>OY757915.1:15500528-15902636 GCA_963585895.1 Sepioteuthis lessoniana | reverse complement strand
TAACGTATAGACACGACAGAGGATAGATTTAAATCGGGATTGACTAGTTGTATATGTATAGGGTAATATATGTACTGAGTAATAAATATATTGAGTAATATATGTACTGAGCAATACATGTATTAAGTAATGCATATATTGAGCATTGTATTACAGGGCCATAAATATATTGAGTAATATATGTACTGAGTAACAAATATATTGAGTAATATATGTTTTGAGCAATACATGTATTAAGTAATACATATATTGAGCATTGCATTACAGAGCAAGAAATATATTGAGTAAAATATGTACTGAGAAAAAATATATTGAGTAATATATACTGAGTAATCCATAAATTGAGCAATATAGGTACTGAGTAATGCATGCATATAGACATATATACTGAGCAATACATGTGTTGAGTAATGTATGTACTGAGTAATATATATTGAGTAATATAGGCATTGAGTAATAAATGTTTTGAGTTATATATGTACTGAGTAATAAATGTATTGAGTAATATATGCATAGCGTACATATATATAGAAAAAATGGAATGGATTTGACACAAGGTCAATTTTAAGCGGAGTTTAGTAGGTTTGAATGCAGAGTCTTTTCTCCTAGGATGGTTGCCTAACCAAGGCTAAAGAACCCCGGCTGGCCAATTATTACCCATAAATGGAAGAAGAATTGGATTCAAACTTTTCTCAAGTGCTTCGTGAAATGCAATCAGCTTCGTTTAGGATTTGAACGCGTGTCGCAGTGTCCAATTTCAACGACGATGTGAAGATTTTATATGTATAGAATAATATACGTAGATAGTATACATGTATAGAGTATATATATATATATATATATAAAGAGAGAGAGAGAGGGGGGTGAGAGAGTATATGCATAGAGTAAGATACGTATAGATTAAGATATGTGTATAGTACATAGATATATATGAGTGCATTTAGATATGGACATATCAACACAGATAGATAGATAGATAAATAGATAGATAGGAATTACCCAAAATAGATAGTTTTTGACAGACTACGATAGATAAATAGAGCTGAGTAGATATGAACACAGATGGACAGATAGAAAAAACTGGAAAGTCTATGATAGACATGAACACATTTAGATAGATAGATAGATAGATAGATCAGACTGAGATAGATAGATAGATAGATAGATAGATAGATAGATAGATAGATCTGGACTGATTATGATAGATACATAAATAGAACTGAACAGACTAAGATATATATGAACACACTCGGATAGATAGATAGATAGATAGATAGATAGATAGATAGACAGATAATGTCAGACTGCGAGAGAATGACAAAAAAGGTATCAAAAATAGAGATGAAATAAAAGACGGAGAATGTTAGTTACAATACTTAAGAATAAGAATATAGAGAGACGTTTTATAAACCAAGAAAGTAATGAAAAGGAAAGAAAATATCGCTTTTACAATAAAACGTAACATGATGCAAGAAATAATGTGAAATTTGAGCCTTTCTTCTCGGTGTAGCTGGCGAGATGCGTGAAGCCAGGGTGAATCACCGGGCGGAGGGGTAGGTCATTGCTGCCACTGATATGCTGAAGTGTGAACATCAAGCGCTATGATGACGAGATTATGTTTTTTTATTGCAAACTTTTGTGTATTCTCCGAGAAGATAAAAAAAGAAACTGTATCAATCGAGATTGCATGTGACTATTGACAAGACGATGGGAATGCTGATCTCTTTGTTACGATTCTCAGAGAATAAACTATATATATATATATATAAACGTATAAATATGTACACGTATATATATATATATATATATGGAGAAAAGGCAGATATTTTTGGTAAATCTGACAAGATGATAAAAAATAAATGAAACAGTTGATATACTAAAAACACAAACAAGGGATTCAGTTCAGAATATTTCGTTCTTATCTATTGAAAAGAACTTTTTTCAACTAAGAAAAATAGTTTTTATCTAAAATTTAGCAAAAATAGGAAATAGATAACAGTGTATAAATATGAATATAAAAGTGGGTTGGGTCTAAAGATAAAAGCCAGAAAAGCGAAAAGGTGGCAATAGATCTAGGATTGAGTGGTTGTGGTAGGGGTTGTTGGTTTTGACTTAATTTCAGAGAAAAAAGACAGAGATAATATGAGGAAGGGGGAGGTCTTGAGTTGATGGAATGGAAAGGGTGTAAAAGGCGAATTGGTGATATTCATGTTGGGCTGGTGGAGGTGGAAGCCAAGTCACATCCTGTCTCGTCCAAATTTTTTGACTACATTGGAATATCTAATTGAAAAAGAAAATTAAAAATATAGAGGCCCTATTTTTAATTTTCTTTTTCAATTAGATATACATTAAATATATGATTTGAAAACACATTTTGTAGATACACACAATTAAATGATCAATCAGTTCTATTTCTCACAATTCAATTTAGCATAAGTCAACAAAGTTAAATGGTTCAAAGAATTGCTATCAATCGCTGATAAATCAATTAAACATCAGTCATTTGCGTACACACAGTTAAATGATCAAACAGTTCTATTTCTAACAATTCAATTTAGCATAAGTCAACAAATTTAAATGATTTCAAGTATTACAATCTATTACTAATAATTCAATTATACATCAGTCATTTTTTACGCGCAGATAAATGATCAAACCGTTCTATTTCTAACAATTCAATTTAACATAAGTCATTTGTTGGCACTCAGTTTAAATGTCAAACAGTTCTAATTGCCCTATAAATAGGATCCTATCAGTTGCTACCACTCCAAGCCAGAGTGGACCTTGGAGCAATGGCAATAAAGGGGTACTCCACATTCCCCAAAGCTCCGGCATTACAGGAGCCTCACCATCAGATTATTTAATGTCATATCAGGACACTCGTTTGTGGGGGAAGGGTCTTACCCCTCTGTAGAGATGTAGTCGGTGTATTCTACAACCTCGGCCGACTGGGTTAGCAAATTATTTGTATTTAGAGTTGTTTCCTGAAGCTCGAAGTATTTACCAATTATTATGATTATTTAGTTTAAACTATATAATTGTTTGAAAAAGGACTGACTTCGGCATTAAATAACTCAACAAGGTTTGGTATGCTGTTTAACTTACCAGTCAGCTTGTTTTTCTTAAGTTATCAAACAATTCTATTTCTAACATTTCAATTTAGCATTAGCCATTGGTTTGGACTCAGTGTAAATATTAAACAGTTCTATTCAACCCATTGATAGGAGCCTTTCTGGTGCTACCAATCGGGGCCAGAGTTGACCTGGGAGCGATGGCAATGAAAGGATAATTCGCATTTCCCAAAGTTCCCCATCAGATTTTCTTATGTCATATCCGGGACACTTTGATCATTTTACTGTGTGTAAATTGGTTACTGATGTTTAATGGAATTATTAGTGATAGATTGTAATACTTGAAATCATTTAAATTTGTTGACTTATGCAAAATTGAATTATTAGAAATAGAACTGTTTGATCATTTAACTGTGTGTAAGCAAATGACTGATGTTTAATTGAATTATCTGTGATTGATAGCAATTCTTTGAACCATTTAACTTTGTTGACTTATGCTAAATTGAATTGTTAGAAATAGAACTGTTTGATCATTTAATTGTGTGTATCGACAAAATGTGTTTACAAATCATATATTTTATGCATATGTAAAAACAGGATTTGGTATTAAATAACCAACAATGGCTGATATGCCATAAAACACAAGCAAACCAAACTAATGAATCAAATAGAACTGTTTGAGAAAGGAAGGTATTTGCCTGTTTAAAATGATTGTGAAAATGTATCTTAGTACCGTATATAACTGGAAACCATAATTGTGAAGTATAATTTTTTCCGAAGGATTACTATTTTCTTGAAACCGTATAATTGCTGGCAAAAAAAAACAAAAACGAAAAGAAGGAAAAGGAAGACTGATTTTGGTATTAAATAACCCAACAAGGGTTGATATGACGTAAAATCAATTACCTCTTTATCTTTCATTTGTTTCGCACTATTTCTTGGGTCGGATGACAAGTAGATGTTATAAGGTCACTTTCTTTTTGATTTCCCTATTTTCCTTTTCCTAACTTCTTTCTTTATTCTTTTCTACCTCCTCTCTTTCATTCTTTTATTCTATCTTTAATTCCATCAGTTCTCTTTCCTGTTTCTCTGTAAAGCTTTTGTTTATAACCTCCAGCTATAAAAACTTCTCCCTTATGAAAATAAATTTACATTTGCCATAATTCATCTGATCACCAACCGGGGGACCAGCAGTAAGGATTTCAATTTAAAGCCGATTGAAATATTGCTCTTTTAGTTGTTATAATTTAAGACTTAATCTTCTTCATGGAAGAATTTTATCTTCCCTTCAGGGAATTTCGTCGGCAGGTCCTACTTTAAAAGATAAATTGGCAATTATAAATGATATATAAATATACTTCTTTAATTACTTACCATCTAAAAAAAAGGTGAGACAAAAGTATTGCAATATTTTACTAGTTTGTGATCATAGTATAAAATATAAGTATGAAAAAAGTTTTTTTTTTTTAATCATATGATTGTGGATGAAAAAAGTGTTACTTCATAGCAATTCAGAAAAAAATGTTCAGTACTGATTTTACGAGTTTTATCGTTTTATTAAATTATTTCGATATTAGGAATCATCATTTATAATATATTAATATAAGTTACTTCTCAGAGTCTATTCATATATAATAATAATCAGGGGCGGAGATGGGACTAGTGCTACTCGTGCCCGGCACGACCAATAACTCGGTCAATGTTATTCACAATGGATTAAAAAATAATCCAGAGGGCGGGGGTGGGCACGAGTAGCAAAAATAGGCTAGAGTCGCCACTGATAATAATAATGATTCCTTATATCAGAAAATTAAATAAAATGGTAATAGCTGTATAATCAGCAATGGAGTGTATGGCTTTATAATTTATTTGAAGAGACAGATGACCAACATTTCAAGAATAACTTCATCATCATCATGTCGCGCTGGTAGCACGGATATCCCTGACCCTCTCTCGCCACTCGTCCCTATCGTTCATCGCCCTAGGCAGGTCTTCAGGACAACATCCCGTATCCTCACATAGCTGCTGAATGTATGTCCGTGCTGGTCGTCCTGCTTTTGCACGGCCATGTGTGGGGGTCCATAAGAGTATATCTCTTATGAGTTCGCCCCTGCTTCTCCAGCAGTGCCCTGCATGTCTGGTTCGTCTAACTTGAATAGTTTTCGTGATAGGAGGCAGGTGGCCGTACAGTTGATGTCTTGTGGGGTGTTGCCGCCAGGTCCTGTTCAAGATTGCTCGCAGCATTCTTGTGTAATTGCCGTCTAGCTTCTTCTCCAACCGTTTTGTTAGCGTCCATGTAGTGCATCCATATAGCAGTATCGATGTGACCGCTGCCTCGAAGAAACTGCGTTTCATTTTATCGGTTAGGTCTGATTTCCATATAATCGATAGCCTATTGATAGCTGTCCATGCTTTCGTTAACCTCGTGTCGATGTCCTTTTCGGTTGATGCGAAACCGAAAAGAATAACTTAGCTGGGAATAATTAACTGATATTGAGATATCTTCTAAGCATAGATAATGAAATGAGAACAACTGTAAGTGTTTTTGGTTTGAAATTCTCAGTGTGAACAACTGACTGTTATAAATCTAGTCACAGCCATCAAATGTAAATTGCTGGCTGGCTTGATCTTATGATGTGATCAGACTGATCGGTAGAACTTTCAGCCTTTTGGTCATGGAACCAATGCAATAATAGTTGATCAGCCCACTGGTCCAATCAACATCTTTTTGGTTGTGATACATCAATTATCCCTCCATTTATCCATGTTGTGCTAATTTTAGATCTGAAGATGGTCCTTGATAGCACCAAATGCAACTTTTTATACGCGTATATCCCGTGTTTAAGCCGTGTGAGGTACTCATTTTAGTTGGTAGTATCGAGGTAGTTGTTGCGCTGACATGATGTGCATTGCTTTACTCTGTGTGAGATTTAATGGCCACAGAGATAAATGTGCAACCGAGTATAATGTGGTAACATATGTTTTGTGAGTTCGAACCGCGCTATAACGCTACGCAAGCAACTAAAAACATCTATTGAGGGAAAAACGAAGCATTGTTGATCACAGTGCAGTAACCAGATGGTTGAAGATCCGACCAGGTGAGGCAGGCCTAAAAGCGTGAGTTCTGAGGCTGTGCTCTGGTGAATAGTACTCGGAGAGTATCAGGCAAGATCGGTATCTCATCCTCCAGGTTCAAGCAAAGATTTCTAAACAAATACTTTGTAAATACCATTCTTAAACGAGCCAGAACTTATTTGTTTGCACACAGTTAAATAGTTTCAAGTATTGCTATATAACACAAACAATTCAATTTAACATAAGTCATTTGTTTGCACTATGTTAAATGGTTATTCGTATGATATATAAATGAATTGTTCGTAAGTTTTGTTTAGTTTTATGTCATATAAAACATTTTTGGTTGTTTAATCTTAAATCCTGTTTATATCTATATAGATATGATTTATAAACATATTCCTAATAACATTTTAAAACAAACCTGAGCTCATTTTTCTTCACAGTTAAATGATTTCAACTATTTCTTTCAAATAGGAATCATTTGATTAACTTTTAATCATTTGTGTGCACACAATTAAATGGTATCAAGTATTACTATATCATCATCATCATCATCCCTTTGTGCCACCTGCACGGATATCCCTGACCCTCTCTCGCCACTCCTCCCTATCGTCCATCGCTTCTGGCAGGTCCTCAGGGCTACATCCCGTATCCCCACAAAGCTGCTGTATGTATGTTCTAGCTGGTCGCCCTGCTTTTGCTCGGCCATGTGAGGGGGTCCATAGGAGAACATCAATTATGAGCTCGTCCCCAGAACCTTAAATTGAACAGGACAACTACCGGAGCTGACTGGATCGGCCGTAGAACATAACATAGATATAATATGCATTCAAGAACTGATACACACATAGCGAGGATATTAAATATCACGTTACTGGCAAGGGATGGACGCTAGCCATTGCTATGTAACAGTAACAATTTAACATTAGTTGCCGAAGTTTTGTACTTGAGTGTAGTTCACGTGTTGAATTATGTGTGAAAGTCAATACAGACTTGAGCATCAGGAAGGGAAGGTTATATGCACACCGGGGCGTTCCACAATGCGCAGGTGGTCTCGTCCATTCCCTGTGTGGTGATTGGCTGCCAGCTAAGGAGTGGCTATGCTAGCGTGCATATATGCTGGCCCGCTCACTGGCATTTTTGTCTGTTAGCCGATACCAGCCAGGCCGCCGGGCCAGTAAGTGTTATTTATTATTTTCTCCTGTGCCTTAGGGCAGTAGCTTCTTCATCAGTCATTCATTTACATTCATTCAAATCGATAGACATGTTATGAAAGAGGTTAGTTTGTCGGTAATTTCATTTTTCCTTTGTAAGTGGATGGTTTGTAAAAAAAAGTAAAGCTGGTGACTGTAGTCGAGGGCGACCAGAAGGCTCCCTTTTTAATAGGTACAACACCGAGGTGTAGGAGGGGGCGCTATTTATTTCCCTGGGTTGCTCCACTTTACCCTTGATACTTACCTTATATTGTTGAGTGTTAAGCAAGGAGGTATCAAGTACCATTTTTAAAGTCTTTGGTAAGACACGACCCGAGATTGAACCCTGGTCTCCTGGACCATTGGCGAACACTGTAAGTAAGAAAGAGAATGAGCTTATCTATTTGCGCACAGCCAAAGTATTGTGGTTGTTTATAATATCTTCTAGATTGAGATAGGAGACTATATGATCTGTGCTGCTATCCATACTTTCTATACTCTAGGATCTTTGTAGAGATTTTGTCGATTCTTGAGCATTGCACTGTTTATTCTTTTTATAGGTGACTTTGTTCTTGATGTTAAGGGGAATTTTGCTGAGGGCAGTTTGAATGCACTTCCAGGGCTTTTACTGTTCTCTTTGATGTTCATAAGTATTTTTACTGCGTGGCTAATAGGAGCTTGTAGTTTTTGCTTAAGTTGTTCCGGCGTTTTTAGAGAGAAGTTTTTTGTCTGTCTTTGACGATTTTTGGTGGATGAAGAGGAGACTTATTCAAGAGCTGTTTCCTTGGAGAATATTTTCCAATTTTACGGGTTCGTGTTTGAGTAGTAGATGCTATGTGTTTTTTTTTTTTTGGAGAACCTTAATGCATTTCTTTTTGTTTTTAACTTGTTATTGAATTTGTGCTTGCTAAAATTCGGCCGAGTGTAGTTTTTCAGGTGGCTCCGAAAGTTTGGCCAATCATTCGGTTCCAACTGGATCAGTTTCTCAACGAGAGCTCTATATTTGTTTTCTTGATTAATTGTATCCGACTTCCGTGAAACAGAGGCGTAATTGTTTTCTCCTATGCAGGGCCCAAATATTTTCCTTGCTTCCAGGAAGGACATGTTTCTCTTATTTTACTTCAAGTATTTCCTTTTCTTTTTATAGCTGTCACCTGATCTTGAATAAACCGGATGGTCTTGTCGAAAGTTAAAACATCTGATTTTAAAGAAATCATCCTCCCTATGGTCCTAGTCCTTTTCACTGCACTTGGCACATGTCAACTATCCTCTGCAAGCTTCCTAGTGGAGTTAATATATTTGGTATTTGAAGAACCCCAGGTATACTTTTCAATTCTCTCAAGACAATAGTCGATCTTCAGCTACTTGGGACTGATTAAATGTCAAGATACAGGTGTTCTGGATTTGTTCTTCGCTCTTTTTTGTAGAGATTCTTCTGATGTTTGTCACTCTCTGTTTTTCTCTGTGCTACCGTCATCTCTGCTGTAGCCAAGGCCAATTCTCTACTTCTGATAACTCCCTTACAGGTGTTTAGTCTTTTGTGGGGATATGATTTGTATTTGGTAGCATGGACGCTTTTTATCCTGAGGATATTTTCTGCCTGCCTCCGGTTGTCCAGCTCAATAAGCAAGTTTCTGTTTTTTTTACATTTTTTTAGAGTAGCTCTAGTTGCAATAATCTTTTCTATTAAGAAATGGGAGAATTTGGCCAGACAGATATCCAAAGATTCAATGATAATGAATCTGGGGAAGTCTGTTGCCTTATTCTCTGAGTCAGATTTATATAGATTTCTTTTAGTTTTTTTTATCAAAAGACGCCATAAGTGACGTTAATTTTTCGCTTGTCCTGTGCTCCACCACCCTTAACGGAGTTCAAGTTGTATTGGGAATGTACCAAGGAGGAAACACATTCGCCTTGGTTGAGGCCGGGATACACTACCAGTATACTTGAGCTAGGAGTAGGTTTATGAGCCCTTGCCAATTTCAGGTTTTCAGCAGAAGTCAAATCCCTATTCTCTCAATAAAATTGACCACAGCCACTGCTTTCAAGCCCCTACAAGATAAGGATTAGGAATTTTCTGCAAATTCAGATTGAAAAATACGTTCAGGATAAAACATATAGGTGTTTAGGCTTGACATTACCAGCCGATTGATCGGATCGGGCTTATCCGACCGCCCGTCAAACCAAGTATGGGCCAAAATGGTGTATTGTAAGTGACTTGATCTTTCGGTGGCCGGGGAAATTACTGTTAAGCCACCAGGGTCACTCCTCTTAAGCATCACAGATCGTCACCAAAAGCCAATCAGTGGACTAGTTGGGAGGGGATCTTAATACTCTGCATAGATGTAGTCAGCGTATTCTACAGCCCCAACCGACAGTCTAGTGAGTTTCGTAACCTTAATGACCTCGGTAACAGCTTTCCAAACTGTCAATTTCTATCTTACCAAAGCAATGCAAAACGTTTGACCACCCCTAGTATTTAAACTATTTCAAGTAGCTTCTCAAAATTTTTACTCGATACACTTCTTGTGTCTTCATCGAAATTATGTTTCCCCACCCAAAAATTAAATGAATATTGGATTACAAAAATGTTTTATACAATTTATATGAGAAGAGAATCCGTAAATTATTGATGTAAATAAACCTAGGTCGGATGAGTCTGGTGACATTGGTTTCTGTTGTAACCTAACAAAATGTTACTGAATGAGAAATAACCTAAACGGTGTTTGGAAATGAAGTGAAAATCTTTATAATATTAATAGAATAATATACTCGCCAGCGGCGTGAAGAAGGTAACCCACTGCTTGTGGTGAATTATTTAGTCAGCATATCAAGTAACTTTTTAAGCTTTTTTTTCTTAGATGTGACACTGGGCTGAGTAAATGGGGCGCTCAATGAGACTCGAATTCACTCGTGAGGGTTTGCTTGTCTAGCATGCTAACCATTATGTTACATATTGACCCTTGACCGAGATGTCAATCAGAGATGCACCTGGGTAAATAAGCGGGAAAAGATCATGTGATCTAATCGGAAGTAAGTGGTCGTTATGAAATGATATATGCAGTTACCCGCGGCAGTTGAGTCAGTTGGTGGCAGTGAAGGGAATGAGAGCCAGTTGCAGCCAGTGAGAGCGCTCCGCTGAGGGCTGCTGCCTCCAGTTGGGCGCCCTCCAATTGAGAGATTTGCAGTCAGTGAAGGCCAGAGTCAAAGCCAGCTTGCAGTCAATGAGAACGCGCCCGCTGGGGCCTGTGACCCATACCAGGCCTCCGGTTGAGCAACCCTGGTCGAGAAGCAGAAGAAGTGCTAAGTGGGTCTTGAAGAAGACACAGCGTGCTATGGTCAAGAGAAGAAGTTATGGGTCAATATAGCAATCTGTCTTGTCTCTCCCCGTCTGTCTGTCTCACAAACCACAGAAGGTTCAACTCCTTTCGAAAGAATAAAAAGACATATATATTCTCATAAAGATGTGTTGTTCTTCCTTTTTCCATCATAATGCTATACAACAATTACACAACCCGAGGTGCCCTTAAGCAAAATATTACCTCCCTCACAATAGCGACCAACGTATTTATGAGGAATGAGACACACCCTTTAATGTTTATAGCTACGGTATATTACAATTTCTTGAATGTTTTCAGTTTTTATATTTTATATTATTGAATCACATATTAACACTAACACCAACAAATTCGTGGAAAATACTTTAGAAGAGAAAATCTGGATCTCTTGTTCAGAGCTACGTTTTTCGATAGCAATTATTTAATTCTAATTTTATTCATTGAATATATTTTACCATAAATTAAAAATTTTAGGTTTTATTTCTTTCTTTAATGGCATATCAACCGTTGAAGGTTATTTAATGTCAAAGCTATCCTCCTAGAAGAACAGTAGTGGTACTATTTAACCCATAGCTGGGAGGATAAGGGGGTTTATACCTTTCCCCAGGGTATTTGCCCGAAAGTGAACGTAATAGCGCGACTGGAGTACGAACTCACTTACTACGATTCCGAAGTCCATCGTTTCAACCACGAGGACACCCCGCAAAAAAAAATTTAGAGGTATTTTATTTAATCTTAGTTTTTGATTATATTTCTTTCTTTTTTAAACCTATATTTTTATTCCTATTATAGAATGGTTTGGTTTGGTTTTATAGCATATCAATTATTGTTGGTTATTCAATACCTAATCCTTTATATATATATATATATATATTTAATCTATATGATTTGCTTTTTTTGGGTTTGATTTTATGGTATATCAACCATTATAGGTGATTTAATGCCAAATCCTCTTTATACATATATATTAAATATATAATTTTTTTTTTTGGTTTTTGGCATATCAACCATTGTAGGTTATTTAATGCCAAATCCTCTTTGTATGTATATAACAAATATATATGATTTGGATTTGTTGGGTTTTATGGCATATCATCCATTGTAGGTTATTTAACGCCAAATTCTCTTTATACATATATATTAAATATCGAGGATTTGGTGTGGTTGGTTTTTTTTTGTATATCAGTTATTGTAGGTTTTAATGCCAAATTCACTTTATACATATATACTAAATATATAATTAGTAAATACATTTTGTTGATAACATTTTTAAAGGAGTCTGGCGTCATTCTTTTTGCACACAGTTAAATGGTTTCAAGTATTGCTATATGACAGTTACAATTTAACATCAGTCATTTCCGCATTTGATTAGATATACAAGATATGTAAGAGATTAGTTTGTTGATCATTTCATTTTTATATGAGTTAGAACTAATTTTTTGGCGCACATATATTGTTATTGTTTCTAAAGTTAAATGATTTCAGTTATTGCTAACAGTTATAATTCATTTCAATATTAAATATTTTTTAGACAGCGAAGTGCTAACAATTATTGCTATTTAACTCTAATTATTCTTTTCAATATTGCATATTCGTTTGTACACGGTTCAAACAGTTCTATTTGACCCATAGATAAGACCCTATCAGATGTTAACACTCCGGGCATGAGCGGATCAAAGAGTGATGGCAATGAAGGGGAACTCTGCATTCCCAAAAGCTCCAGCATGACTGGTGCCTCACCATCAAGTTGCTTTGTGCCATATCTAGGACAGTCGTTTTTTTTGGTGGGGGTTTACACCTCTGCAGAGATGCTATCGGTGTATTCTGTTGCCCCAGCTGACTAGGCTTCTTATTATTGAATTCTATTTTTTCTGTAGACATTTTATAACGTATAATTAAAAGAGATATTTTAGGATTCAGTAGGTAAAAAATAATGTGTTTAAAATTTAATAGTTTTTAAATGCTTTCTTTTGGGAATATATCATTACATGCAGAAAAAAATCCAGATCTTTTTAGTCAAATCCAGATCGGTCATTCATTTAAATGACCTATATGTTTTGAAAGGGTCTTATGTGGACAACACATTGCTAGGGACCATCACACTCAATCAGGCATTTAGGAGGTGCCCGTGGTGTAATTGTTATCGTCGTAGGAAATGGACACGGTGACACGAGTTCAAATCCTGGACGAGACTGATTGCATTTCACATAGCACTAATATCCTTGGGAAAGGTATGAATCCAATTATTCTCCCTCCAGCTATGGGTAAATAGTAGGGCAGACTAGGTTCTTCGCTTAAAAATTGACCTTGTGTCATATCCTGTCCGAGCGGAGGGTTGGTAAATATGATCAGGCATTCTGTTAGGTGTATGATATCTGACAACTAGTCAACATGATTCAGTTATTTTGGGTCAGAGTTAGATCATTCATTCATTTGAATGACCTGTATGTTTTGGACAGGTCGTATATGATCAACCCATTCCTTGTGGCCATCACACGCAATCAGACATTCTGCTAGGTGTACAATATCTGACAACTAGTCCACATGATCCAGAAATTTTTGTTTTCCAATTAGAAAGAGATTTTTAGATACACGCTTGTAAATTCATTTCCTGCAGACCTCTATGCTTTTATTAACTCTGAGAATATCTAATTTACCCCCGGGAGTAAATATGAATCACTCTGAGGGACATTGCAATAAAGTGTTCAATAAAATTTAGTAGGTTGTCATGAAAACGATAAACGTATTGGATTACATTTATATGATACCAATAATGTACATTTTTGTATCCACAGATTGATATACTAAATAGCACAATCATTATTTCGGCCGAAAATTCAATCTATCTATCTATCTATCTATCTATCTATCTATCTATCTATCTATCTATCTTAGTCTGTTCATATCTATCTATCAATCTATCTATCTATCTTAGTCTGTTCATATCTATCTATCTATCTATCTATCTATCTATCTATCTATCTATCTATCTTAGTCTGTTCATATCTATCTATCTATCTATCTATCTATCTATCTATCTATCTATCTATCTATCTTAGTCTGTTCATATCTATCTATCTATCTATCTATCTTAGTCTGTTCATATCTATCTATCTATCTATCTATCTTAGTCTGTTCATATCTATCTATCTATCTATCTATCTTAGTCTGTTCATATCTATCTATCTATCTATCTATCTATCTTAGTCTGTTCATATCTATCTATCAATCTATCTATCTTAGTCTGTTCATATCTATCTATCTATCTATCTATCTATCTATCTATCTATCTATCTATCTTAGTCTGTTCATATCTATCTATCTATCTATCTTAGTCTGTTCATATCTATCTATCGATCTATCTATCTTAGTCTGTTCATATCTATCTATCAATCTATCTATCTTAGTCTGTTCATATCTATCTATCTATCTATCTATCTACACAAGCAGAATATGACGCAATGTCAGTTTTTCAAGCGAAGTTTAAAAAGTTTTAATTCAGGGTTTTCCTTCTTCTTGTCTGTTTGCCACACCAAGGTTAAAGAGACCAGTTTGTTTTACTATCTACCCATTTCTTGAGGGGGAATAACTAAATGCATACATTTATGAGGGTATTAGGGCTATGTGACATAAAAGCAACCTTATCTATGACTGGAGTCGCTGTGTTTATTTCCTACGACAGTAACCACTGCACTACCAGCAACACCTATCTATCTATCTATCTATCTATCTATCTATCTATGTTCATATCTATCTATCTATCTATCTATCTATCTATCTATCTATCTATCTATCTATCTATCTTAGTCTGTTCATATCTATCTATCAATCTATCTATCTATCTTAGTCTATTCATATCTATCTATCTATCTATCTATCTATCTATCTATCTATCTATCTATCTATCTATCTATCTATCTATCTATTTTTCTTAGTCTGTTCATATCTATCTATCAATCTATCTATCTATCTTAGTCTGTTCATATCTATCTATCAATCTATCTATCTATCTATCTTAGTCTGTTCATATCTATCTATCAATCTATCTATCAATCTTAGTCTGTTCATATCTATCTATCTATCTATCTATCTATCTATCTATCTATCTTAGTCTGTTCATATCTATCTATCTATCTATCTATCTATCTATCTATCTTAGTCTGTTCATATCTATCTATCAATCTATCTATCTATCTATTTATCTATCTTAGTCTGTTTATATCTATCTATCTATCTATCTATCTATCTATCTATCTATCTATCTATCTTAGTCTGTTCATATCTATCTATCTATCTATCTATCTATCTATCTTAGTCGGTTCATATCTATCTATCTATCTATCTATCTATCTATCTATCTATCTATCTATCTATCTATCTATCTATCTATCTATCTTAGTCTGTTCATATCTATCTATCAATCTATCTGTCTATCTATTTATCTATCTTAGTCTGTTCATATCTATCTATCTATCTATCTATCTATCTATCTTAGTCTGTTCATATCTATCTATCAATCAATCTATCTATCTTAGTCTGTTCATATCTATCTATCTATCTATCTATCTATCTATCTATCTATCTATCATAGTATATGAATAAGAATATACTTAAAATGCAAAGAAAGATTCCAACTCGAAAAATATTGTGCACTCAGGTTAACCGAAAAAGGTGGATTAATACTGACGTGAACTGTAAATATAATGGAAACACTCTATCATATGCCTTACTCTTGAAATATAGTCCGGTAGTCTAACAGGGATAGCGTCACAAGCGTCAATATTTGCTTAAAAGAAGAGTTTTGAATAATTCCGAGCCTCGACATACAGCCGGTACCCAAATGTCAAAGTAAGATAGTCATTGTACTGCATCATTGATTTAGATAAAAACACTGTTCTGTCAGTAGATTATCATAGCCAAATTTCATTGTGGGTTTACATGGGTATTTTTCGGGTAGCGCAGGTGGTGTAATGGTTATCGGTTTAGGAAATGGAGACGGTCAACCGAATACAAATCCTGGAGTAGGCTTTTTGCCCTAATTCGCATGAGAAAGGTATGAATCAAATTATTTTCCCTCCAGACTGTGCTTTTTAATTTTGGTATGACAGCTGGACAAGGACAAAGAAAACTCTTGAATCACAAATGTGTTTGATATATATATATATATATATATATATATATATATATATATATATATATATATATATGAAATTCTTTATTTGGCCAATCAAATCTGGTGTTCTGACTGCCTTACTCCTCCCACACCTCTCATCATCTCTCACAGACTCACTGCCTTTCTTGAATCTCTCATGCCACTCAAAAACTGATGCTCGATTCATGCAAGATGCTCCCAAAGCAGCCTGAAGCATTCCATACGTTTCTATGACCTTTTTCCAAGTTTAAAACACAATTTTATTGTATATCGTTCTTCTGAAGTGTCCTCACATCCAGATTGCATTTTTGAAATTCACCAGCTGTGACAATCAGGCTTTAGTAGGGTGTATTCCAATTGCTGCTGTAGCTGTTCATTTGAACCTGAAATAATAAACATTGGTCAGTCATCTCATAAGATAGATAGCAATAACATACTCAATTCTCAAGAGTCTACGACAATTTTAAATGCCTATAGAAAAAAGTCTGGACACTTATTGAAGGCACCTCGTATTTGTATTAAGAATAGTTACTTGAAGATTAGGTAAAGTAATTACATATTCGCTAATCATCAATAAAAAAAACCCCTTTCTCCTGCAAATGCTCGGTGTTCATCGATGCAAGCTTTAATCGTAACAACAAAAAGAAAAAATGGTAAGACATAAAGTAGATGTAGCTACCATTATCACTTTCCTAACTTCACTTGCATGTCACAGGTAGCACTTCAGAATGTAGGACGTATATCCATGGCATATTATATAATAAGCAGACTGATATTGTTCGGTAGAGATGAATTCGATTCTGATTGAATAAGGATTTTCTGTTCTTTTTTCCTCTTGATAAAAATTTTTTTCAACACTCTCTAATATTTAGTGTTGAACAAATAATCTTGGGAATAAGGGGTTTCCTGGGAATGGTGCCACTTTGGATTTCTGCATCCCTTAGGCTAAGGTCTTCTGCTGCTGGTTCCACTATCCATTTTTTCCATAGATATCGTGATGTTTCTTATTTCCTCTGAGATCATGAAGATATTTAAATATTCTATGATCTATAGTTAAGGGACCGTGTCATGTGCCTTTCCATCATCTGAACACGCTTTAGCTAAATTTCCCGCTATGTTTTCCCTTCTTTAATTTTTTTTAAGAGAATGTTTTGATATATTTACAGTAGATCATTCGTGTCTCTGGTTCCATTGTGGTTTCTCTTCTCATGAGTAAAAGTTATCTATCTATCTATCTATCTATCTATCTATCTATCTATCTATCTATCTAATTCTGTTCATGTTTGTTCATCTCTATCAATTCATCTATCTATTACGGCCTGGTCATATCTATCTATCTATCTATCTATCTATCTATCTATCCTCGGTTGTTAATCATATAACCTTGTCTAGTGGCATCAGGGGTGGCAGTACTATCTTGGCCACCTAAAATGGTATTAACCCTGTACACGGCGACACGAGTTCAAATCCTGGACGAGAATGATTGCATTTTCACATGGCACTAATACCCTTGGGAAAGGTATGAATCCCATTATTTTCCAGCTATGGGTAGATAGTAGGACAGACTGATTTCTTCAGCCTTGGTGAGGCAACTAATCTAGGAGAAGGAAAACTCTGAATTCAAACCTGTTAAACTCCGCTTAAAAAATTGACCTTGTGTCATATCCTGCCCGAGCGGAGGGGTTGGTAAATAGGATTAACCCTGGTTGGTGGCTGATTAGAACAAAACATAGCGCGAGCGATCACACCTTGTAAGTAAAAAAAATCAAATTGTTTATCTATCTATCTATCTATCTTAGGTTGCATCTATCTATCTATCTATCTTGGGTTGTTCATATCTATCTATCTATCTATCTATCTTACAATGTTTCGTAACTATAATCACTGTTTCCAGTAAACTTCTACATATGCATATCATTTCTGCACATTTCACACTGTCACCGCAAATTCAAGAACTACTGTAATCTGATCCGTTTAAATCAATCTTCAAATATTTTTTTACAATTCCAAGTACTCTTATTTTCATGGGCACTACCGAAAAATTCAAGATTTGAATCCTTCTCGTTTTCAGAGCAATTTCCTAGTGTACTTTTTCTGTCACTGTTCACGGCTTTCACAGCTTATATTTTAGGTTGTATGAAGTGGTTTGACGAGATATCACAGTTCAAGTTGTAGCGTTGGCGACCTTAATCAAATGTGACCCGAAGGCTCCCTTTTAGATTGCTACAACTACTTTCGCTGGATTGGTCCACTTTATCCTTGATCCGTACCTTATAATACTGAGTGCTAAGCGAGGTTGTATCAAGTACCATTCCTTGAGTCTTTGATATGACTCGACCTGGGTTTGAACCCTAGTCTCCCAGGCCATTGGCGAACACTCAACTCATTAGACCAATTTTCTAAAACAACTTTAATATAGTAAGCGAGTGATCTCGGTGTGTGAACCACGGTTCTCAAATAGACGAGACCAAGTAAACGCTTGCACCACCACTGTTTTCGGCAGGCCTTTGTAGTGCTACGGAACTACATGGACATTTGTGCCACCACAGTTCTAATGAGTCGACGAGTTTCGCACTATACTTTAAGAGTCAGTCGGACTCACGTTATAACCTTATCATGAAAAAAAGTGACTAACACACAAAACGCCGACTTGGTCCGCTAATACAAAAGTTTATTCGCTACGACACGTCTTAAAAGTCGTCGTGAAGAGAGAAACAATGTATGAAAAATGCTTGACAAAAAGAGAAAAATAAAATCGTTGCATGACAAGAAAGACAGACACAGACCTTGGTATCCACTTTTCCACCCCGGTCGTTTTTGTTGTAGTTCTTGCACGTGCCTGTTCGGTGTCCCGTGTTTACATCTTCGCATTTGGGGTTAAACTCTATCTTTTTCCTTGTTTTTATCCCGCGTCCACTCCTACGGATCTTTTTTCACCATGGGCCGATTTACTCCCAATACATTTCTATTTTAACCGGGGAATTTGCTGCTATCCCGACCTAGACTTGTGGAACATCTGAGTCTTGCTGGGAAACAACTTACTACTAAAACTATCAACCAGAGTCTCTAATTGGATTTGGATTGAGCTCATTTTTTCATACAGTTAAATGGTTTCATTTATATCTAATACGAAGACAGAGTTAAATGCAAAAATAGTTCATTTCAAACAATTCAATTCAGTATAACTACACGGTTTTTGTTAACACACCGTCATTTGTCTGAATACGGTTTTTTGTTTACCTACAGTTAAATGTAACAACAATTCAGTTTAGCGTAAGTACACGGTTAGGTTCTATTTGACCCTTAGATACGAACCTAATTGGTGTTACCATTTCGGCCCAGGGTGGACCTGGGAGCACTCCTGGAGCCTCACCATCAGATTATTTAGTGTTATTTCCACCTCTGCAGAAATGCAGATTGTATATTCTACAGTCCAAGCCAAGCACAAAAAGAATACAAGAACTGGCCTAACTGGGTTGGAATGTTTATCCACTAGGAATGATGTAAGAAAGAGTAAATTGAACATTTTGACAAATACAAATGTGTATTTTGCGGTATATATATATATATATATATATATATATATATATATATATATATATATATATATTGCCATCCACAGACAAACTGTTCCGTCGTATCACAGTTCTTCAGAGTGACTAGACCCGCGAAAATCTTCAAGCTATTATGGGAAACCGGTTGACTTAACGTCAGTCAAATATTTTAACCACAGAACCATTCTCATTCACAGCGTAAATGATGGTAATTTTTATGTTATACTTTTTACATATACGTCATCAGCTACCTGGAGTACTTAATTCTTGAAAATAGCAATTGCATTTCAACGCATTTGGCAGTTGGCAAATCTCCCCTCTGGAAAGCTCAACCTACGGTATGAGGGAGCATATATATTGTTATTGTAACGTCGCATAAATATTTATCTCAGGACGAGAGTTTATTTTATGCACATTTGACGTCGGGGCAGTCTGGCACTTGACCCTCCGCTAAATAAGTCCTATCCAAGACTCCTGTTTCGGGCATAAGGTAACTGACAAATAATGTGGGGGTTAATTTGGGGCTAGACTCATTTCGACGCTGGCGAGGGTGTTTCAAATTTCACTTTCACATACCCCACAAAGTCCTTCGTTTTCCTCCCCCCTCGGAAAACGGAAAGCATGGACCTCTAGGTTAAAACGAAATATATTTCACTGTAGTCAAATTTCCTAAATTCCCTTGTAATGCTTTTAAGGCGAATAAGATATTTAGCGAGAATAAATGAAAGCGATACGATGCTGAAAAAAATATGTGCAAAAGAAGGGAACTCGATAGATGAACAATATAACCAATAGATTTCAACACAAGGGAGCATTTAAAATGTAACAAAGCTTTAATAAGTAACGACCAAACAAATAATTATGAGATTTAAGAAACAGTTCCTTCTTTCTTTTCTCCTTTCCTTTTAAACTATCGGCTTCGTTAAGCCAGCAGGCAGTGTTAAACACAAATGTCACTCTCGATAATCCTTTTCTTCTTTCTCCTTTTTTTTCTTTCTTTTCTTTCTTTTTTTCTTTTCTTTCTTTCTACTTTTCTTTCTTTTACTTGATAAAGAGTCTATGTCCCTTCGTTCATTTACGGTTGAGGAAACAAATCATTTTAGTTTTGTTTCTTTCCTTTTCTATATATATATGTATATATATATATAATTTCCAATATTTAGGAAGGGTAGGAGAAAAAGCAGTTTTAGCTGTACTTATCTTTTCGAAGGCTAGTTCTCAGGCTCCTTTTTTACGGGCGAGCGGCATTTCTCAAGAATCTGGCTGAAGGCGATTCTGCTATCGTCTGTCCAAAGATTCTGTTCTACTCTTCTCCGGAACTTTACTAACTTGGCGTCCATCTCTTGCCAATGTCTGTCCAGAATTAAAAATTCTTTTGCGGGCGAGGGACCTCCCAGAGTTCTGGCTATAGTTCAGCACATCTTTTCACGCCGACTTCAGTCTAAAAACTAAAGATCCTTTTCCAAATTTCCTCTGACGAAAAAATACTATTTTTCGGCACTAAAGGCTCGGGTCAATCATTTGGCCTCTTTCTTCCTCATCTCTATTTCATCCGGTCATGCTACTACAATGACCTACATTCCCTTCTCTGTCCAACTGATTATAGATCATGGAGTGCTGGTAGCGTTTGACCTGCATTCTGACTGCTTTAGCTGTCAGTCCTTGGGGCTTGTTAGTTCAAACACAGAGTGTAGGGGAATTGATCTTCCCTTTTCCTCTTTCGGTGGCATACCACGTCAAATTATCCACAAAGACTGTTTCGTTGTATCACAACTCTTCAGTGTGGTTAGACACAGGGATTTGGATTGAATACAAATAACCAAATAATCTAACGTAACCTGTAATCTTTTGAACAGTTGTATATTTTCGAGTATTCTGACTAATAATTTGCCGTCATTTGGTTCCAAGTATTCCGATCTTATAGTAATATTTTATACACAATTATATGGTTTCAGATAATTCCAAATAACAATTCTTAGGGAATAATTATAACGGTAAGTAACTATTCTTAATATAAATAAGTTTCAAAGAGTTTTATGATATCAAGTATTCTACCAAATATAAATCATTTTCAAACAGATCTATTCCACTCATACGAGGGTGACTCAAAAATAATACCGTTTTTTTAGTACAGGAATAATTACCGATTCAGGAACATATACCATACATCAAAATGATACTTACCTAGCCTTACCTAGCCTTACCTGGGCCATCTGGCATTCGTGCCGGATGAGGTATCAAAATCAGTGGCAGATTCGAAGCTGAAAGGCCCCTGACTTAGGCTGGGCCACCTTCGGGTGGGTGAGCTGCAACATTGACACTTTTGTCCCCCTTGTATAGCACTGGACCTTGCTGTCCAATTTAAGCTATATTCAGGCATATGTGCCTAGACCCAGATTTGGGTCGAAGACAAGCTAGGCTCATCAGGCCCACATTGCACTAGGTGGGTCGATAAAAAGCATAGACCACCAGGGTTGAGCTTCGGCTAGTGCCCGACCTTCCCCTAATCTAAATCCCCACTATAATTATTGACCTAGTGTCAGGTCCTGTCGGATGGGAGGCAGCAACAAAAAAACATACATCAAAATGAAGCCGTCCTCAGTGGATCACATCCCTTCTTCACAACATAGTCACCGTTTCTCTCAATAACAATGTTCCACCTCCAAAAATTTATCACAGCCTCGTAAATTTCTGTTGGCTGTTCTTTGAGCCGCTTCACCGCCGCAGTTTTGCACTTCCTCGTCACTGGCATAATGTTTGCCTCATAAACCTTCTTTCATGGGGCCGAAAGTCTGATGGCACTAAATCTTGCCAATTGATAATGTCATGACAATGCTCGACCAAACACAAGCATCAGGACAATGGAAACAGTCACTTCATTCGGGTGAAAAACTTTACCACATCCTCCATCCTCACCAGATTTTGATTGTAAAATGGACATTGGTGAGGAATATTAAATAGATTGATGGAACTTTAAAAACTTTTATGTTGTTTAAAGTCTCGGCGTTTTGAGGTTCTTCAGCGAGTATTTTTTTAGATATTTAATTTTTGTCAACCGTCTGCATTCTTTTATAAGTTCGTTGACAGACTCAACATTTTTCCCATAAAGGTGACATTAGTTATTGTTCTGATTTAAGTGCATCAAACGCATTTTTCCTGGGTGACTGTCA
Organism: Sepioteuthis lessoniana; assembly: GCA_963585895.1. Taxonomy (NCBI): domain Eukaryota; kingdom Metazoa; phylum Mollusca; class Cephalopoda; order Myopsida; family Loliginidae; genus Sepioteuthis; species Sepioteuthis lessoniana. The sequence goes on along the minus strand of OY757915.1, from coordinate 15,880,083 downwards.
TAAAAGATTCCGTTTTTCTTTTTAAATATCCAATTAATATATATATATATATATATATATACTCCATACTAGATTTTCAGACCAGCCTTAGCTGCTGGACTTTCACTGGTAACAGCAAATTTCTTTTATTGGTAACAGCAAGTCTCTTCAGGTCTCCAGGACTCTTCCCAGTATTTTGCCGATTTTGAAAATACTGTGGACTGGATGGTCTCGATTATTCTTCTCATGTCCTATTCCTTCAGTGTTTTTTAAGTTTTTGAAAGACCGTTACAAGAGCACCAACTACAATTGGTATCACAGTCACCCACATGTTCCACAATTTTCTTTCAGTTCTTTGCACAGGTCCAAGTATTTGTCTTTATTTTGTTTTCTTTGATGTTTACTCTGTGGTCTTCCAGAACGACAAAATCCTCAAGATCACAAATCATTTTCTTATGAATTATCACAATGTTAGATCTTTTGATCTGGATTTGGGGATCTGTCTGTATCTCAAAATCATAGAGAATTCTTTTCTAGGACGGATTCTGGTTTGTGTATATACGTGGATCATTAAATAAGTTTCCAAATTTTTTTCGTATGGGCACTTTTATTGATAGTACACACATGAAATTCTAGTCGCCTCCAAAGTAATCTCCTCCGGCTGCAATGCACTTGTACCGTTCCAACAGCTTCTGGAAAGCCTCATGGAAGTCTTCTTGTGTGAGCATGTCAATGACTTTCGTCACAGCCTCTTTTATCTCCTCAATTGTCTCATAACGACAGCCTCTGAGCTTAGGGAATAAGCAAAAATCACAGGGAGTGAGGTCTGGACTATAGGGACGGCGAGGAACTGTCTTGATGCCCATCTTGGTCAAATAGTTTGTGACAAGGATGGAGTTATGGACTGGTGCATTGTCCAGGTGGAAATGTCACTGACCCGATTTGAAGAGTGCTGGCCTCTTCCGACGGAATGTCTTCCTGAACTCCCTTAAAACCTCAACATAGTAACCCTTTGGCCTATCAACTCTGGTATATTGACTTCCTTACTTTTCCCACACCTCTCATCATCCCTCACAGACTCTCTGCCTTCCTTGAATCTCTTATGCCACTCAAAAACTGATGCTCGATTTATGGAAGATGCTTCAAAAGCAGTCTGAAGCATTCCATACGTTTCTGTGGCATCATTTTTTCCAAGTTTAAAACAGAATTTTATTGCATATCGTTCTTCTAAAGTGTCAGATTGCATATTTGAAATTCACCAGCTGTAACAATCAGGCTTCAGTAGGTGTATTCCAATTGCTGCTGTGGCTGTTCATTTGAACCTGAAATCATCAAAATTGGTCAGTCATCTCATAGTCTGTATGGCAATAACATAGTGAATTTTCAAGAGTCTACGACAATTTTAAATGCATGTACAAAAAAAAAAAAAGTCTGGAAACGTATTGAATGCACCACATACGATTTGGTAAAAAGTTAAATTTTTATTACTTGTACGATTTCCAGTCGATCACCTTTCCCACTCAGTCATGCCTGTGGTTGTATTTTTTGTGTTAGTTTTTTGTATTTGTTTATTGTTTATTTATATCTTTGTCTTGTGTTTTACTTTTTGTATCCATGTCTACGTCTTCGTATGGACCGTCCCACTAGTTTGCCACTTGAAGTGCTCATACGGTTTTTTCTTTCCATTTCTGTTTTCTTGATTTTCTTGTTTATCTACTTATCTTTCAATTGAAAGCAGTCTAATAGATAAGGAGGAAAAATATCAAGGAAAAAAAAAAAAACATATGGGCACTTCAAGCGGCAAACTAGTGAGATTGTCCATAGGAAGACGAAATGGTATCAAGCTGACAAAGGAAAAAAACAGAAGATACCGTGCACAAACAATTACAGACGCGGACTACGCCGATGACATAGCACTTTTGGCAAATGCCCCTGCCCAAGCTGAATTCCTGCTACATACTCTGAAACAAGCAGCTGTAGACATAGGCCTCCATGTCAACGCAGACAAGACGGAATGCATGTGATTTAATCAAAGAGGTGACACTTCCACACTAAAAGGTAGTCCTCTGAAACTAGTTGAAAAGTTTACCTACCAAGGAAGCAGTGTCTCATCAACCGAGAAAGACATCAACACGCAACTAGCAAAGAACCTTTCGTAACCTTACTTTTGAGGAAGATTTGGCTGATTTTGAGCAGAGGCGAATCCAAATTTATGAGTTTATCAACACTTTCAAATATTCACTTTTTAAAAGATGTCTTTGATCAATTTTTCAATAACTTGAAAAAAAAAATTTTTTTTCAAATTTAAGAATTTGATATTTATTAATTCATTTTCTCTCCTGATATTTAGCATTTATTGGCACAAAGCACTAACGTAAAATATCCCGAGTAGAAAATTAGACGAATTTGGAAATTGAGAAATAGGTATATACGATAGAAAATCATGCCCCTACTGTTGTACAGCCATAACCATGACCAACTATACAAACTCATATGCATGCGAAATCATAACAATGACACAATAAAGACGAGCGACACAGTTCTTGGAAAATATACCTCTTACTTTATTTGAAAGGGTTGTGTGTGAGAGGGAGTTGGAGACCGAACAGAACTGCAACATATTGACCCCCACTCTTATGGCCCTCCACGTTTCTTTCCCGTTCTCCAGGGCTGCGCAACAGGAGGCCCGGGGGTGGGCAGCTTTCTGCTGGGTGCTGGCTTTCTCTACTGCGTCTTGTCTCCAAACTGGTCTGGTCTCCAAAACTGGTCTGGTCTCCAAACTAAATCGGGGGTCCCGAGGGCCCCTTCTGCCCGGTGTTGTGTTTTTTTTTTTCTACCGCATCCTCTCTCTGAACTGATTGAACATCCTGTGCACTCAGTTATATAACAGTTCACGCCCACTCAATACCTCCCCATGATCTTCATCGAGCGGAAATTATTGTCATGCAGTTCACAGGTCACTTTCTTCCGTTGCATCAGTCTGTGACTGTACCGTGGGATTTTACCTTGTCCTATATTGTCAGCCAAGCCCGCCTACGCGATTTCTTCCCATAACTGGCAATCGGAATGTGTCACTTCCGCCGACTTTGGAAAGGAATGTTTGGTCGGGTCGAAGGTCAATACACAACACTACGACCCTTAATAATGCAAATAATTTTATTTGGATGGTGTTGCATTTTTTTATATGTAAATAATCACGGATATTTCTTAAAAGTGATATTCTTGACAAGTACAGCCATAAAAGACGAGAAAAAAGTAAAGAATTTATTTTAGATTAAATTCTTTTGGCTTATGTTTGCTTTACAAAAAAAAAATTCTGCCTCGAGATATTAATGGAGATCGTGAGACAGAAATTGAAACCCTGATTTTCTTTGCACCGCATTGTACACGAATATGTTCGTATTTGGGTCTGATTGTATTTGAATATAAGTATTGGTTAATATTGTCATGTTATTGATTTTAACTGGCCGATAATGATAGAATATATTTCCTTATATTTGGATTGCTGTAAAATTAGATGCAAAACATAAGAATAATAATACGTCCTTCAATATATACATGAAAAAATATTTATCTCTGTAAAATACGAGTGATAAAAATTACATTCTTAAATTTCCTTTTGTAATAAAGCAATAAGCCAACAATCTTCTCAGTGATAACTTAAACCATATATATATATATATATATATAAGTGTGTGTGTGTGTGTGTGTGTGTGTGTGCGTACCTGTGTATAACATAGGGGGTGACAGTAAGTTGTAACCTCGGAAATAAGTGGTTGCGGAGGACAAAAATATATTATAAAATATCAACAGTATTCCTCGTCAGGTAGGTTTAATTTTGGTTTGGTACTGTTTCCTTGTTTCTTGGCAACTCAATCTTTGTGTAAAGCACGTTTAATTTTCACTGTTTCTGACTTTCATTTAGACTGTATTAAGTGGTTTTATGAGATTTCTTGGTCTAAGTAGGTTTTCTGAAATAACTGTAATAATGTAAGCGAATGGTCTAAGGGTGCGAGTTGATAGACCGTTTCTTTGTTTTGGTTCCATGTTTAATAGTAAATCAACCTTTGTGTAAAGCTTGTTTCATTTCCACTGTTTACGGCTTTCATTTAGGCTGTATTGAGTGGTTTAATGAGATCTCTTGTTGCAAGTAAATTTTCTGAAATAACTGTAATAATGTAAGCGGTCTAGGGGTGCAATCTGATAGATTATTTCTTTTTTTCCTGTTTCCTTGTTTAATGGTAAATCAACCTTTGTGTAAAGCACATCTAATTTCCACTGTTCACGGCTTTCATTCAGGCTGTATTAAGTGGTTTAATGAGATGTCTTCTTGCAAGTAAATTTTCTGAAATAACTGTAATAATGTAAGCGAGTGGTCTAAGGGTGCGAGCTGATAGACTGTTTCTTGGGTTTGGTTCTTTGTTTAATGGTAAATCAACCTTTGTGTAAAGCACGTTTAATTTCCACTGTTCACGGCTTTCATTTAGGCTGTATTAAGTGGTTTAATGAGATGTCTTGTTGCAAGTAAATTTACTGAAATAACTGTAATAATGTAAGCAAGTGGTCTAAGGGTGCGAGCTGATAGACTGTTTCTTTGGTTTGGTTCTTTGTTTAATGGTAAATCAACCTTTGTGTAAAGTATGTTTAATTTCCTCTGTTTACGGCTTTCATTTAGTCTGTATTAAGTGGATTTATGAGCTCTCTTGGTCTCAGTAAGTTTTCTGATATAAATGTAATAATGTAAGCGAGTGGTCTAAGGGTGCGAGCTGATAGACTGTTTCTTGGGTTTGGTTCTTTGTTTAATGGTAAATCAACCTTTCTGTAAAGCATGTTTAATTTCCACTGTTCATGGCTTTCATTCATGCTGTATTAAGTGGTTTAATGAGATGTCTTGTTGCAAGCTAGTTTTCTGAAAAAACTGTAATAATGTAAGCGAGTGGTCTAAGGGTGCGAGCTGATAGACTGTTTCTATGGTTTGGTTTCTTTGTTTAACGGCATATAAAATTTCGTGACTTATTTAATGCTAAAGTAATCATTTTAGAAAGACGGTAATAATAGCAGAGGTAGGGACAAGGCGTGTGGTTCATAACTTTCTGAAAGGAAACGTAACAGAGCGACTGGAGGTCGAACTCGCTTATTCGAGGTCTCAGTCTAGCATGTTAGACACTACGCTACGGGGGTTTCCCCTATAAATCATTACTCATAGAAAAGAGCAGGATTTTGCTGGAAAATGAATGGTCCCTCATTGGCAATAACATTGAATCAGGGCTTAATCAACGTATCTTGTATATCAGTGTGGGGTCTTACAGGACAAAGGGATATGGCATCACATGACCCTCGTTACTCATGATCCACAATGTCATCACTGACAACGCAAAATTACATCATTGTGACGACCTCAATCGTTCCTGATTTTGAACTCACAGAGCCTGACCAATTCCAAGGTCAGGTTTACGTCGAAAACCGAATTACGTCACAGCTTATATATATATATATATATATACATGAAGGTAGCAGAAAAAACAAAATCCAAATAGGGGAATATATTATGATGTAAAGTCGACGTTAACGTTTCGGTTTCAGTAACCATCATCCGGACTTGGATATCAGAATAGTTCACATAGGGATGGATGCTTGCTGAGATGACAGGAGCAAATGAGAAATATACAACGAAAAGATACACAAACGTGCACATAGCGTTCATAATTCAAAAGTCATAAGAACGTGTCTGGCACGTGGAAAAATATTTGAAAATGTTGGATTTCCCAAAGAAACGAAACAAAACCTCCCGTTTATTGAGAAATACGCAACAAGTAAGTTTTCATATGTATAGATCGTTTGGAATCATCCATGTTAGATGTTATATAAGATTGTATTTAGTATTTGTTTTTCCGAAAAGACAGTATGAAAGTAAATATGGATAAAATCCGACAGCATGAAAGTAAATATGGATAAAATCCGACAGTATGAAGGTTGAAGAAAAAAATATATATGTATGTAAATTTTATAGGTCCAAAGTGAGAAAAAAGTAAATATTTCAAAAAGAATAAGTCTACTAAGAGATTTGCATTTCTTAAGAATTATTTATTTCGTTCTTACATACATGTATGTTTCCAGCTTTTTGTTTTCGTCAAAGAACATTTAGTCATTCATAAGTTTTTTGCTCGGGTGTGGTACAAGACTATATGAATGGGGTACCCTCGTTGGGTGCTCCATTCATATTGTCTTGTGTCATATTCAAGCAAAAAAGCAAAAAATTACTAAATGTTCTCTGACGAAAGCAACTAGCTGGGAACACATGTATCTGAGGACGAAATTAATGATTCTTGAAAAAATTTAAATCTCTTAGTGGACTTGTTCATTTTGAAATATATATATATATCAGGGGCGGAGATGGGACTAGTGCTACTCGTGCCCGGCACGACCAATAACTCGGTCAATGTTATTCAAAATGGATTAAAAATCATCCATTAATTTCAAGCAAACATACTTAGTCTGATCTCAATTAAATTACGTACCTATTCAAGTTTCGATAACTAAGTCAGATCCATTGAACATCCCATAAAATCGGCTATAATATTGAACACGCGTAATCCGGGCCAAGCACTAGACCCTTATAATAATAGTAATGTTAGCGAAATCTCGCTTTTGGCTGTAGCCAATAGAAAAAGCAAGTCAGAATACCGTGCTCAAAAAAATTAGCACAATGTGACTGCTGACAACTGTCTTGGGAAGAGGGAGAGGGACCGAGAGAGAGAGAGAAAGAGAGAGAGAGATGGGGGGGATAGCAGATTATAGCCGTCGCCGACGTCATCATCATCGCTATGGTAAATGTTGGTTAAACGGCGTGTTTTAATTCGTTTTTTCACTTACAGATCTCTATTTCTTTAATGAATGTTGCATATATTACATTCTGTAACTAAAATTTGTTTATTTGAATATATTTTCAACAAATAATCTCTATTTTAAGCGAAATTGAAACTACTAGCTGTTTCTGTGTATATTGTCATCAATTTCTTTATTCTAATAAACATATTTTTCTCGTCATAGTAATGAACATCTTCTCTTTTCTTCTATACTTTTGAAAGGAAAAAAATTATCTTATCTACTGTATTAACAAGACTACAAATTATATAGTATCTTTTTTGTTTACAAAAAAAACCACCATGCAAGGTACGTTAGTCAACATATGCTATACAATGGAGAATCACGCAATAGCAACTATGATGACTTACTTTGGGTCCACGGACCACGGGTTGGGAACTGAAGTTGACAGAGGGCGGGTGGGGGTACGAGTAGCAAAAATAGGCTAGAGTCGCCACTGATATATATATATTATCATCCACAGACTGTTTCGTTGTATCACAACTCTTCAGTGTGGCTAGACACGTAGGACGTTTCAAACTGAGATCGAAACCCGCCCAACTTCACCTTAGTCTTAGTATCATACTGCTCAGCCAACAAGCGAACCACGTCAGCGCACGAATTATCCAAATCCCCACCACAAACTGGAGACTACACAAGGTAAACTTTAAGCAGAGTGTAACAGGTTTGAATTTAAAGTTTTCCTTTTCTTGGACCAGTTGCAAGCTCAAGGTTGAAGAACCCACCCTGCCCTACTTTACTGTTTCCTCACAGTTGGAGGGAAAATAATTGAATTCAATCTTTTCTCAAGGGTATTGACGAAATGCAATATGCAAGGATTCTTATCCAGGATTTGAAGACGGGTTACCATGCCAATTTTTTCCGAAGATAACTCTTACACAACGGGTTTCTCCACACACACACACACATATATACACACACACACACACACACACACACACACACACACATATATATATAGTAATTGAGATTCACCAACCTCTTCCAAGGGTGACTTATTACTTTAATGTTCAAATGTGGTCAGGAAGGGGTTGGTGAACCTCGATTATTTTAATTTTTTTCCAAACTCTGCCTTCCGGCGCTTAGGTTTTTTTTTAAAATTCTAATTAATCGTTCTTAGAAAGGTTTGTTTGGCTTTAGTTTTGTTTCATGGCATATCATTTCTCGTTGGTTATTTAAAGCCAAATCCTGTTTTTGAATGAATATCAAATATATGGTTTTTAAACACATTTTGTACATACACACGTTTAAATAATCAAACCGTTCTATTTCTAACAATTCAACAAAGTTAAATAGCTCCAAGTATGGCTATGTATCACTAACAATTCAATTAAACATCAGTTATTTGTTTATACATAATTAAATGATTAATTAGTTCTATTTCAAACTATTCAATTTAGCAGATGTCTTTTGTTTGCACACAGTTTAAATGTCAAACAGTTTTATTTGACCCATTGATAGGACCCTTTCAGGTGCTACCACTCCGGGCAAGAGTGGGCATGGGAATAATGGTAATGAAGGGGTATTCTGCATTCCCCAAAGTTACAGTATAATTGGAGACATATCATGAGATTTTCTAGTGTCATATCCAGGACACACAATGGGGTTGGGTCATACCCCTCTGCAGAGATGCAGCCCCAGACGTCTTGGCTAGTTTTCAAAAGAAAAATACCAACTTGCTCGTAATATATATATATATATATATATATATATATATATATATATTGTATGATTTGCTCGAAGGTTTTTGGAGCAATACTTTTAGCAAAGTCTTAATCTGACTGAGGGTAACTCTGATGCTATGCTGGGTTTCAGGGTTTGAACATCAGTGTCATATACTCAGGCCATACCAATATTACTTCACTATGTCATCAGACTTTTTCAGTGGATAATTTTTAATCGTGTACTTTAACATATATTAAAACTTTCGTAATTTCTGCTCATTTTTAAAAATAGTTTTTAACATATTTCCCACTGTCTGATTTAAGGATGCACGATGATCCTCGTTGAGGAGAATGAAATCTGTGTACCGAGTTCGATTTTAGTACCAGGCTGTTCGCATTTCACTTCGTGCTCATGTCCTTCGGTATCCCCTACCCTAGAGTATTTCGTAATAAAAACTGTACGTCCTGGTTTTGAAAGGGCAACCAGTCTAGGACAAGAGCAATTGAAAAAAAAACATCAGCATCAGCATGGCAGATTAAAGGGCTATTATTCCTCATATTCTAGAGAAGGTCAAACTCAGCGAAGTTAGAAATATCTGATGAGATGACGTAAGAATTTTGAATATTTTGATGTGGCTACCAAAGCACATTTCCTCCAAAAGTATCCTTGATACTTTCAATTCAGATGTTTGGAATCTTTAGAAATTCGCTTTAAGGTAAATAAATCAAGACTCTAGAGGGTTTAAGGAATATCGGAAAAAATGAAGCAATGTTTGTACTCCGATAAGAATTGCCATAATATCTGGATTTTCCTAAAAGGTCCTCCATTTAAGCATTCAACACTTGCTCAGTGTAAATACGAGTGCAGTTTGTAATCGGAAACACTTTATCATATAATGAAAACAAATCTTATAGAGGAAAAAAGTCCAAAGTTATGTTGGTTTCAAATATCTCTAACACAAATTGCTTGCCCTCTGTTAATGGCATCACACTAAACAACCGCTTATTCGTAGCAATCATAGCTAAAAGAAAATTGATTGGAAATTACTTTCTAAACAGTCATTTGGTTGGTTGGGTTTTATGGCATATCAACCTTTGTAGGTTATTTTACGCCAAATCCATTTCATGCAAATAATTCTATTTCAAACAATTCAGTTTAGCATGAGTACACAGTTAGTCAAAAACATTTCTATTTCAAGCTGTTCAGGTTATTCAAACGATTCTAATTCAGCTAATTCAGTTTAGTATTAGTACAAACTTTGTTTACACACAGTTAAAAGTCAAAACAGTTCTATATCAAACAATTCAGTTTAGTTTAAGTACAGTTTCAAAGTCAAAAACAGTTCCGTTTAAAACAATTCAGTCCAGCACGAGCACGCAGTTTAAATATAAGTACACAGTTTAATTGTCAAAAATATTTATATTTCAAGCTATTCAGTTTAGTCAAACAGTTCTAATTCAAACAATTCAGTTTAGCATAAGTATGCAATTAGTTCTATTTAACCCATAGATAGGGCCCTATCAGGTGCTATCATTCCGGGCCAGAGTGGACCTGGGAGAAATGGTAGTGAAGGGGTGCTTTACATTCCCCAAATCCCCAGCATCACTGGAACCTCACCATCAGATTGTTTAGTGTCATATTCCAGGACACTCGTTAGGGGTGGTCTTACCCCTCTGCAGAGAAGCAGTCGGTGTATTCTACAGCCCCAGCCGACTAAGCAATAAACAGTTATTTATAAGAATTTGATTTTTAAAGATGAATATTCCAAACATACACAATATGCAGAAACCGCTGAAATTCCTCAGATATAAAAGACATTTCGCAAAACATTGATAAACGTCTCCAAAACAACAATATACTTTATTGGCAGAGGCTCAAATTAATTTGAGATCATAATTTTACGCCATAAGACTTGCCATATATATACATCTAGGCCTTTCCCGTGGATTTAGCGCTCTAGGTGGCAATTTGTCGGTTGCTACATACGTTGAAATACAATAACTCTTCTCATGAATTAAACACTCCAGGAAGCCGATAATGTATACGTGAAAAGTTTCCTTAACTTACGCCGAGAATAACGTGGCACTGGGGTATGTTGTTCGACTGATGTAAAGTCACCCGGGTTTCGATTCCAGCTTGAAGTGTCTCTCTGGTTAATTCACACTGAAGTATTGTCATACAACGATACCGTCTGTCCACGGATGAATATATATATATATATATACAAAAGTCGATTTAAAACCTCCAGAACCTCACTCAGATTTTAGATTCATCACATAACTCTTACACTTGTATGAGCCACAACCGTACAGAAATTAAGAGAGAAACTTGAATTAGTTTTACTCGTTTTATAAGAAATAGAAATGTGTTCAAGAGAAATCGTATATATGCTCAAGTAAAAATAAAAATAAACAGATAATTCTCTAATACGACTTCAGAAGCACCAACATTGGGAGTGGCCACAACGTGTGGTTAGATAATTTATATTTTAAAAAGACAGCAACCGGAATTGAGATGAGTTGACACTGTTCAACATCTCTTCTATTAGGCATTTTCTAGCAACTCGGGCTAAAAAGTGCATTAAGCCTGAAGTTGCCGAAATCATCAGAATCCATCAGCCATAGAAGCGAAGGCTGTTCGAGCCAATTCATTCACACAAAGCGGAATTAGGTATTCTGTGAACCCCAATATAAGAAGTTGGATTTATTTCCGAGCAAAACTGTGGCGTAGTAACGTCTCATCAAACAGCAGTTGTACGGCCACCTACCCCTCATCTCACAAACCATCCGAGTAATACGAATAAGACATAGTGGGAACTATTGGAGAAGTGGTGTTCTCTGATGGATTCTTACACATGCTCGCTCCAGTGTTGGCCGACCAACATATACTTACAGAGATCAGCGCCGTGTGGACACTGGATGCAGCTTAGAGGAGCAACTAGGAGTGATGGTCGATAGGGAGGAATGGCAAGAAAGAGTATATGATTAATATAATCAATGATCAATAAATTGATTTATATAATTAATTACCACCCTAATCATTTTATATGGATATGTCTCCTTGTTCAAATCTTATGAATTTTGTTTTATTTGAGTTTATGTAGAAGCCACTGCCTCCAGCCGATTGCACTAGACGATGCTTTAGGCATTCGGTTTAGGTTAGTTCACTTCCCCGGCCTCTTGGCTAGGCCGTCTGGCATTCGTGCCGGGTGGGAGATTGATCAATGGCAGATTCGAGGCTGAAAGGCCTCCAACTTCGGGTGGGCCACCTTCGGGTGGACTAGCTGCTTTTTTTTTTACTCCTATGCACTCCTTGTATAGCTCTAGACCTCACGGTCTAATTCAAGCTATATTCTGGCATACGTGCTCGGATATAGATTTAGGTCCGTGATACTGCCTGACTCATTAGACCCACATTGCACTTAGTGGGTCAATGACCAGCAGGATTCGAGTCTCGGCTCGCTCCTGTCCTTCCCCTCCCCTTTATCCTTCGGGCTTTTGACCTTGCGTCATGTCCTCTCTGGTGGGAAGCAGCGACAAATATAATTCGGTTTGGGTTAGTTTATTTACGAGAAGATCATCTGCATAGTCTGCGCTTGTGATAGTTTCTGCGGCATATAGTCTGCTTCTTGCTTTTATTTAGTGTGAAGCAACATTTTTTATTATATCTGGTGACGCTCTGAGTACATAGTCTTGGCAAATTATTCGAAAATATGGCGCTTCTTGTATATCCTTTTATATTCCTAACAACTGTACTGAAGAAATCAGTCTTTATCAGGTGAACGAACCATCGTTTTCGTGTTTATCTGAAGCATCATTAAAACTATAGCAGTTTCTTTAAAGAGACATTATACAAGTAGAATTTGCTCCATTTTTTTCTTTGTATTTATGGTATATTTTATGAAGCCAGAATGTTCAGCAATTAAAAAAATATGTTGTGTCTTATATGTTATTAGTCTATTTACTGCTAAATAAAGAAAAAAACAAGGTGATAGATACTTTAAGTGCGTTATTTTCATTATTATGGTGGTGAATTGAAACTGGAAGATATGATTAACGTATTTGAAACATTATGAAATCAGAAGACTTTCCAAGAGCAATGAGGATTACTTGGCAGCACCCACCGACTCTCCACCTGATCTGTTACTGGTTACACTGGGTGAAATGGATCTAAAGAAAAGTGTCATGTAAAAGACAACAATTTCAGCTACTTGATAGAATGACATATTGATGACATCATGGTTTCCGGGTACAAAACAGAAGGTGGCCCAGTCGACTGAGAGGGATGGGGCAAGTAGAATACACCGACTGCACTTCTGCAGAGGGGTAAGACTCCCAACAACATGTCCCGGTAGTTCAGTCGGCTGGGGCTGTAAAATACACCGACTGAATCTCTGCAGAGGGATAAGACCTCACCTAGTCGGGTGGGGATGAAGAATACTTCGACTGGTTCTCTTCTGCTCCTGATTATAAATATTTCCTGTTTTACTAACAACTCAAGGGAACCGAATAAAGCCGAAATAAGTTATCTCTTCTTCGTGTCATTTATTCATTTCAATTTATTCAGCATATATGAGCATATATGAGATGAGGGGTAGGTGGCCGTACAATATATGAGCAGGAATTATCTATAATCACAAGCAGCCCATTCACTGCGGAGGGATAAGACCCTCCAAAAAAGGGAGTTCTCTATATAACACTCTACTGCATATGATGGTGAGGCTCCAGTTATGGAGATCTGGGGAGTGTGGAGAATTCAATTATTACCATTACTGCTAGGTTCCCTCTGATCCGGAGTGGTGGTGTCTGTAAGGGTTCCATCTATGAGTCAAATCTGTTTAAAAATTGTTCGTATTCGTATTCGACAAGATTGTATGCGAAAGAAAAAAAAACTTTTTCCAAAACAATTGCACAAAAAACGTAATTCCTTAACACAAGATAATCTGTGACGGTTTGACATTTAGAATTAATATATCAAACAATCAATCGACCAGTCAATGACAGTGTTTTATATTGATCACTAAAATAGGGGAAAGTACAATTTTAGACAACCTGCCTGGTAGAAAGAAAACCAGCTAATGGCGGAGGGGTTCCTTTTTACCTTTTTTGTTTTTTTTTAAATTTTATAATTTACTTTCTGTTTTTTTTTTTCGTGCCAAGTTGGTGGAGTTGTAGAATACAATGACTGTACCTCTACAAAAGAGTGTCCTGGGTATAACACGAAACGGCTCTGGATGGTGAGGCTCCAATCCTACAGCTTTGAAGATAGTGGAGTTACTCCTTCATTGCCATTATGTTCAGGTTCTCTCTGAACCGGAGTGTTCGTACCTGTTCGGATCCTATCTTTGGATCAAATAAAACCGTTCAATCGTTTGCTAAGGATTATTATTATTATTATTGTAACACCACGGGGCCGTCTTGAATATCTGTAACATGAAGGTATCATGTTGAATTTTTAGATATAAAAAATAACAACAAGCGACGCTGTTTATCAGATACGAAAAAAATCTTTTTATTTCTGATTGTTTCCAATCCTAGCAGTCTACTGCAAACACAAGAGAGAGAGAGAGAGAGAGAGAGAGAGAGAGAGAGAGAGAGAAAGAAAGAAGAAGAAGAAGAAGAAGAAGAAGAAGAAGAACTTGTAAGGATCCATGGACGAATCTCGCTTACCGCTACACAGAGATCCCTATCCCGACCAGACCAACGTCTAAGCTTTATTGTCGCTTAAGGTTTCAAATTTCGCCTGCTTCTTCAACGGCCGACCTCTTAAATCTAAAAATTATATTTTTTGATATAATCTCTAATTGCTTCATACGATCATAAACTTGTATTTCTAACTCTAATGACAAACACTTGATTTGTTTATGCTCAACATCCTGATTGGAGCTATTTTGACGTGAGGAGTCACACTTGGTCCCCCAAGCGATCTGTCAAATCAAAAATCCGCCAAGTTCAATCCCTTGGAAACATGCAAGTATATGACCTTGGCGAGGAACTACACTTACCCGCAAAGTTTTAAGCTAACTTACATTACCAAAGGAATAAAATCGCTAATATAATTATTTAATCTCCCTAATAATATTACATATCAATTGATGTTACATTATACAAAATACAAGACAGACCCGTTGTTTCTTTAGATACGAAAATTAATTTTCTGATCAGAACATTTCAACCGAAACGAAAGACAAAGAAACTAGTTGTTACATAGAAACGCTAAAAGTTTCATTAGGGAGATACGAACGATCTAAACATTGACTTCGATTTTCTTCCTCGACCAAGCCCTTCGCCCCCAAAGGGATGTCATCTCTGGTCTCAAATTTCCCTGACGCAACTTAGTCCCTCTCTGTCCGATCCGATTCACTCAACTTACTAATCGCTCAAATTACCCTGCTTATATAATATATCAATCATCTCATCAACTAATGATGACAAGAACATGTTATTAACTTTTAGTGCTGTCATATTATCTTAAGTCAGCTAACATCGTATTCCAAATGTTCATTTTTTAACAACCTGTCCCTCCGCTGATTTCAAAACAGAACTTTCGTTATGAAAAGCTAACTATCGTCCCATGAACCCAAGGTGCATCCGCCAGACCTTTCTTGAGTGCGACTTACACTTCAATTCAAAATTTTTCGCTTATTAACAATTTACTATGACTAATAAAATTATGAACTAATATAATTACAACCTTAATTATATTAAATTGTTATTATTTTACTCTTTTGAGAGTTTTTCTCACAAGCGTCTGGAGTCTGAAATACAGCAAATCTCCCAGACTTTTCTTAATATACTCGCCTATCCCGTCAATAAGATAGCTTGGATGGTTCTCACTGGTCCTCTTATTTTCAAATCCCCCAGTCCCTGTACCAATCCATTGGTAACTATACCGAGTGCACCAACTACAATTGGTATCACCGTCACCTTCCTATTCCAGAGTTTTTCAGCTCTTTAGCAAGGTCTTAGTACTTTTCTCTCTTTTTGCTTCCCTTCAGTTTTACCCTGTGGTTATCCGGAAAAGCAAAGTTTACTATTCGGCTGGCTGGCTTTTTTTTTTTTTTTGTTTACTATCACTCTGTCTAGTCGTCTGGCTTTGATTAGATGATCTGTTTCTGTGTGCAAATACTTGAAACTATTAAAATGTGTGCAAACAAATAATTGATATTAAATTTAGTTATTAGTTTTTCATTGGAATACTTGTAACCATTTAACAGTGTGCAAACAAATAATCAATGTTAAATTAAATTATTAGTATTAGGAATATTCGAAACCATTTAACTATGTGCAAACAAATAATTAATATTAAATAGATTGATGAGTATTAAAATTATTTGAAACCACTTAACTGAGTGCCAACAAATAATTCATATTAAATTTAATCACTAGCGTTAGAGATATTCGAAACCATTTAACTATGTGCAAACAAATAATTAATATTAAATAGATTGATGAGTATTAAAATTATTTGAAACTATTTAACTGAGTGCCAACAAATAATTCATATTAAATTTAATCACTAGCGTTAGGAATATTCGAAACCATTTAACTATGTGCAAACAAATAATTGATATTAAATAGATTGATGAGTATTAAAATTATTTGAAACCATTTAACCGAGTGCCAACAAATGATAAATATTTAGTAGAATTATTAGCATTTGAAATACTTGAAACTATTTAACTATGTGCAAACAAATAATTCATAATAAATTTAATCACTAGTGTTAGGAATATTCGAAACCATTTAACTATGTGCAAACAAATAATTGATATTAAATAGATTTATGAGTACTAAAATTATTTGAAACCATTTAACTGAGTGCCAACAAATGATAAATATTTACTAGAATTATTAACATTTGAAATACTTGAAACTATTTAACTATGTGCAAATATATAATTCAAAATGATTTTAATCACAAGCGTTAGGAATATTTGAAAACATTCAATTGAGTGCAAACAAATGATTAATTTAAATAGAAATATTAATGTTTGATAGGAAAACTTTAAACCATTTAACTGTGTGCAAACAAATGCGCTATACAACCTCGTTAAAAATAAAATTACCTAAAAACTATTTGCTAACAAATCATAAGGAGATTGGGTCTTAAATAAACCATAAGGTTTGAAATACAGTAAAAAAATCCAACAACAAATAACAAACGAGAATTTTTCTTTTCTTTTATTTGAAAAATCATCTTCGTCTTGTCATTTTTATAGACTGTTTTTCTCAGATCATGTACACATAAGGATTGACAAAACACATCGCGCCAATTTTAACTTCACAATTTGATTTATGTACACAGCTAGGTAATTTAAGAACGTCTATTTAAGCGAAGACAAAATATTATTGTACAAAATATCAATTCGAGGAAAATATAAACATGTTATTTTCTTTCTAGATCAATACGTCAAAACAAACTCTTTGAAAAATGATTTAGGAATATTTCAAGTGTTCATAGTAACACACCGGTAACCGAGGAAGGATTTAAATAGAAAATTATGTTAAGATGATACCATGTATTATTATTATTATCATTATTATTGACACATTGGGAGATTCAAGAAAAATTGATATAATTTCGTTATCTAATAACTTGACCAAATCTTATTTAAATGATTTCCAATTTTAACAGCTTGTGTAGAAACGACCCAAAATTCTGCGTTTTACGTTTTTAGATGTAGAAATACTATTCAGTATAAAAGAAAAAAGCGTTTAAAAAACATAGAAAGTTGATCTGTTTCTACTTACGAGGATCATTAAATAAGTTTCCAGACTTTTTTTTGTATGGGCACTTTTATTGAACACAGTGTTTCTATTAAAAATATATTTGATAACCAGAGAGGATTTTCGCTTGCATATCATCTCGTGTGGCCCGTGTGACCCAAAAATGTCCTTTTTTTTTAAATTCAAATCTATTTTAAGATTTTGTACGTACCCATATTTACCAACCCCTCTGCTCAAGCAGGATATGACACAAGGTCAATTTTTAAGCGGAGTTTAACGGGTTTGAATTTAAAGTTTTCCTTCTCCTAGACTAGTTGCCTCATTAAGGCTGAAGAAACCAGACTTCCCTACTATTTACCCATAGTTGGAGGGAGAATAATTGGATTCATACCTTTCCTAAGGGTATTAGTGCTATGTGAAATGCAGTCAGTTACGTCCAGGATTTGAACTCGTGTTGCCGTATCCATTTTGTACGTACCATTGAATATTTATTTTGTTAGATGCAGATACATCACTCCAATTCGCGTTAACTTTTCCTTATACAGTGTTTTTACAAAAGAAATATAATTTAGAAAATATTTCAAAGATCTATTTGAATATTAAGAGTTACAATACACGGTTTGGTATCAGAAAAAAAATTATCGAAGCAATGTGTAATAAATTTCATCTAAAATCGGGTATCACCACCCAGAAAACCACCCCCATGAAACAAACACACACCCACTAGAAATATAGATAAATATATATTTATTCAAATTTTAAAATTCTTTTTGAAACATAGTTAGGTAAAAAAGAAAAGGAAACAAATAATTCATTAATGGATAAGAATCGTTTAGAATAATTATAACAATAAAGACCAGACCTTATAATAATCAACAACAAAAAAAAAAAAAAAAGAAAATTTTTAATTTGACCGTACTAACAAATGGTATATACACAACCCAGCACTTGTCCTAGAAAATGACATGCATAAACTCCTATGGGACTTTAACATACAAATGAATCACCTAATCCTGGCCAGAAGACCAGACCTTATAATAATCAACAACAACAACAAAAAAAAAGAGAACTTGCAAAATTGTCGACTTTGCTGTCCCGGCTGATTATTGAATAAAACTGAAAGAATATGAAAAGAAGGATAAATACTTCGACCTAGCTAGAGAATTGTAAAAACTATGGACATTAAGATGCAGAATTATACTAATTGTGATTGGTGCTTTTGGAACAGTAACTAAAGGATTATTAAAGGGACTGGAGGACTTGGAAGTTGGCGGACGGGTGGAGACCATCCAAACGACAGCATTATTGAGAACGGCCAGCATACTGAGAAGAGTCCGGGAGACTGTCACTCAAACTCCAGTGAAAGACCATCAGCTAAAACTGATGTGAAAAACTCTGTGTAAATAATAATAATAATAATAATAATAATCATAAAACTATAAACAAAAACAAACAAAAACACAAATCAAAAACTAAAAAAGCAACAACTAGAAACAAATACACAAACAAACAAAAAAGCTAGAAAAAACAAAAAAACAAACGAAAGAAAAGAAAATTTACATAAATCTACAAAGGAGTTTTTGTTATAATTTTTTTGCAGTTAGTTTAACTACATATTTTGGTAATATCTGTTGATACAGATACTTCCCTCTGATCCTCATCAACCATTCTTTATACAGGTTGTCTACAAATAAAATAGAATTTGAAAAATAATAAAAAAATTGAAACTATTCCGATATTGACACTCACAATACACAGTTTTGCGATAAAAGAAACCCCAGACCTTTAACATTTTCTTAAAAGTCCTGGATTGGCATCATTATGCAAGAAAAAAAAAACAATTAAAGCAAATTCATCCTTATTACTAATACATACCATAAACATCTACAAGGAAGTCTAATTGCCTAGTCGGCTGGGGCTGTAGAATACACTGACTGAATCTCTGCAGAGGGGTAAGACCGCCCCCTAACGAGTGTCCTGGAATATGGCAAAAAACAATCTGATGGTGAGGTTCCAGCAGTGCTGGAGCTTTGGGGAATGCGGAGTACCCCTTCATTGCCATTGCTCCCAGGTCCACTCTGGCCCGGAGTGGTAGCACCTGATAGGGCCTTATCTATGGGTTAAATAGAACTAACAGCATACTTATGCTAAACTGAATTGTTTAAGTGAACTGAATAACTTGAAATAGAAATGTCTTTGACAATTAGACCGTACGTACATTTAAACTGCGTGCTTGTGCTTAACTGAATTATTTCAAATAGAACTGTTTTTTGGACATTAAAACTGTATTTACACTTAACTGAATCGTTACATATAACTGCTTGTATAGTTTGAAATAGAAATGTTTCTGACAATTAAACTGTGTACTTATGCTGAACTGAATTGTTTTAAATAGAACAGATTATTTACATAAAAATGGATTTGGCGTTAAATAACCAACAAATATGCCATAAAACCCAACAAACCAACCAAAACCAAAGAAGTCTATGTAATAGGCATTATGGAATAAAGTCGCCGAAAAAAGACAAACAAAAAACAACCCAATCATTTTAGAAAGTTCACAGCAGCCTACAAATTTACAAAATCACAAGAAAAGATTAATCACTTAATGTACACGAATGGCAGCAAGCAAAAGAGAATTGGAAACTCTGATTGTAACATAATTAAACGGTTCATAGAAAATTAAAATTGAATTATTAAATAATTGAATAATTAAGAAAAAGCAGTCGCCAAACGGCCAGGTTAAAGGATCTATTGAACGATGACAAGTCACGGGTAAATGGCTACGGTAATTAAAATGTCAAGGAAAAAACAAGGAAAGGCGAGGTGTCTATATATTGGTAGCCACGAGAGTTCCTGATTAAATTGAAAAGAAACCCGGCGTGTGTTTGATCAGGTAAAGCATGTTTCCTCAAGGGCTTGCAAACCAATGGGCATGGAAACAGAAACTTAATGAAAAAAAAATGGGTAACACATTGCTAATTAGTATTTTGCGTGGACTATTTTAGGTGGTTTACAGCATGCGGGCCAGATTGTGATACATTCGGGTGTATTGTGATTCTTTGTTTTGGGCCATGATTTTTGTAGTTTATGGGGAATGCTTTGGGCATTGAAGATATTGTGTTTTAGTTTATGAAATTCTCTGGTTACTCCAGGTAGGAACCTGTTGAGCGAAGAACTGGAGTGTGGTCATGAGGAATCTAGGCGAAATGTATTGCTGGAATGACCAAGGTCACTAAGTTTGTGACCAAGATATGGGACCAGAGTATGGTCCTTTTAGGGTTTTGAAATTTCTTCAAGGAATTATGGAGGGCCTGTTGTTTTGAGAGGATAAAGCATGCATCCGTACTGTACCTTGATGCACACATGCTAAGATGGCCAACCACGCAAATATAGTAAGACAAATTTAGATAATAATTAGCCGGGCAAGTGTTATATAGAGAGAAGGTCGCCTTCTAAGTAATATATTATTTGCTGTATTTCAAATGATTCTTTTTGTGTTTTTAGCCATCTATTGTCCTTGTAAATTATTCTGTAAAATATGTGTGAGGGTGATGGAGACGAACGTGAAGAAAATTCCACATTAATTAATGAAGGATTGTTATGTTTTGACCTTTTGACCCGGCCAAAAATGCCATTCAAGGAGGTGCACCGGAAGGAAGTGACACATCCCGGTCCCCAGATATCGGAAGTAGTCGTGGAGGTGTGTCCATATCAGCGCGTGGGAGTTTGAAGGTAATATAAGGTCGACGAGTTGAGTTCCGGTCAGTTGAGTTCAACGAGCCAGTGGAGACAGGCGATTAGAGTTGAGGTGGTAGACGAGATGTAGTAAGGAAAGCCAGTGCTCCGGTTGAGCAACCATGGAGAACGAGAAAGACACAACGCTGACGGCCATAACTTCGGGGTCAAAATATTTCAGTAATATTCGGTCTCCAGCTCACACGCAAACTTTGAACAACACTTTCGAAACTTACAAATAAAGATGAGAGGTAAAATATTTTATAAAGAAGTCTTCCTGCGTCTTTCTGTGTGCGTCGTTTGTTCCTGCGACTTTATCATTGTGCGTCTGTTTGATTATTTATTGTGTCGTTAGGATGCTGCATGAACATGTACATGTGTATATAAGCATATTTATTATGTGAGTATATAACAGATCACCGGAAACGGACATGATTCCCACCCTCGAAACGATTGGCGGAACTAAGGGAAAAAACCGTTTTTGAAAGGCAGAATTGAATCGACCGGCGTAGAGGGAAGTCGGGCTGAAGTTTTATCCCCAAGAGGACCCGTGACCTTTTAACAGGAATAATTAATCAGTCATTCTCACTCTTATCGAACAACTCACGGTGGCGAGCAAGCTATGAACCCTAAAGAAAAATACGAAAGTGTGTTGTCTTTCAATATCAACCTTCGCGTTCTTCGACATATGCCTGAGCGATCAAGTAGCATATCTGTTCCTGCTTGCTACTTATACCTATGGCTACGCAACATGATACAAAAATAAGAATATAGAATCACGATATAGGAATGAAAATGGCATAAAAAATATGCTATGATCCTAAAAATGATGAAAAAGAGAAATAACAGAAGTAATAGAACTGCCAAATGAAGAAAGAATCAGAACGTTTGGAGAAAAGGAAAATTACAAGTACTTGGGAATTTTGGAAGTAGACACCATTTAACAGATATGAAAGAAAAATAAGAAAAGAATATTTCAGATGAATATAATAGATAAACACATGAGCTATTCTCCTTGTAAAATATTCGTGGCCATTCTAAAAATGAGCAAGGGAAGAACTCAAACAAACAGACCAGAGGACAAGAAAGATGATAACGGTGTACAAGCCTTTACATCCGAGAGATGACATTGACAGAACGTATATATTAAGAAAAGGAGGAAGAGAACTGGCTTGCATTGAAGATAGCGGAGATGCGTCCATATGAATATTTGACGACTGCATTGAAACGAGCAAAGAAAGATTAATTACTGCAGCTAGTAATCGAACTGACAACATAATGACAAATAGAACAACGATAAAAACAAGGAAACAGAAATAGGAAGAAAAACAAGTGTATGGATATTTCAAGCGACAAATTTGGGAACTCCTAATTGAGAAGACATAGAGAAGGCTACGAAAGGAAACCTCATGAGGTAAACTAAATATATTTTAATAGCAGTGAACAAAAACGCCATAAGGACCAGTTATGTGAAAGCGAAAATCGATAAGACGTAACTGAATTGTAAATGTTGGTTATGTGGTGACAAAGATGAAACTATAAAGCATATTAGCGAATGTACAAGACTAGCGCAAAGAGAGTATTAGAGTAGACATGACTGGGTAGGGAAGGCGATCCACTGGGAATTGTACAAGAAATAGAAATTTTATCATTCTAACAAATGTTACTATATGCACAAACCAGAATTCGTCAGCTAAAATGAAATGCGTAAAATTCACTAGGATTATGAGATACAAACAGATCACCTAATTCCAGCCAGAAGACCCGACCTAGTGATAAATAGGCAAAAAAAAAAAAAGAAGAAAAGAAAAAAGAACCAACCCAATAGTGGGTTTCTTCATTCCTGTGGACCATAAATTGAAAATCAAAGAAAGCAAAAAAAAAAAAAAAGAAAAAAAAGTGAGACAAGTATTTAGACCTTGCCAGGGAACTATAAAAGCTACAGAACATCAGGGTGATGGTGATACCACTTGTAATTAGCACACTTGGAATAGCTACTAAAAGTTTTGAAATGATGCTGGAAGAGTTAGAAATCGGAGGAGAAATCAAGACCATGCAAACTACAGCATTGTTGAGATCAGCCAGAGTACTGAGAAGAGTCTTGGGGACTTGAGGCGACTTGCTGTCACTAGAACTTCTGTGAATGATCATCAGATAACGCTGGTGTTAAAAACTCGAAAAAAGTATATAATAATAATTATAATAATAATAATTTAGATCACTGAGTGTTGTCCTGCAGTCACGCGATTGTAAAATATGGAAAGAAGCTCGTCTGAATTACTTATTGGATAAAAGGAATTAATGTTACATATTGACCCTAGACCGAACCGTCAAAGACGCACCTGTGTTAATAAGCGGAAGAAGATCATGTGATCTAATCGGAAGTAAGAGGGCGTTATGAAATAATATATGCAGATGACCGCGGTAGTTGAGTCAGTTGAAGGCAGTGAAGGCCAGAGTGAGAATTAGTTGCAGTTAGTGAGAGCGTTTCGTTAAGGACTTCTGCCTCCAGTTGGGCGGCCTCCAGCTGAGAGAGTTGGAGACAGTGAAGGCCAGAGTCAAAGCCAGCTTGCAGTCACTGAGAGCGCACATCTGGGGCATGTGGCCCATACCAGGCCTCTGCTTGATTATCCCGACCGAGAAGCAGAAATGCTAAGTGGGTCTTGAAGATAACCCTATTTACCAACCCCTCCGCTCGGGCAGGATATGACACAAGCTCAATTTTTAAGCGAAGTTTGAATTCAGAGTTTTCCTTCTCCTAGACTAGTCGCCTCACCAAGGCTGAAGAACCTAGTCTGCCCTACTATTTACCCATAGCTGGAGGGAGAATATTTGGATTCATACCTTTCCCAAGGGTATTAGTGCTATGTGAAATGTAATCAGGCTCGTCCAGGATTTGAACTCGTGTCGTCGTGTCCACATCCTGCGACGATAACCATTACACCACGGGCACCTTGAAGATAACAGAGCGTGCTATGGTCAAGAGAAGTCATTGGTCAATATAGCAATTTGCTTAAACCTCTCCCTGTCTCTTTCCCTCCGTCTTTCACGCACCACAGAAGCTTCAACTCCTTTCGAAAGAATAAAAAGACGTATATATTCTTATAAAGAAGTGCTGTTCTTCATTCTTCCCTCATCACGTCATACAACATTATGACAAGAATCAGATGAATGTTTGTTCTGAATAAAATAACACGTATGTGCATAGGTTACTGAACAATTAGAAACCTTTTAGAAGTTTTGTATTGTTAAACTTTTAAAGTCATTGACATATTTGTTCATTGAACTGACACAAATGAATTCTTCAACCAAACAGTATGGCAAGATTTTATATTGCCGATTCTTCGCCTGTTGTTTAGATTAAAACTTGGCAATTTGAACCTGCTTCTTCTTTTATCATAATTGGAGAATCGTTCAGTGTGCACTGAGCGGATATCCAATTTTTAAAGTATGACGTTTTGACTTACATGAAATTGAACCCGATCTGTTGAGAGGAGACATTTCCAGAAGATCAATAATATTCACCAAATGACAAAAGTTAGTCAATTATCGTCGAGATCTGCTATTTATCTAGGAATTTAGTGTTAACTGAATGAATAATGTGTCTTCATGTGTAAATTTCTATCCTTTTAGAACATTTCTTTTCGTTTAATCTAGGAAATATCAAGATCAAGACTGACAATAATTTTAGAACCAAAAATCAATAATCGATAATCCCTTATCATATTCATTTGTCATCTTCGTTTTCAGATTCTCAAACAATTGTTCGTTTGATTCCTGAGCGTCTGGCTTGAAGAAATTACAGTTCATTGATTAATCAGTTGATGTCTTTTATAGCCAATAGTGTAATAAAATGATTTCTTTTTAACAAGAAATTGTCCGTATTTTGTAACATTAAATATCGTTGTTTTCACTTCGTTATATCTCTGTTTAAGAATGAATATCATCATTCTAAAGTGATAGTGATCTTAGGGATTCTCATGACACTCTCTCGCTATCCTTTCTTTTTGTCCACCAGTTGGCCTAGTCGGCTGGAGCTTGAGAATACACTGAGTATTTCTCTGTAAAGGGGTCAGATTCCCTCAAAGAGTGTCTTGGATACGACACTAAACAGTCTGATTGTGGGGCTCCAGAAATGCTGGAACTTTATGGAATGCGGGGTAACACTCCATTTCCATCGCTGGCTGGTCCACTCTGACCTGGAGTGGTAGCAACTATTTATGGGTCAAATAGAACTAAAAAGTGTAATTATGTTAAACTGAATTGTTTAAAATAGAACTGTTTATATATGTGGTATCTTCAATAAGTTTCCAGACTTTTTTCGGATGGGCATTTAAACTTGTCGTAGACTCTTGAAAATTCAGTATGTTATTGCTATACATCGTATGAGATGACTGACTAATTTTTATCCTTTCAAGTTCAAATGAACAGCTACACCAGCAATTGGAATACACTCTACTAAAGCCTGATTGTCACAGCTGGTGAATTTCAAAAATGCAATCTGGACGTCAGGACACTTTAGAAGAATGATATGCAATAAAATTGTTTTAAAGTTGGAAAAAATGCCACAGAAACTTATGGAATGCTTTAGACTGCTTTTCGACCATCTTGCATGAATCGAGCATCAGTTTTTGAGAGGCATAAGAGATTCAAAGAAGGCAGGGAGTCTGTGAGGGATGATGAGAGGTGTGGGAGGAGTAAGGAAGTCAAAACACCAGAGTTGATTGGCCAAAGGGTTAGGGTTCGGGTTACTATGTTGAGGTTTTAAGGGAGTTCAGCTAGAGATTCCGTCGGAACCGGCCAGTACTTTTCAAATCGGGTCAGTGGCATTTCCACCTGGACAATGAACCAGTCCATAACTCCATCCTTGTCACAGACAATTTGACCAAGATGGGTATCAAGACAGTTCTTCACCCTCCCTATAGTTCAGACCATGCTCCCTGTGACTTTTGGTTATTCCCTAAGCTCAGAGGCTGTCGTTAAGAGACAATTGAGATGAAATAGGGTGTGACGAAGGTCATTGACATGCTCACACAAGAGGACTTCCATGAGGCCTTCCAGAAGTTGTTGGAATGGTGCAGCAAGTGCATTGCAGCCGGAGGAGATTACTATGAAGGAGACTTGAGTATCATGTGTGTACTTTCTTTATTGATTGTACACGCATGAAACTCCAGTCTCCTTCGAAGTAATCTCCTCTGGCTGCAGTGCCCAGACGAAAAAAGTCTGGAAACTTATTTAATGATCCTCATATATTAAAATATATTTGGCATTAAATAACCTACAATGGTTGATATGCAATGAAACCATACCAAACCAAATCAAATTGAATTGTTTGAAATAGAACTGCTTATATGTATAAAAATGAACTGACATTAAATAACTTAGAAAAGTCGATATGCCATAAAACCAAACAAAACGATATTTGTTCACTAGACATTGCAGGTCCTCTCGATAGCTTCCAGTGTCCACACAGTGTTAATGAATGTAAATCTTTGCTGATTGCCCCACACTGGTATGTCCATGTGTGTGTATATATATATATTAAAAGTTGAATTAGTTCAAAATGAGATGAATTTTAAAAAAAAAAAGATGTTTATTTCATAAATGTTTGTATTATTTATTATACTCTTTATTTTATTTCATTATATTATTATTATTATTTTAATCATTAGAGATTTTCACATTAGCTTTAGCTGATGGGTTTTCACTGGAGTGTGAGTGACAGCAAGTCTCCTCAAGTCTCCAGGACTCGTCTCAGTATTCTGGCTGTTCTCAGCAATGTGGTCATTTGGATAGTCTCTACCCGTCCGCCAACTTCCAAGTCCTTCAGGCCTTTTAATAATCCTTTAGTTATTGTGCCTAAAGCACCAACCACAATTGGCACAATCGTTATATTCATGTTCCACAGCTTTTTCAATTCTCTAGCAAGGTCGAGGTACTTACACTTCTTTTCACATTCCTTCAGATTTATTCTGTGGTCCGCCGGGACAGCAAAGTCAACAATTTTTCAAATTCTCTATTTTTGGTGATTATTATAAGGTCTGGTCTTCAGGCCAGGATTAGGTGATCCGTTTGTATGTTAAAGTCCCATAGGAGTTTATGCGTGTCATTTTCTAGGACAGGTGCATCTTACCGACCCAGTCGTGTCTCGCCTTATACTCCATCTGAGCTAATTTGTTGTATTCGCTTATTATGTGATTGGTCGTTTCGTCTCCGTCACCGCATAGCGTACATTTACTGTTTTATTGCGTCTTATCTATTCTCGCTTTGATATGATTGATTCTTACGGCGTTGTCCTGTGCTGCTATTTGAAGGGATTCCGTTTCTCTCTTAAAGTTTCCTTTTCTTAGCCAGGTCCAGGTTTTCTGGTGTGAGATGTTGTTTATTAGTCGTTTAAAGCGGCCATAGAGTTGTTTTTCTTCCCATTTTTGCTTCCTAGTTGTTGTCATTCTTTCGTCTATCGTATTGTCTGTATCGTTTCTGATGGTTGTAATTTGTCCTCGTTCGTGTTTTTCTATGTAGTCTTCGAGCCGTTGTATCGATGCGTCAACGGTGTCTTCGATGCTGGCAAGTCCTCTTCCTCCCTATTTTCTAGATACATATATTCTGTCAACGTCGTTTCTGGGGTGTAATCTCTTATGCATGGTCATTAGTTTTCTTGTTCTTTAATCCATTTGTTTAAGTTCGTCTCTGGTCCACGTGAGGAAGAGTCCCGAATACCTAACTAGGGGCACAGCCCAAGTATTTATTCCTTTGATGAGGTTTCTGCTGGAGAGTTTTGTCTCGAGTAGTTTTCTAGTTCTCCTGAGATATTCTTTTCGGATCTTGTCTTTCATTTGCACTTGTTTGATGATGTCAGCCTCCAAGATACCCAAATATTTGTAGGTTTCATTTTCTCCGAGAGTTCTAATTTTGTCGTGATTTGGTAGTTCCATTCCGTCAGTCATATGGCGTATGCCACTTTTCATGAAGAGCATGGCAAATTTTTTTATGCCAAATTCCATTCCTATGTCCTGACTGTATATTCTAACGGCGTGTATGAGAGTTTCCAGTTGTTTTTCATTTTTTGCAAATAGTTTGATGTCATCCATGTACATTAGGTGATTGATCTTGTGATCTGCTGAGTTTGTATCCGGCAACGCATTTTCTGAATATGTGGTTAAGTGGCATCATGGCTGTTATGAATAGTAAGGGTGATAGTGCATCTCCTTGCAAAAATCCCCCGTTGGATTATTATTATTATTATTATTATTATTAAATTTTATTTTGTTATTTCATTTCGAAATCATTTCCGTTCTGGCATTTTATTATATTTTATGATCATTATTTTTGTTATTTTATTTTATCATATTTTAATATTTTGCTTCCTTTTAAGGGAAATAGAATAAGATAAAATAAAGAAAAAATAAACATTTTATGGTACAAACATTTATAAAATATACATCTTTAAGAAAAATAATCTCATTGTGGACCAATTCAACTTTTGAAAAATTTGTTTTACACTTTGTACCAACTAAAAAAGAAAAAAACTTTATATATATATATATGTATATATATATATATATATATATAAAATTAATTTATGAGTACAGCAAAATTTATACAATAAATTAAGTAGAGACACCATTGGTGATTACAGTAGGGGAACTAAGTAAAACTATAAAACAACGAAGGACCCTTTTCGTCCGGTACTTTTCAAGTTAAGGACACCGGAAAATTTAAAAAAAAACGGGGTATATATCTATAATATATAAATAGAATGACCAGAGAGGGGGGGGCGGAATTTAAGTAACCCCTGTATATAGAAGTTCCCCAAATATATCAAGGGTGTGATTGTTTAACTGCCTGCACAGAGAGGGTCGATTCATTGAGATATAAATCGCCTCTAGAAATTTGAGGTGGCATTTATTTCTTACCCCTGTGCAGGACAGAAAAACAGTTATCTTCATAACGAGTTCTGCAGTTATTTATAGTGAGCAGATGCTCACCAATTGCCGAATCCATTGCTTGGGAATGCCCGGATGTTAATCGGCCTGACAAAAGAGATCTGGGTATATGTTGCCTAACCCTCACTTCGAGACGTTGACAAGTCATACCTATATATGTCGAATTGCATCGACTCGTAAATTTATAAATCAAATTACTTTGTTTTAAGATAGGCAGCTTGTCCTTGGTAGAATTAAAGGCCGGCCTCGAAGTGAATATTGGTCTTAGGCTAACAGCATTATATATATATATATATATATATATATATATATATATATATATATATATATATATACATAAAAATAAAAATAAAACATTCACTTCCTTGGAGTCATTATAAATTTATTTCTGGTTGTCAAACCATCATCAGATGTTGAAAGAAATTTTTTTATTTGGGTGTTCTTATATTGCTTCCGGTGAGAATGGGATTTGAAAAAAAAAATTAAATCAAAATAATTTCTTAATTAAAATTATTTTTTAGTATATTTTATCAAATTTTTTAATCAAGAAAAATTTTTTTACAGTGAGGACATAATGTCTATCATTTTCTTTTTATTTATACAATGTTTACACAATCCAAAAAATTAAAAAAAATCCCAACTAAAAGCGTTACCCCTAATTTAGATACAACTGAAAATTAAAAAACCTTATCCTGGAAAAAGTAAATAGTAGTACCCTTCTTATTTAAATTTATAGAAAAGAAATTGCGTTCATACTTTCATATTGCCCAGTCGGCTGGGGCTGTAGAATACACCGACTGCACCTCTGCAGAGGGGTAAGAACCCCCCCCCCCACGTGTGTCCTGGATATGACACTAAACAATCTGATGTTGAGGTTCCAGTAATGCTGGAGCTTTGGGGAATGCGGAGTACCCCTTTTACTGCCATCGCTCCCAGTGTGGTAGCACCTGATAAAGGTCCTATCTATAGATTAAATAGAACTAAACCGTGCTTCCTTCACTATATTGATTTTTTGCATTTAAACTGTGTATTTATGCTAAACTGAATTCTTTGAATAGAACTGTTTTGACACTAAAACTGCGTACTAATGCTAAACGGAATTGCTCGAAATAGAACTGTTTTGACATCTAAAATGTTTACTTATGCTAAACTGAATTATCTAAAATAAAACTGTTTGGCATTTTACCCTGTGTATTGCCCAGTCGGCTGGGGCTGTAGAATACACCGACTGCATCTCTGCAGCGGGGTAAGATCACTCCCAATGAATGTTCTGGATATGACATAAAACAGTCTGATGCTGAGGTCCCAGTAATGTTGGGGCCTTGGGAAATACGGATCCCCCCTTCATTGCCATTGCTCCCAGGTCCACTCTGGCCCGGCGTGGTAGCACCTGATAGAGTCCTATCTATGGGTTAAATAGAACTAACGGCATACTAAACTGAATTGTTTGATTAAACTAAATGGATTGAAATAGAGATGTTTTTGACAATGAAGCCGTACTTTAGGAGGTACCCGTGGTGTAATGGTTATTGTCGCAAGGGAATAGACACGGCGACACGAGTTCAAATCCAGAACGAGACTGATTGCATTTCACATAACACTAATACCCTTGGGAAAGGTATGAATCCAATTATCCTCCCTCCAGCTATGGGTAAATAGTAGGGCAGACTAGGTTCTTCAGCCTTGTTGAGGCAACTAGTCTAGGAGAAGGAAAACTCTGAATTCAAACCGGTTAAACTCCGCTTAAAATCATTGACCTTGTGTCATATCCTGCCCAAGCGGAGGGGTTGGATAAATATAATTAAGCCGTACTTAAATCTAAACTGTGTGCTTATGCTGAACTGAATTATTTCAAATAGAACTGTTGACATTGAAACTGTACTTACACTAAACTGAATCGTTATATATGACTGCTTGAATAAACTGAATAGTTTCAAATAGAACTATTTTCATAAAAAATGGATTTGGCGTTAAATAACCTACAAAGGTGGATATGCTATAAAACCCAACCAATCAATCAATTAATCATACTTTTATTGAAACTGTTATGTTTTATCAATATTAAACAATATAATTCGTGATATCAGGGAAAAATAATTAAATGTTGATCTCAATTTACAAAAACTAATTCTAACTATTAAAATTATCGTAAAAATTCATGTCATTTAGAAGAAATTAATATATCGAATGTTAAGTCAATTGTTATAAACAAAGAATTAATATATAATTCACATATTGAATGTTAAGTTAATCGTAATAAATAAAGCATTAGTATGTAATAGATATTTTATTACTGTAATTAGTAATTTATCTTATACATACGAGCTGACATGCTATGCTTGCTGGCTTATTAAATAAATTAAATATTCACTTTCAAACCATTTGTTTACTTATAGCAAAAAACGGTGTAGTATTGGGATACTTCATACTATAGAATACACATTTTTTAGCCTTAGAATAGTCAACACCAAAACAAAAAAAAAAAGTATAAGAACATTCTAGAAATTTAGGATCAAAGTTGCATTAACATTGCAGTTACACTTTTTATATTTTTCAACCAATCAGCTAAAAACACAGAATAAGAACATTCTGGAAAATCTGGCCCAGAAACTAATAAACAGAAAAATATTTAGACTCCAAAATAAATAAGTAAATATACGAATCTGATTGGTCAAGAAATATCTACGAGCTTGAATTTTAGGACTCGCAATAAAACCTAACACAATCCTATTTTTTTCCACTTTAGTGACCCCAAAAATATGAATAACGAATAATTTAATTAACTAAGCCATTCCACTACCAAAAAGACTTTCCACTACGGGAGGCCAGGACGGACAGCGGAGAGCCACGCCATAAGATTCAAAGGGAAAAGGCATTCAACCTTCTTTTACCGACTACCAGATGCGACATGTTGTCGCTAAAGATCATAAAAAACGCACGTGTTAACTTAAGGAAACAAAAAGCACATACTTACAGTCCATCACTTACACACACACACACACACACACACACACACACACACACACACGCACGCGCGCATACACATGTATGTAAGTAAAGCCAATTTTTTATTCTCTTTACTTCGGCCAACTATGGAAGCATTGTTTCAATAGACTTTACTAACATGTAAACACGCACACACGGGCGAACAATCCTTTTTTCATTCAACTGGCCATAGCTGTATTTTCTACAAAGGCCGCTCGTACATAACATGAACCTTGTATTTCTAATTATTTTTATCTTGTTTATTATGATTATTAAATTGTTTGTTTCTAAACGTTTGTTGTTGTCATATTCCATTCGTTTACGTGCTTGTAAAATTTGTCTTGTATTTGTGGTGGAATTAAACCTGAAAGTAACCCCCGAAAATTACGGAAGATACTCTCTCCCAAGAAAATACTCGTTATAAGTCTATTAATCTTGTTTATTTATTTATTTATTATTTTATATTTAATTATCTTATGATAAAAACATATTTATATTTTTACTATTAAATTTAATTGTATTCTTTATTAGAAAAATATTTGTAAAAATTATGGATTGATATATCAATATATATGATTAAAATATATATAAATCACTTGATTAATGGTACTTAAATATATTTAATGTTAATAATATATCAAATTAAATCTCACTAAGAATTTTGTTCTATGTCTACAAGCCGAAATCATTTCTGTTCTTGAATTAAGCAAATTTCCTTTTAGATATTTTACTATACATATATTTTCTTCTAAAGCATAAATTACACTTACCATATAAACTGTTTGTCGTGGAAGATCTTTTAATTATTTCTCAATTCATAACAGGTGTTAGTCCTAGTTCTATTAGATCCCAATAATATTTAGATTGGGTAGTTTGATTTTTTAATGTTGGATTTTTAAATGATTATAGATGGTTGTAATATCTAAATTTCCAGTTGAAGCTTGTCATATCTATATATGCCTTATCATTATTATTAATTTCTTTAGTTTAAATGTTGGCTTGATATGTAATATTATTAAAGTTACAATTGTTCCCGTGCGGGCATTCATTTTTTTATTTTAAAATTACATGAATGTTTTAAGTTGTCATTGTTATTCTATTCTAGTTTATTTATAAATTTCTTGTTGTGATTGTCAATTATTTTAGATATATTGTTAGAACAAGAATTACTAATTCTTAAATTATTCTTATTTATTATTTCCTCCTCGGATTATATATATATATATATATATATATAGATTGTCATCCACAGACAGACTGGTTCGTTGTATCACAACTCTTCAGTATGGCTAGACACGTAGGACGCTTGAAGCTTGGATCGAAACCCGCCCAACTTTACGTTAGACTTAGTATGATACCGCTAAGCCAGCAAGCGAACCACGTCAGCTCGGGAATTAAAAGGCTTTGTGTAGTAGCTTTCGTTTATTTACATTTTTGCCTTACCGGATACCAGAGTGTTCAATTCATTCGAGTAACAGCCGTAAATTCCTTCGCCAGGGTGCTCAACCCTCGTGGGGGAACGTACATATATATATATATATATATATATGTGTGTGTGTGTGTGTGTGTATGTATGTATTAATTCACTTACCTAGGAAGCAGCGTCGAATCAACCGAAAAGGACATCAAAACGAGGTTAGCGAAAGCATGGACAGCTATCAATAGGCTATCGATTATATGGAAATCAGACCTAACCGATAAAATGAAACGCAGTTTCTTCCAGGCAGCGGTCACATCGATACTGCTATATGGATGCACTACATGGACGCTAACAAAACGGCTGGAGAAGAAGCTAGACGGCAATTACACAAGAATGCTACGTGCAATCTTAAACAAGTCCTGGCGGCAACACCCCACAAGACACCAACTGTACGGCCACTTGCCCCCTATCACGAACACTATTCAAGTTAGACGAACCAGACATGCAGGACACTGCTGGAGAAGCAGGGACGAACTCATAAGAGATGTACTCTTATGGGCCCCCACACATGGCCGTGCAAAAGCAGGACGACCAGCACGAACATACATTCAGCAGCTATGTCAGGATACGGGATGTTGTCCTGAAGACCTACCTAGGGCGATGAACGATAGGGAGGAGTGGCGAGAGAGGGTCAGGGATATCCGTGCTACCAGCGCGATATGATGATGATGATGATGATGATATATGTATTGGGTTATTTATTTTTTGATTGTTCTCAACTAGTTTCGACCTTAGGCCATTATCATGAGAAAAAAATTTTTAGGAAGAAAATTTTAAAATTCTTTTTAAACAGTTTTTAAAAGTGTTGAAATATCCAATAAAAATCTACAAAAAATGGACTAGTTGACTGTAAATTATTTTTTAGTATCAAAGTGTGTTCAATTGATCATTTTATTATTTCGTGAACACTAGGCAACCCATATCTGTCTATCCTATTTCAAAGTGGTGTTTTGAGAATTGTTTAGTTTAATGTAAAAGACATTCGAAGTCAATGTTTGAAGACGTTTTATCATTTTATTTTTATGTGTTTCTATTATCGCAGCGATTATCTCCAATGTGTTATTCTTTTTCAGTTCTTTCGATAATTGTGAACTTTGCATCTCTGTTAAAATCGTGACTGATTGAGTGAAATTGTTGTTTTACGATTATCATTTTATTGTTATTGATAGATTTATTCTTTTTGTAGTTATTTAATATAAAGTGAAATGGCCGTTCTGACTTTTCAATATATCGTTTTTGGCAGCATGTACAGTCCAATAAAAATTACATTTTTGTTTCGGCAATTTAATACTTGGTAAATTTGAAATTGTTTTTAGTTGTAAAGCAAGTAAATGAATTAGTTGATTTAAGGTGTTTCTACCATAAGTTGTTCTTGATAAAAGTTAGTAAGTAAGTAAGTAAAGTTGGCGACCACAGTCGAGGGCAACCATAAGGCTCCCTTTTCAATAGCCACTACACCGAGGTGTAGAGGAGAGTACAACTCCTTTCCCTGGATTGCTCCACTTTACCCTTGATACGTACCTTATATTGCTGAGTGTTAAGTAAGGAGGTATCAAGTACCATTTTTAAAGACTTTGGTATGACGCGACCTGGGATTGAACCCAGGTCTCTCGCACCATTTGCGAACACTCTACCCACTGAAGGTTTTTTTTTTCGTGGGTTATCTAATGCAACAGAAATCTTTGTAGAAGAACAGCAACGATACTATGTAACCCATAGAATGGGGAATAAGGGGGTTCATGCCTTTCCCAAAGTGAAAGTGAATGTTATAGCGTGACTGGAGTTTGAAATCGCTTACTTCGACTCCTTTACTCTTTTTTGAATTACTCTATTATTCATCATATTGTTGGTTCATTTCATTTTTCTAAGGTTATTTGATCGACGATTGGTTAGTATGCTTGGTTCTTGAAAAATATCTTTCCAACGTATGTTGCACACTAACAGATACATATTCAGATACCGGCTGGGCTCTGTCGTTTCAGATACGAACGGGTTTATTAATTTCTGGCTCCGATCCAGGGCGACACGAGAGAGACACAATTCTTAAAAGTCTTTGCTAACCATACTATGCTGATCCTACCCCAACGCGCGGCACGTCTTGTGATGTTTAAGATCTCTGTCGGTAGAGATCCGAAAAACCCAACGGTCAAAATCCAACTCCCTCTTTTCAGAATTCTCAAATCCTCCGGACCATTTCTTATGGGCATGACGTCATTCACACTCCAGCCCCAATTCCTGTCTGGGGGTTTATTATGACAAATGGTGATTGTTATATCCTTTGCGCGCGAGCGTAAACTGCACCAACTGACTATGCACCTGGACTGATACCCGAATGGTTCAAAGCCCAACCAAACTGAATGATAAAATATAATTAACGAAAAATGATTCATATAAAAAATAATTCTTTAATTATATAACACATAGAGCTTTTTACAGCGTAGGCTGTCCAGTAAATAAAGATTCCTAATTATCTCACTCTCTCTCTCTCTATATATATATATATATATATATATATATATAAATATATATATATAGAGAGAGAGAGAGCGAGAGAGAGACAGACAAACAGAGAGATGCATATTGAAGTAGAGTAAACGGGGGCAACTTAAAAAAATTTGGAATATCATACTCTCTATGGCATGATACTTTGTCAAGCAGTAAGTACCGTTGGCGACCGTTGGCGACCGTTGGCGAGGGTGACCCGAAGGCTCCCTTTTCGATAGCTACTACACCAAGGTGTAGGAGGCGGTGCTACTCCTTTCCCTGGGTTACTCCATTTTACCCTTGATTCTTACCTTACAATGCTGAGTGTTAAGCAATGTAGCATCAAATACCATTTTTTGAGTCTTTGGTATGACTCAACCTGGGATTGAACCCAGATCTCCCGGGCCATTGGCGAACACTCTAACCATTATGCCAATGATGTGTTATATTACTGAATACATCTCAAACAGAATTCTCTGATAAAAACTGTGGAAACTAATAGTTCGGGTATATTAAGTAGATTCACGCATACATATACGCACTCGTTCATAATCATATACGAACCCATACACATTCACATACATATTGAGCGCTGTATATAGAAATACTCTTATATCTAACTGGCAATTTTTTTGAAATGGTATATATATATATATATATATGTGTGTGTGTGTGTGTGTGGTGTATGTATGTGTGTGAACAGCGTATAGCTACTGACTGAATTTATCATTGATCGAACGTAATGCACTAATAAAATTGTATGATGAAATAACCATTGAAAGAATCACCCGCACACACAGTATATTAAAACACAGTGGGTAGAGTGTTCGCTAATGGTCTAGGAGACCTGGGTTCAATCCCAGGTCGCGTCATACCAAAGACTTTAAAAATGGTACTTGATTCCTCCTTGCTTAACACTCAGCAATATAAGGTAAGTATCAAGGGTAAAGTGGAGCAATCCAAGGAAGGAGTAGTGCCCTCCCCTACACCTTGTTGTAGTAGCTATTGAAAAGGGAGCCTTCGGGTCAGCCTCGACTAAGGTCGCCAACTATAGTTACTTTAATAATTGCAGATTACGTTTGGAAAAAATAAGGTATTCTTGATTATACCGAAAATAATAAAATCCTGAAAAGGAAAAATAGAAATAAAAAAAAACTAATTTCTAAATGTTGAGGTATTTACAAATCTCTTCTGGGTCACTTACCGTCTCAGTGATTTCAACATCTATTTTGAGTGTTCAGATTTCTAATATATATATATATATATATATCAGTACGTGATCATGATGTATTGGTTACTGTGTTACAGACGTAGGAAAGGGACAGGGTGACCCCAGTTCAAATCCGGGATGAGGCTTTTTGCGTTTCACATTGCGCTAATAGCCTTGGGAAAGGTTGGAATCCAACTATTCTTCCTCTAATAAGAGGTAAATAATAGGGCAGGTTGAGCTCTTTAAACTTAGTATGGGAAACGGTTTTGAAGAAGGAAACCCATTATTCAAACTTGTTGAACTCCGATACTCGTTACCGATAGAGGATTTGAAATAATGTCTTTTTTATAGTGAGGGTTTAGTCGAGGGAAAAGTTGGTCACCTGCTGAGACTTGTCCCCTGCTGGACTATGCTGCTTATTGGCACAGTGGGTTCAATGTGAGCCAGGTGACCCGACTAATTACAATGTAAGACGGGCACGTATACCTGTTCATACCTTGAACCAGACCCGAAAGTCTTGTGCTATGCTGGGCTTATTAATGATTCTTCGCCCACCTAAAGATGGCCCACCCGTAACTATTCGGCTTCAAATCTATGATAGACCTTGATAGCCCATCCGGCACGTGTGCCAGACGCCCCAGCTAAAAAGCAAGGGAACTAGTGATACTTGTTGACTAGGTTGTTCAGCCTTGGTTAGGCAACTAGTCTAGGAGAAGGAAAACTCTGAATTCAGACCTGTTAAACTCCACTTAAAACTTGACCTTGTGTCATATCCTGCCCGAGCGGAGGGGTTGGTAAATAGGGTGATACTTGTTGCCGTCGTTCATTAAATCAGGAAGAGAATTTCAGTTGTCTGAAGTGACAGATGATCTTTTTTTATATTCCAAACGCAATGCAGATGAAAATAAAACCGGCTTTCATTGCAAGTTGAATAAGAGAGACATAGACATTGGTTTTCATTTATTCAAACACAAACCAACCATGTGTAAACTGATTAAATTGAGAAATGAAAAGAGAAAATGTCGCCGTAAGGACAATTCTCACTTGATTTCTTAAGCAAAGGAAAAGCGAGGATGAGCCACGAAAATCAGTACAGAAAATAACAACTATTGAAATTAAATAAAGTAAGAAGGTTTTTACTTGTTGAGCCACATCAAAGACAACCATGGACTTGTCAGTTTCGATGCAAACCTGATTTCCCAAGGAACTAACGAATTTATCACATAAGAAAACGGGATATTTTTGGTTAAAATCAGTCTTTGTTCATGAGAAAAAGTATCTATCTATCTATCTATCTATCTATCTATCCATATCAATTCAAGTTTGTTTTCCTAAGTCTTTTCATATCTATCTATCTATCTATCTATCTATCTATCTATTTCAGTCTATTCATATCTATCCAAGTTTGTTTTCCTAAGTCTTTTCATATCTATCTATCTATCTATCTATCTATCTCAGTCTATTCATATCTATCCAAGTTTGTTTTCCTAAGTCTTTTCATATCTATCTATCTATCTATCTATCTATCTATCTATCTCAGTCTATACATATCGATCCAAGTTTTTTTCTTAAGTATCTATCTATCTATCTATCTATCTATCTATCTACGAGGGTCATTTAATAAGGAGAATAAAAAAAAATTCTGATTTTTTTCAATAAAGGTAAATTCTGTATTATTTAGAATTGCATTATAAACAAAATCATTTTCATATCCCAAAAATATTTCATCTGGAGCATCTC
Organism: Sepioteuthis lessoniana; assembly: GCA_963585895.1. Taxonomy (NCBI): domain Eukaryota; kingdom Metazoa; phylum Mollusca; class Cephalopoda; order Myopsida; family Loliginidae; genus Sepioteuthis; species Sepioteuthis lessoniana. The sequence goes on along the minus strand of OY757915.1, from coordinate 15,841,242 downwards.
AAAATGTCAGCAAATCAAACAATATGTTCCAGGCTTGAAAAGAGGTCTGTCATCGAATCTTTGATGGCTGATACATTGAAACCATGTGCAATTTGCACAAGATTACGTGATGTGTACGAAGAAGCATATTTTAGTCAAAAATGTTTGCAAAGGGTCTAAACGTTGGTTTACTATGAGCCTGAATCGAAAAGACAATTCATTGAGTGAAAAAACGTTAACCTACCGGTAAAGAAAAAGTACCGGATGTTACGATTAGAAAAAAATAAGGTCACGCTAACCACCATCTTGGACATGAAAGTGCCTATTACTAATGATTTTCTAGGAAAAGGTTCAACTGTAAACAGTACTTCTTTTTTTTCAATCCCTTTGGTATAATTTGCCTTATTTATTGAATGATCTTCGTATTTATACGAAGAAAATTGCAAGTGCTCGTAGTGTGACACTATGAGTTGGATATATGCACATACATGTATACACACGTGTGTGTATGCACCCATACATATGTGCGTGTGTTTGTATATATATACGCCCACGCACATGGGTGTGCACACACACACCTACACACACACTCATATATATGTAGCAAGATGAGTTAGATTTGGCCTGGGTATCAAATTTCAAATGTTAGGAAAACCCATTAACTAGATTAAGGAAATCTAGATAAGAAAATGTTTATACATATGGCCACGGACGTGGGTAAGTGTTAAGTACTTGTCGGGTACTGGTCAAAAACTTAAAAGGGTATGAATTTAATGTCCCTGTATCGGAGACGGTCAGGCTAGAAAATATTTTTATGTGCCGTTTTTTAAAGAGAGAAATGCCCTCCCCCGAAAAAGTTATGAGTTTATTCGTGGGTGTCCCTTGGCCGGAAATAATGAAACATTCTGTATATATACAGGTGCGTTTTGGGAGCTAGAAGTTAGACTTAATTTGGGTTCGAGGAAAGTTGAATAGGCTGGAACAAAGAAACAACGAACAGCGACATTACCAGCCGGACCCAGTTAGTTAAGATAATCTTTTGCCTGCTGAAATGTTATGTTTCGACCTTTTGACCCGGCCAAAAATGCCATTCAAGGTGGTGCACCGGAAGGAAGTGACACATCCCGGTCGCTGGAAATCGGAAGAGGTTGCGCAGGCGTTGAGGCGTGTCTATATTACTGCGTGGGAGTTTGAAGGTAATATAAGGCCGACGAATTGAGGACAGTGAGAGATAGGCGAGAAGGAGGGCAAGCAGTACAGTGGAAGACGGAAGTAGACGCGATGTAGTAGGGAAAGCCAGCACACAGAAGAGTTTACTCCAGGGTCCGGTTGAGCAACCATGGAGAACGAGAAAGACACAACGCTGACGGCCACAACTTCGAGGTCAAAATATTTCAGTAATGTTCGGTCTCCAGCTCTCTCTCACACGCAAACTTTGAACAACCCTTTCGAAACTTACAAATAAAGATGAGAGGTAAAATATTTTATAAAGAAGTCTTCTTGCGTCTTCCTTGCGTGCGTCGTTTATTCTTGCGACTTTATCATTGTGCGTCTGTCTAATTATTGTGTCGTTAGGATGCTGCATGAACATGTATATGTGTATATAAGCATATTTATTATGTGAGTATATAACAGAAACTCAGCCGAGAACTAATTATCCACAAAGTGTTACACGCTCTCCATCCTTCTTTGACGTTCTAACCACAAAGTTGTGTTTTTTTTCTTTTCCCTGAGAACCTGCCGCTGGTTCGATCCGGCCTCACAAAAGTTCTCGATGAGGGATTAGTAACTTATGCAACAAGCTGCAGAGGTGGTTATTCTCACAGTAGTGTAATAGTTATCGTCGTTGAAAATGAACAATACGACATGAGTTCGAATCCTGGACGAATCTGTTTGTGTAATGGTAAGCACGCATGAAGTCTCCCAGCTATAAATAGCAGGAGATATTGCTCTTAGGCAAAAGGCAATATTCCAGCAGACAGCCCTGGCAGTCGGACCGAAACAGTCCCGCTGGCAACCCTCTCATTTGTACCTGTTGTACCACTGTTCTTTTGTTAATATATTTGTTTAACTCAGTTCCTCTTTTGTGTCTTTATTTCTGGCTCCTAACAAGGCCACAACAGTTTGCATATCACATAGTGCTAATACCCTCTAGCAATGGGTAAAATAACTGGACAGACTAGGCTCTTTAGCCTTGGTGTCGTAACCAGTCTAGGAGAAGTAAAACTCTGAATACAAACCTGCTAAACCCCGCTAAAGTTTTTGGTAAATACATATATGGATAAGATATGTTCACACATACATATATATATATATATATATATATATATATATATATATGTATATATACCAACCTCTCCGTACGAGCAAAATGCGACACAAAGTCAGTTTTTAACAGGTTCGAATTCAGAGTTTTCTTTCTCCCAGTTTGGTTGCCTAATTAAAGCTAAAAAAATCCCTATTCCCTACTGTTTACTCAGAGCTGGAGGGACAATAATTGGATTCATACCTTTCCCAAAGGTATTAGTGCTATGTGAAATACAGTCAGCTCAGTGTAGGATTTGAACTCATGTAGCCGAGTACATTTCCAACGACTATTATTATTACACCACGGGCATATGTATGTATGTATGTATGTATATATTTATCAGTTTGTGTATGTTTGTGTGTGATATATAAGTAAAAACAAACTCTCAAACTGATTCAGAAACAAAATGTCTTATATGCATCAAGAAATTTGATAAAAAACCAAACTTTCAATTTTTAAAACTTAAACCACAATAAAACGCTAGCCCAAAGTAAAATTTCTATTACTTTCTTCAAACTTATTTTTTCATCAACTCTCTGAACATATCTTTTGTGGACTCGCAACCAAAGGTTATTGACTGGCGTCTCTGACAATACCAACCACTGTATATCAATAAACATATTATGCACACAGTAAAAATGGCCATAATGAATGACCTCGTGACGCAAGCGGTTTGAAAAAAAAAATTCTCTCCTTGCACGAAAGAATAGAACTTTGACAAAAAATTGTGTACAACGGCTTTCCAGTTTTTTCTTCTCTCTCTCTCTCTCTCTCTCTCTCTCTCTCTCACTCTCTCTATTTCTCATTCACAATCTCTTGTCTTCTCTTTTACCAGATTACATACAAGGGTAATTTAATCAGAAGAATTCTTAAAAAAACGCTAAAGAAATTATTTTTCTCCCAATAATGTGAACAGTGGATTTATTGCAATTGGTCTAATGCAAAAATCATTCAAATCTCGAGAAAATATTTCTTTTGAGGCTATTCAAGATTGCAACTAATCAGACTGAGTATTCCTAGCTTGAACAGAGTTCTGTCATTACATTTTTGGTGACTGAGAGGTGCTAATTAAGTAAAATTTACATCCAGCTATGGGTAAATAATAGGACAGACTAGGTTCTTCAGCTTTGGTGAGGCAACTAGTCTAAGTGAAGGAAAACTCTGAATTCAAACCTGTTAAACTCCGCTTAAAACCGACCTTCTGTCATATCCTGCCCGAGCGGAGGGGTTGGGTAAATAGGATTATGTAAAATTTACAAACGACGGTGTAATGTGTACGGGAAGGCAGGTTTTTGTCAAAAATATTTTCAGATGTTCGAAACCTAACTTTGCCATTACGAACCTGAATCGAAATTACTATCCCCCCCAAAATCTGATTCTTTGATAAAGAAAAAGGTATAGCTATCACTAAAGAAGGTCAAGCTGACTGTGTTCTGGGACACGAAAAGACCCATTACTAGTGATTGCTTTTGGTTTGGTTCGGATTTATGACACATCAATAGTGTAGGTTATCTAATGCTAAATCCATTTTTATACATATAATCAGTTCTATTTCAAATAATTCAGTTTAGCATGAGTACGCAGTTGAAATGTCAAAACAGTCCTATTTCAAACAATTCAGTTTAGTATAAATACATTGTTTAGTTCTATTTGACCCATAGCTAGGACCCTATCAGGTGCTACCACTCCGGGCCACAGTGAAATGGGAGCGATGGCGACGAAGGGATACTCCGCATTCCCGCAAACTCCAGCATTACTGAAAACTCACAATCAGATTGTTTAGTATTATATTCAGGACACTCGTTGGGGTGGGATGGGGTGTTGTCGTCCTTTTCTCCAGAGATTCAGTGGGTGTATTCTGCAGCTCCAGCCGACTATGCCAGTGATTGCTTAAAAAAAACCTAACTTCAAACAATATATCCTATTTACAATTCCAGGGACGAACTCATAAGAAATGTACTCTTATGGACCCCCACGCATGGCCGTGCAAAAGCAGGACGACCAGCACGAACATATATTCAGCAGCTATGTGAGGATACGGGATGTTGTCCTGAAGACCTACCTAGAGCGATGAACGATAGGGAGGAGTGGCGAGAGAGGGTCAGGGATATCCGTACTACCAGCGCGATATGATGATGATGATGACAATTCCTTTGGCAAAATCCGACTCATTTATTGATTGACCCTCGTATATATATATATATATATACAAGGGTCATTCAATAAATGAGTCGAAGGAATTGTAAATTGTAAATTGACAATATGTATATGCCCCCTACCACCGTAGAGTTGAGCTCTCTAGCGAATGAAGTAATCGCGTTGTCATTAGCATATATGCAAGGCTCTTCAGATGAATTGAGCTCTCGGTAGCCGTTAAGCAGATATATGTAAACAATAGTAATTGTAATTCATAACCGTTTAAAATTTACTTCGCTGCTGCTCGTTTCCTCCTGGCTGAGGGGGTAGAATCTTGGATTGGTGTTCGAGTCAACCGGGTTTCGATCCCAGCTACAGGAATCTAGTATATGTAGCCACACTGATGAGTTCTGATAGAACGAAACAGATCTGTCAGTGGATGACAATATATATATATATAAGTTGACTGATCTTTGTCGAGGGCGACCCGAATGCTCCATTTTCAATAGCTACTACACCAAGGTGTAGGCAAAGGCACTACTCCTTTCCCTGGATTGCTGCACGTTACTCGTGAAACGTACCTTTTAATGTTGAGTGTTATAAATTGTTACAACCTGGAACTTGAGTCGTTTTATACCCGTGTAAAGTTATAGGTAAATTCATACATGAATAAAAATATATTCACACATATGTGTATGTAAGTCTGAAGTGTTCACTGTCGTTCTGGAGATTCTTACGGCAACACTACTGTCATGTTGTATATTAACTTTCCCTTTCTTTAAGCTACATCGGCGTCAGAGACATACAGCAGAAATAATTGCAAGTTTTCCATGAAATCTTAGCCATGCCTCGACGAGACGCAGACGCAAATCTATAGTGCCGTCCGGACGGCGGATTTCATAAAAAAATCTCGAATAATGGACAGAGTGAATCTTTCTGCATGATTCTTTAGTCTCAATAGTCACGATACAATCAGATGTATTAAAATATCAATCCTGATCTGATTCGAACTTCGATGCTGATAATTCACAGACGAATGCCATTGGCCATTGGAGCAATTCTATTTCGTGAGCAACAACTTAAAATTCACTTGGAAATATTAAGGCAGATAACTTAGATCGTATATTGATCGGAGACAGAGTTGTCGGGGAGTGAATTATTTATCCTAGGCAAAGTGGATAGATACTATAATTAGCACCGATTCAAACGCAGATTACACTATTGTTATTATGCAAAAGTTTATAGGAGTCTGGTACAGGACCAAACGTGGAATGATGTGAGGGGTAAAATAATCAACAAGATGTCTGCCAATAGAATTTGCATTTTCTTTGCATTCATAAATATATGAAAATTTTCTTTTTCCGCGAAAGTTAATTAAATATTTTGATATTAAAAAATGAATCTGTATCAATAACTGGGGAATATCTGTTTGTCTGTTCTCCAGAGTGAACCAAATGGTTTGACGTTGAGCAAGCAAATTTGATACGAAGACTTATTTGACACATTGGTGGGCTTTGTATAACGGTCCGTTTTATAGGAAATGGAATCGACGTCCCGAGTTCAAATCGTAAACGAAGTTGAGAGAATAAGAAAAATTGTCCTCAAGACTGTAGACTTCCCTACATAAATAAAAGTTTTTCTCAAAGGAAATAAAATGCTCTCATGGGACAAGGTCTCTAATCTAAGCAATAATCAGCGAGAAAATGCGCATATATATATATATATATATATATATATATATATATATATATATATATATATATATATATGAATAAATGATAATTTTTGTGCTTGCTTCCGCATCCTGTTAACGTAAAAGTAGCCTATATAATATTAAATTATTAGTACGCATGATCAACCTGAAATGTATTTTATATGTATCAACAAATGGCATTTATCACAGCCATCATCATCCATCTTCATCATGTCGTGCCGCTTGCACGGATATCCTTGACCCTCTCTCGCCACTTCTCTCTATCGTTCATCGCCTCCGGCAGGTCTTCAGGGCTACGTCCCGTATCCTCACATAGCTGCTGTATGTATGTTCGAGCTGGTCGTCCTGCTTTTGCTCGGCCATATGTGGGGGTCCATAGGAGTACATCAATTATGAGCTCGTCCCTGCTTCTCCAGTTGTGTCCTGCATGCATGGTTCGTCTATTTTAAAAAGCCGGGTTTTTTTTATCGAGTATTCTTTGTAATCTTACCTTTAGAAGCACTTTTAGACCAACACTTTATCCTGCTAGACACATGATGCAGTGGATATTCTAAGTGATAAAAATTTTCAGGCTGCATCTCAGAAATTTAGGAAAATTTAAAAAGCAGGTTTTGATAAATAACTGTCTGGTTTAAAATATATTTCAAATTTTAGTAATTATCTTTTTTTTTCATGTATAATCAGTTGTTTTCTTTATTATTCTTATAAGAAAGCGAAAATTTTATTTTTACCTTATGAAGTTTTGAGGATAGTGTGTAATTTGCAATGTACATTTATTTTTAGTTTCTTTCAATAGCCTTTGAAAAATACGCCGCCTACCCAGACACGTACCCACGAGTCAAATTACAGAAACTGAGATATTAAGAATGAAAAGTTTAGTGGCAACTAAAATGGAAAAAAAAGAAAATACAAGTACATATAGGGTCGGTTGGTTGGCTTTACGGCATATCAATCTGTATAGGTTATTTAAAGCCAAAATCAATTACATTTGATTTTTAAGTGAACAGTTTGTAAAATTTTTAGATGAGCTAATTTACACACCGTTAAATGATTTCTTGTATTGCCATTGTTTTCATACACTTAAATGAAATTAAGAATTGCTATAGGATGAAAAGATTTCAAGTATTGATTTTGTTCGTATATAGTCAAACGATTTCAAGAATCTATTGTTTACGCACAGTTAAATAGTCTCAAGTATTTGCATACAGTAAAGAGGTTTCAAGAATTGCTACAAGGATCATTAAATAAGTTTCCAGACTTTTTTCGTACAGGCACTTTTATTGATAGTACACACATGAAACTCTAGTCCCCTTCGAAGTAATATCCTCCGGCTGCAATGCACTTGTTTTACCGTTCCAACAACTTCTGGAAGGCCCCATGGAAGTCCTCTTGTGTGAGCGTGTCAATGACCTTCGTCACAGTCTCTTTCATCTCCTTAATTGTCTCATAACGACAGCCTCTGAGCTTAGGGAATAAGCAAAAGTCACAGGGAGCAAGGTCTGGACTATAGGGAGACTGAGTAACTGTCTTGATGCCCATCTTGGTCAAATAGTCTGTGACAAGGATTGAGTTGTGGACTGGTGTATTGTCCTGGTGGAAATGCAACTGACCTGATTTAAAGAGTGCTGGCCTCTTCCGACGGAATCTCTTCCTGAACTCCCTTAAAACCTCAACATAGTAACCCTAACTCGAACCCTTTGGCCAATCAACTCTGGTGTTTTGACTTCCTTACTCTTCCCACACCTCTCATCATCCCTCACAGACTCCGCGCCTTTCTTGAATCTCTTATGCCACTCAAAAACTGATGCTCGATTCATGCAAAATGGTCGAAAAGCAGTCTGAAGCATTTCATACGTTTCTGTGGCATTTTTTCCAAATTTAAAACAATTTTATTGAATATAGTTCTTCTAAAGTGTCGTCACGTCCAGATTGCATTTTTGAAATTCGCCAGCTGTGACAATCCGACTTTAGTAGGGTGTATTCCAATTGTTGCTTTAGGTGTTCATTTAAATCTGAAATAATAAAAATTGGTCAGTCATCTCATAAGATGTATAGCAATAACATACTGAATTTTCAAGAGTCTACGACAATTCTAAATGCCTGTACAAGAAAGGCACCACGTATGTGTACTAATAATGATATTTAACATCAATCTTTTGTTTGCTTACTGTTAAATAGTTTCAAGTATAGCTACTGTCTGCATGCTGTTTCATAATTTAGAATATTGTTAACATTTGAAGATGGTTGAATGGTTTCAAATATTGGTAATATTTGCATACGGTTAAAGGTTTTAAGTATTGTTATTTTTTTGCGCATAGTTAAATGGTTTCAAGTATTACTTTATAGATTAATAATTCAATGTAACAATAATTATTTATTTGCACACAGTTAAATGGTTTCTTGTGTTGCTTTATATATGTATAATTCAATGTAACGTTATATTACGTTCTGGTTAGTGAACGCTTGTAATATTAAATAAAAGACAAACCACGATATGAGAGGAAATGGATATATATTCTCAGGAAAAATTATATACAATAGAGAGACTATTAGTTGACAAGAACATAGGATTAGTGAATACAGAATAAAGATATAGTCCAACGATAGTATTGGCTTCCGTTATTACAGTAGCAAGTCAGGTGATCTTGTGCGATCTTTAGTCTCCAACGCTCCTATAAGAAGCTGCTCTTCACCTTCTAGTCTGCTGGTATTAGTGTTATATTCTCTTATGCCGTATCATAACGACACAATGATAAAAACGCAATGACAATGATAAAGACGCACGCAGGAAGACTTCTTTAGAAAGATATATACCTCTCACTTTATTTGTAAGGGTTACTCAAGGTTTGCGTGTGAGAGGGAGTTGGAGACCGAACAGAAACTGTAATATTTTGACCCCAAACTTATGGCCGTCAAATGCTCAACCGGAGGTCCTGAGGCCACTCTGCTGGGTTATGGCTTTCTTTACGGCATCTTATCAGCATATTCTCCGGACCTCAACTCATCAGGGCCCAAAGGCCCCTTTGGCCTGATGTGACTTTCCCTACCACATCTCGTCTCCAACTGGCTGCAACTCAACTGGCTTGACTTCTGTCTTAACTGAGCTATATAATAGTTCAACGCCAACTTGATCACCCACGCCATCTTTGAAATCGAATGTTTAATCGTCATCAAGCGGAAATAACTGTCATGCAGTTCAGAGGTCACTCTCTTCCGGTGCGTCAGTCTATGAGAGTATCATGGGATTTTTTTTTACCTCGTCCCATTTCATCAGCCAATTTCCGCCCACGCGATTTCCTCTCATAAATCCATTAGAATGTGTTACTTCCTTCCGGTGCATCCCCTTGAATGGCATTTTTGGCCGGGTCAAAAGGTAAGAACATAACAATCATCCATTAATTATTTTTCAAGATTCCACATGTGGAATTTTCTTCACCTTCGTCTCCATCACCCTCACACATATTTTACAGAATAATTTACAAGGACAATAAATGGCTGAAAACACAAAAAGAATCACTTGAACCACTGCAAACAAAATCTTACTTAGAAGGCGACCTTCTCTCTATGTAACACTTGCCCGGCTAATTATTATCTAAATTTTGTTTTAACATATTTGCGTGGTTGGTCATCTTGACATGTGTGCATCAAGGTACAATACGGATGCTTCTTTTATCCTCTCAACACAACGGGCCCTCCATAATTGCTTGAAGAAATTTCAAACCCTAAAAGGACCATACTCTGGTCCCATATCCTGATCACAAACTTAGTGACCCTGGTCATTCCAACAATACATTTCGCCTGGATTCCTCATGACCACACTCCAGTTCTTCGCTTAACAGGTTCCTACCTGGAGTAACCGGAGAATTTCATAAACTAAAACACAATATCTTCAAGGCCCAAAGCATTCGCCATAAACTACAAAAATCATGGCCCAAAACAAAGTATCACAATACATCCGAATGTATCACAATCTATCACGCATGCTGTAAACCACCTAAAATAGTCCACGCAAAATACTAATTAGCAATGTGTTACCCATTTTTTTCATTAAGTTTCTGTTTCCATGCCCATTGGTTTGCAAGCCCTTGATGAAACATGTTTTACCTGATCACCTGCGCGGGTTTCTTTTCAATTTAATCAGGGACCCTCATGGCTACCAATATATAGGCACCTCGCCTTTCCCAGATTCGTTTCACTTTGCCAAATCACACACGAATCCAAAACATCATCGTGACTGAAAGACCCAGACATCATCCACAAAATATTGGAGTAGGCCACGCCTTTTTTTTTCTTTTATTCCATCCTCGGAACTCCAAACAAAAAAAAATAGAAGCCTCCATAGGCCTTTACAACTTCATGGGCCGGGGAATTCTTCGATAGAATTACTTTCTTTGACGTCTACCCAACAACAATCTGTAACACCACTTGTATGAATGTCTGTCCTAATCTCGCGTCAGCCATCGATTCGTCAAAACAGACCCCCCAAAAAATATTTCCTATTCCACGAAAACCCCAAATTCTAAAAAATAAAAAATTTTTAGAATCGATATAATTGCAATTATTATTAAACCTAGTGTAAAATCCTCTGTTAATGGTTTTCGTCAAATTTCTTAATATGAACAGGAAAAAAATTGTCTAATGTCGCCTTTAAACTCAAACAAACTCAAAAATTTTCACTTTACAATAAGTCAAAACAATATTACAATCACGGTTCACAAATGTTCAGTTTTCTTTTCTTCTTTTTTCAATCTATGTACTGTCAATTTACTAAAATGTCTGTTCTTTCTTTCTTTTTTGTCTGTTTTTTATATGCTGTGTTCAACAATGTTCAAGTTTCTTTTCTTTTTTTTTCTTTTTTTTCTGTCCCTTTTTTTTCATTGTCCTGTAGCTTTTTGTTTTCTCTTTGGTTTTCATTTCATTTTTCTTTTTTTTTTCATAATAAATTGCTCATTCAATGTCCCTTTTTTTTCAACCTTATATCTACCTCTCTCTGTCCTTACCTTAATACTATAACTATAGGTTCGCTTCCCAATTTATTCAATTTCAGTCTATAGTACCATAAATTAAGTCTGATTTATAATAAAACTTTCTCAATAGCTTCAAAATATTTCCCAATCCGAATCTGCGAATCTTCGCCACACCTGGTTCCGTCAAAATTCTGCTCGTCTCTTAATTATATCCAAAACCCTGTTTCAAAATATCTTCCCCAATAACAATCTCAAAGCTCCACTCCAGGGGGAACTCACAAAATACCTGTCTGCCTCGTCAGACACAAAAAAGACATCTGTCTCTTAGTTACTCTGCCTCCACGGCGAGACCATTTTCAATCCATACGGACCACGACAAATCTGAGACGATACCCATATCTCCAATAATTGGTATCAACAACTTCCACAACAAAAAACAACCGGCCTGATTCTACCAGCACTGAATATATCGATTCTCCCAACCTCACAAATATCGAAAAAGTACATGCGGTCTCCCCAGACAAACACCAATGTGCGAAATTCTTGGACAATCCCATTGATGCTCCCAGGATTCCATCTCTCGGATTTAAATTCTCATTTCCAATCCACAAGTTCCAAACATGAAAACTTGCCCAAAAAGTCCTAACTACAGATATGCGGGATTTCAGATCCTGGACTGAAATTCCAATTTTAAATCACCACCTGTCCGGATCACTGACAAGTCACAACAAATTTTTACTCACCAAGACCTATTTACTATAAAAAAAATTCCATTCATAAAATTTATTGTTTACTATAAGTTTTTACTCACAAAGACCCCGTCTATTGTAAATTTCATTTATGACAATATTGTTTATATAAAGTGACTCTCAAAAACGGACAGTAACTGTCCCACAGTCATCTTTGTTTCCCTTTGTCTTTCTTTCCCTCACTATGATACAACACCACACATAGCAGTAATCACCTTGAATGGCATTTTTGGCCGGGTCAAAAGGTCAAAACATAACATTAGTAGCTATTGCTATATATGACAGATGAATTAGTTCATTGTGTGGAAAAAGGTGGGTGATACCCAACACATTAGTTATTTGTTTGCACACAGTTAAATGGTTTCAAGTATAGTGAATGATCAAATAATTCTAAGTGGTCCTTGACTTGAAAGCAATGGCAATCAAGTGATACTCTTTATTCCCCATAACTTAAAAACCAAAGTCTTACAATTAGATGGCTTCCTGTCATATCAGGTACACTCGTTGGGGAAGTCCTACCCCTCTGCATGGATATAGTCGGTGTATTCGAAAGCCCATGCCGACTAAGTTCCGAATTTCCTCTATATCAAGGGTGTTTCTCACCCGTACACACACATATATATGGATCAATATTGTATCACACGGATTATATTATCAGAGAAAGGAAGTTGGTTAGTTGATTGTGTTTTATAGCATATCAATCTTTGTTGGTTATTTAACGCCAAATGCATTTTTATACAAATAATATGTTTTATTTCAAACAATTAATTTTTCCATGAGTAAACAGTTTAATTGTCAAAAAGATTTCTATTTCAAGCTATTCAGTTTAGTCAAACAGTTCTAAGTCAAACAATTCAGTTTAGCATAAGTGTGCCGTTAGTTATATCTAACCCATAGATAGGGCCCAATCAGGTACTACCAATTAGGGCCCGATTGGAACTGGGAGCAATGCCAATGAAGGGGTACTCCGCATTCCTCAAAGCTTCCGGATTACCGGAACCTCACCATCAGATTGTTTAGTGTCATATGCAGGACACTCGTTTCGGGGGGAGGTCTCAACCCTCTGTAGTGTTCTCATTGGGTGCCCAATTCATGCGGCCTTGAGCTACATCTAAGCAAAAAAGCTTAGTAAATTACCACAACCCTCTGTAGTGAAGAAGTCGGTGTTTTCTACAGCCCCAGCCGACTGGGCAAGGGAAAGGTGGCGGAGACGTATTTGCACACAAATTATGAAACTGAAATCAGTTAATTCTTTTTGTTTTTGACTTTCTGGTATGTTTTCAAATTGTAATTTTATCGATAAACAATGTTACAATGAAGTTTAGTTTGATTTGGTTTTATGGTACATCAACCATTAGAGGTTATTTAATGCCAAATCCATTATTTACATAAAAAACAGTTCTAGTTTAAGCAATACCTTTTAACATAAGTATACAGTTTGAATGTCAAAAACAGTTCTATGTCAAACCATTCACTTTTGCATAAGTACAGTTTTTTGTTTACATACAGTTTAGATGTCAAAACAGTTCTATTTTAAACAATTTAGTTTATCATAAGTACACTGTTTAGTCCTATTTAACCCATTGATAGAACCCTATCAGCTGCTACCACTCCGAGTCAGGGTGGACTCTGATTCCCCAGAGCTCCAGTATTACAGGAACCTCACCATTAATTTGTCTAATGTCATACCAGGACACTCGTTGCAGGAGTCTTACTCCTCTGCAGAGCGGGAAGTTTGGGTAATAAAACTAGTATATATATATATATATATATATGTACGTGTGTGGAAAATTTGAAAAAATCATCCAAAGTGATGAATTATTGTGAAAGAAAGTTGACGTTATAAGGTTTTCGTTTTAATAAACCATCATATGGACACTTGTATAATTTTTTCTCCATATTGTCGGATTCTGTTCCATTATTTACTTACATGTACATATATATAAGTAAAGTTGGTGACCGTAGTCGAGGGCAGAGATGCTGTCGTCGTATTCTACAGCCCCAGCTTACTGGGCAGATATATATATATATATATATCATCATCATCATCATCATGTCGTGCCACCAGCACGGATATCCCTGACCCTCTCTCGCCACTTCTCCCTATCATTCATCGCCTCCGGCAGGTCTTCAGGGTTACATCCTGTGTCCTCACATAGTTGCTGTATGTAAGTTCGAGCTGGTCGTCCTGCTTTTGCACGGCCATATGTGGGGGTCCACAGGAGTACATCGCTTATGAGCTCGTCCTTGCTTCTCCAGCAGTGTCCCGCGTGTCTGGTTCGTCTAACTTGTATAGTTTTCGTGATGGGGGGCAAGTGTCCGTATAGTTGGTGTCTCGTGGGGTGTTGTCGCCAGGACTTGTTCAATACTGCTCTCAACATTCTTGTGTAATTTCCGTCTAGTTTTTTCTCCAGCCGTTTAGTTAGCGTCCATGTAGTGCATCCATATAGCAGTATCGATACAACCGCTGCCTGGAAGAAACTGCGTTTCATTTTATCGGTTAGGTCTGATTTCCATATGACCGAGAGCCTATCGATAGCCGTCCATGTCTTCGTCAGTCGTGTGTCGATGTCTTTTTCGGTTGATGAGACGCTACTTCCTAGGTAGGTGAATTTGTCTATATAGTAAGTATATGTAAGCTGGTCGACATAAAAGCTTCCTTTTCAATATCTACTACGCAGAGTTGTAGGGTTGGTGCTTTCCCTGGATTGCATCACTTTACCCTTGATACGTACCTTATAGTGCTGAGTGTTAATCAAGTATCATTTTTGAGTGTATGGTATGATTGAACGCCGGTCTCCCTGGCCAGTGGCGGACACTCTACCCACTTGGCCAATGGACTTATATATATATGAAGATCTTGTGATGGGTACAGAATTCAAATATGGTTTTTAAAGCATAATGAAATATTCTAAAACCTATTAAAATATTTTAAAACCCTTAAAAAGGGGACCCTTTGATTTGGTCAGTTCTCTTCAGAAAATTGTGTCAGAGGATGAAGAATCTATATCAGATGAAGTAAATATGGAATAGTGATCATCAAAAAAGCCTGAGGTAGGGGGAACTGATTGAAAAAATATACCGTGAGCCAGAAGAGTTGGCGCGGGTAATATGTTTTATTCACGTGGTACAATGGGGTTGATAAATGTGTAAAATATCTTTTTATCTCAAAAGCGACTTACTCCAGTGGACCCCTTCACACGGACGCTCACGTGTAGGACGACCACCTAGAACTTATCAACAACAGCTCTGTACGGACACACGATGTAGCATAGAAGCATAGAAGACCTGCTGGAAGTGACGGATGATATCAACGGGTGACGAAAGAGAGTTAGGGAAATCCGCGCAAGCAGCATGACAATATATATATATATATATATATATATTTATATATATATATATATATATATTACATGGTAATGTCTCTGACCCCTGGGATCCTACTTTACACATTCATTACAGAGAATCACAGATATTACCATATAATATATCTATATATTGAACAAGTCCTGGAGGCAACACACCACAAAGCACCAACTATACGGCCACCTACCTCCCATTACGAAAACTATCCAAGTTAGACGAACCAGACATGCAGGATACTGCTGGAGAAGCAGGGACGAGCTCATAAGTGATGTACTCCTATGAACCCCCACATATGGCCGAGCAAAAGCAGGACGACCAGCTCGAACATACATACAGCAGCTCTGTGGGGATACGGGATGTAGCCCTGAGGACCTGCCAGAGGTGATGAATGATTGGGAGAAGTGGCGAAAGAGGGTCAGGAATATCCGTGCTGGCGGCACGACATGATGATGATGATATCTCTCTATATATATTCGAGTACCACTAGTTTAACTATATATACTAATAAGTATATTGATGCCAGAAACAAAATGATTTCGGCATGTAGACATAAAAATGAATTCTTTGCAAAATTCAACTTAATATATTAATAAAATTGAATATATTCAACTATCCTAAATTACGTGATTTATATATTTATATACTGGAGATTTGTTGGCGACCATAGTCGAAGGTGACCCGAAGGCTCCCTTTTCGATAGCTTATACACCATAGTGTAGAATAGGGGGCTAATCTTTTCTCTGGGTTGCTTCAGTTTACCCCAGATCCCTACCTTATAATGCTGAATGTTAAGCAAGGAGGCACCAAGTACCATTTTTTGAGTTTTTGGTATGACTCAACTTGGGACTGAACCCAGGTCTCCCAGGCCATCCCAGGCGAACACCAACCATCATGCCAATGTCTGGTATATATATTGGAATATTAATCCATAATTTTTTGAAAATAAATAATATAATTTAAAATAGAATTTTCTTATAAAGAATACAATTGAATTTAATGGATAAAGTATGAATGTATGTTTTTGTAATTAAAAAAAAATAATGATGATGAATACAAAATTAAGATAAATATAGCCTTATAATAAGTGGGAACTATCCCGGTCTACACCGTTTTTATTACACCACTTTATCTATTTGTCAACAAAAATTTAAGAAGTTAATTTTTTATATAATTGTATAAATTATTTGTTTCATTAATAAAACATCTATTATATTTTAATTTTTACTTATTACGATTCACTTAACATTCGATATGTTAATTTCTTCTTAATATAAATAACATTAATTTTTACGATAATTCTAATAGTTAGGATTAGTTTTTTTGAATTAATCATCATCATCATCATCATGTCGCGCCGCCTGCGCGGATATCCCTGACCGTCTCTCGCCATTTCTCCCTATCATTCATCGCCTCCGGCAGGTCTTCAGGATTACAACCCGTGTCCTCACATAGCTGCTGTATGTAAGTTCGTGCTGGTCGTCCCACTCTTGCACATCCATGAGTGGGGGTCCACAGGAGTACATCGCTTATGAGCTCGTCCTTGCTTCTCCAGCAGTGTCCTGCGTGTCTGGTTCGTCGAACTTGTATAGTTTTTGTGATGGGGGGCAAGTGTCCGTATAGTTGGAGTCTCGTGGGGTGTTGTCGCCAGGACTTGTTTAATACTGCTCTCAACATTCTTGTGTAATTTCCGTTAGCCCCGTACCTCTTTATCATCTGTCTAGACTATGTGCTTAGGACTTCGATCGACAAAATCAGAGAAAATGGCTTTGAGCTGACTAAGAGAAGAAGCAAAAGGTACCCCGCAAAAACAATCACGGACGCCGACTACGCTGATGACTTGGCGTTACTAGCGAATACGCCTAATCAAGCAGAGACACTACTTTGAATTAATATCAGCATTAAATTATTGTTTCCTGTTAACATGAATTATATTATTTAATATTTATAATACAACGGGAGTATGAATGCATATCTTATCTATAATTTTGAATAAGTTGCATACAGCTTTTTAATTGTTCTAGAATTAGGTTTTTTAATTTACTGTAGTATTCAAATTAGGAGTAAAGTCTTTTTTTTGGCTTTTTATAGGATTGTATAAACATTGTATAAATAAAAAATAATAATAGATATAATATCTCCACCGTAAAACAATTTGTTCTTGATTAAAAAATAAGATCCAATATATATAAAAAAATTTAATTAAAAATCATTTCAATCAAAAAATTAATCTTTTTTTTTCAAATCCTATTTACGCTGAAAGCAATATAAGAACACAAAATAAAATTTGTTTCTCCTACATCTAATGATGGTCATCATCACAGCCAGAAATAAATTATAATGATGCCAAGGAAGTGAATTTTTCTTTATATATATATATATATATATATATATATATATAAATTTTATTATTGATATTAGTATTCTACTAATAATACAAAAAATCTTTTACTACTGACTCAACGAGTGAGCTAGTGATAATGATAAACAATTATGATATATATATATATATATATATCATAAGAGTTTATATATATATATATATATATATATATATATATATATATTTCTGTGAGTGTGTGTGTGTGTGTGTGTGTATTGGTTAATATACAAGAAAATTAGAAATTGTATTCCATAAATTTATTTCGCTTTTTCAGGCTCATCAAATGAATTTCAGAAGTGAGCTTGAAAAAGCGAAATAGATTTATCATGGAATACAATTTTTAGTTTTCTTGTATTTAATCAATTTATGTATATACGTATATATATATAGCCGTGGAAATAATGATAGCCCACCTTAGAAATATAACTTTTCTGATATAGATACAATAGAAATGAAATAGTGACCAAAGGAAATTCATGAAACTAGAAGTAAGTTGTCGATGATATTTTTTTCATTTCTATTTACATTCGTAAACGTAATTACAAAATTAAAAGCTTTTATGGTTACAGAAAGTGGAAATAAAGATAACACGTAATGCCAAAACTGAATTTTACAAAGCAAAAATAAATTCCGAAACAAACAAATAAGCTGATTAATATTAACGTACACTTCCTTTACCTTGTAGCACATCTACACACTGGCTATTCATCGAATTAATAAGATTTAAGAGCATACGATTGGATATTGCTTTCCAGCATTCATCAACGGCGAACCAAAGCATTTCTTTGTCTTCAGACCGTCTCCCATCAGCGTAAAACTGTCTTGCTAATTTTCCCAAGAGATTTTCGATGGGATTCAGGTCAGGAGACTTTGCAGGCCGACTCAAAGTAGCAATATTGTCGTCTTGGAGCCGTTTGGATGTTTACTTCACAGTGTGAATCGCAACATTTTCTTGCTGGAATATTGCAACATTCTCGTAATTATCGGCCAAGAATGGATGGAGACATTTTTTAAGACTTCAGTATATTTCTGTGCATTCTGATTTCCCTCCATTTTAACCAAACTTGGCATACCTTTAATAGAAAATGCTCCCAATGTCATCAAAGATCCTCCTCAAAACAGGTGCTTGCTGAAAATTTATTCCGATTTTCGTTAGTCCATCTAAATTAAACTTTTTTTCAACAGAAAAGATGACTTTTGACCTATTCCCAGCATTCAATTGTACCTTCCCCCCACACCCACTCCTCTCGTCTTTTCTTGTGCGTCTCCGTTTGTGCTGGTGTTGTTATTCTCTTCTTATATACGAAGTCTTTTGAAGAATTTAAAATCTGTCGAACTCTTTTGGGTGTTACGTTTAAATCTAAGGATGTTTAGAGGTTTTTGGAGCTTATTCCTTTCTTTGAAGCTTCTCGTAGCACTCTTCAGTAGGCGGTTGGGCTCAGCTTTGGAGGACGTCCAGTTGATTTCTTGGTTCCATACGCTTCTGGGTCTCACAAAAAGTTGGTTATCACCTTTCCAGACTTCTTTATATCCCTAGCAATAACGGAAAACGAGAATACTTTGTCAGTTAATACTTTTATTTAAGCTTATTCGATTTCTGACTAGGCACACCTTCCAATTGAGAAAAATTGGTAATTTTTAATGTAGACTTAGTAAATAGACGTGTCCTATTTTGGTCGGTTTCTATAGTGTTATTTTAAGTTAATAGGGAAATGAATATAAAATTTATTTGGGTGTGCTATCTTTATTTCCGTAAAAAGTTAACCCATGATTGAAGATTTTTCAAATGCTTTAAAAAAAAAAACAAAGATGCTATAGTTTTTGAAAATTTACTGAATTCCATTTTGACAAGCTTTCTTCAGTGAATAGTTCACTAAATTTGAAAAGGTATTGTAAAAGTTACATTCAAATTTGTAGGGTGGGCTATCATTATTTCCAGCACTTTATATATATATATATATATATGTGTGTGTGTGTGTGTGTGTATTCCATAATAAATTTATTATGGAATAAAATTTCTAATTTTCTGGTATTTCAGCCAATATATATATAGAGAGAGAGAGACAGAGACAGAGACAGAGAGACAGACAGAGAAAGACAGACAGACAGACAGATAGATAGATCAGCTAATAAGAGCAATTTTTCCAGCAAAAGAGTGTTTAATCCCATTAAAGCCCAGCAGGTATAATGCTATAAATAGTAGAATTATTCCGACTGTCGTGTGATAAAAGCGGCCAGACTAGAGACTACATTTAGTCAGATGATATGTTGCTATGGTATGAGACATTTATACGAAAGAATGATATGGTTATATATATATATATATATATATATATATATATATAACCGTTACATCCCGAGCACATTATATATATATATATATATATAAGGCGCTCGGACTGCAACGGTAACCGTCGTAGGAAATGGACATGGCGAACCGAGTTCAAATCCTGGGCGAGATCGTTTGCATTTCACATATAGCTTATACTTTTGGGTAACTTATGAATCCAACTATTTTCCCTCCAGTGATGGTTAAGTAATAAGGCAGACTGACCTCTTTAACCTTGGCAGGGAAACGGGTCTAGAAGAAAAAATATGAATTCAAACGTGTTAAGTACCTCTTAAAATTGACCTTGTGTCACATCCTTCTCGTGCAGTTAGTATATATATATATATATATATATATATCGGAAGAAGCTATCATTAAGCCATTTAAACACACATGCATGCATATTCATATGCCAGACCCATCCTTATAGGGAAACTATTGTAGTACTATTTCACCAATGGGTGTAGAAAGAGCTTTATTCCGAACGTGAAAGTGAAAGTAAAAGTTAAAGTAACATTTTTTACTATATTGTTCGTCACTCCTCTACGGAGACTCCTCAAGGAATACTTGTATGTACCAATAGATGTTTACGGAAACACACTTTAAACGTGCACACACACACACACACACACACACACACACACACACACACACACACACACACACACACACACACACATATATATATATATATATATATATATATAGACAAAAATAATATGTGTGTCTCATTTACAACTATATAAACAAAAAATAAATACATACGGAGATAAATGTTTGTGTGTATTGTGGTCGTTAGAACATCGTCCAAATTGAAATTCAATTAGCCAACTTTTCACAGATGGCGCATTATCTCTTTAGATGTTCGCGACATCCACTTAGTAAGTACAAATCTCATTCATGCAAACTGTCTTCGCCTATCAGTTGATTCCCCCCGACCGTCAACTTCGGGAAATGCGTGACCTTTTCAACCATTCAAAATTTTCTCTGACACCCGTACGAGTGAAAATCACTTCCTCCATTTTACATATCTCCACCGTCAAGGGTGGCTGACGCAGACCATTGTTAATCAAACCAATCATATTAACTTCTCCCATTGTTCTGAGTTCGGGACTCATAAGCTATTCAACTATTGTTTCAATGTGGCAAAATAAGTTAACTATCACAAGGTTGAGTCAAAATTTTGCAATATTTTTGTAGCATGAAGCATGATTAAAAAAAACTATTCGCCAGATTTGCCTTTTAGGCTGATGCCCAGTCAGATGGGACCGTAGAATACACCGACTGCACCTCTGCAGAGGGGTAAGACCCCACCCCACCCAATGAGTATCCTGGTTATGAATCTAAGCAATCTGATGGTGAGGTTCTAATAATGCTAGAGCTTTGTAGAATGCGGAGTATCTCATCATTGCCATCGCTCCCAGGTTCCCTCTCGCCCCGAGGGGTAACACCTGATAAAGTCATATCTATGGGTCAAATAAAACTTAATTCTATTTAGTTCTATAAATATGCAATTTATTCTTATTCAAAACTGAATTGTTTAGAATAGAACTGTTTTTGACAATGAAAATCAACTTACTTCGTGGTGTAATGGTTTAAACGCTGGACGGCAGAATCTTAGTATGTGAGTTCGAACTCTAGTCGTGCTATTACATTGACTTTTGGACAAATACCATTGGAAAAGGTATGAATAAGTTTCCTGACTTTTTTGTACAGGCATTTAAAATTGTTGTTGACTCGTGAAAATTCAGTATGTTATTACTATACATCTTATGAGATGACTGACCAATTTTTATGATTTCGGGTTCAAATGAACAACTACAGCTGGAATCGGAATACACCCTACTAAAGCCTGATTGTGACAGCTGGTGAATTTCAAAAATGCAATCTGGACGTGAGGACACTTTAGAAGAAAGATATGCAATAAAATTATGTTTTAAACTTGAAAAAAATGATGCCACAGAAACGCATGGAATGCTTCACACTGCTTTTCGACCATCTTTCATTAATCGAGCATCAGTTTTTGAGTAGCATAAGAGATTCAAGGAAGGTAGGAAGTGTGTGAGGGATGATGAGAGGAGGGGGAGGAGTAAGGAAGTCAATACACCAGAGTTGATTGGCCAAAGGGTTCGAGTTAGGGTTACTATGTTGAGGTTTTAAGGGGGTTCAGGAAGGGATTTGGTCGGAAGAGGCCAGCACTCTTTAAATCAGGTCAGTGGCATTTCCATCAGGACAATGCACCAGTCCACAACTCCACCCTTGTCACAGACTATTTGACCAAGATGGGCATCACGACACTTCCTCAGCCTCCCTATAGTCCAGACGTTGCTGCCTGTGACTTTTGCTTATTCCCTAAGTTTAGAGGCTGTCATTATGAGACAATTGAGTAGATGAAAGAGGCTGTGACGAAGGTCATTGACACGCTCACACAAGAGGACATCCATGGGGCCTTGCAGAAGTTGTTGGAACGGTACAAGTGCATTGCAACCGGTGGAGATTACTTCGAAGGGGACTAGAGTTTCATGTGTGTACGATCAATAAAAGTGCCCGTACGAAAAAATCTGGAAACTTATTTAATAATCCTCGTATATCATCTTTCTCAATTATCTATATAATATATATCATATTACATACAATATTGTAAAACATGCTCTCCACAATAGAAAAAATTCTATATTATAAATTATATTTTTTTCAAATCAGAAATATTTTTTTAAAAATTAAGAAAATTAAACTGACAACATTTTTAAAGCTTGAATATTTTTTACATAATTGATTTAAATAATTTATTAAAATTTTTATGATCTCTTGCCCGATTCTGTTTAAAACAACTGCATATATTGAAAATAATCTGCTTTATCATCCATTTCTATAATTTATGATCTAAACATTTTAAGAATATTGATTCAAAAATGATTGAGTTATGTTTATGTTATGATAATGTCGCGAATTGATAGTATTTGTCACTGCCTCCCTCCAGACAAGACTCGGCACAAGGTCAATGACCCGAAGGTCGATTATAGTGGAGATTTAGGGAAGGGAAAGGTTCGACACAAGTCAAGGCTTGAATCTTGCTGGTCTATGCTGGTCATCAACCCACTTAGTGCAATGTGGGCCTGATGAGCCAAGCTGGTCTTGAACCCAAATCTGGGTCTAGGCACGGATGCCTGATTATAGCTTAAACTGGACAGCAAGGTCCAGTGCTATTCAAGGGGGACAAATGTGTTATTGTTGCAGATCACCCACCCGATAATGTAGCAAATTGATAGCATTTGTCACTGCCTCCCTTCAGACAGGACTCGGCACAAGGTCAATGACCCGAAGGTCGATTATAGTGAGGATTTAGGGAAGGGAAAGGTTCGGCACGAGCCGAGGCTTGAACCCTGCTGGTCTATGCTGGTCATCGACCCACTTAGTGCAATGTGGGCCTGATGAGCCAAGCTGGTCTTGAACCCAAATCTGGGTCTAGGCACGTATGCCTGATTATAGCTTAAACTGGACAGCAAGGTCCAGTGCTATACAAAGGGTACAAAGGTATTAATGTAGCAAATTGATGCTCCAAACAAATTCAAGAGAAAAGTTTGTTTTAAATTATAATCTGATATGAATATTTTCCAAAGCATAAATTCTTTTTATAAATTTGAATTTAAAAATTTTATAATCAGATATAAATATTCTTTAGGAAGTTGATTTTAAATAATCTAGTGAAATTTTTATAGGTAAAAAATAATTCAACAAAACCTGATTGCATTTCACCTTTTTGTGAGATGGCATGACAGGTGTTTGCAAGGAATCGATTTATATACGAATCTTAATATTTTAAAATCAGCAACAATTTCTTTTATGACGAAGAAATGAAATAAATATATTGGTATCAAATTAACACCAGCAATATAAATATGATCTTAATATTTCCTTCTGCTCAAACCTCACCCAGAATATATTATTAGTTGATTATAAAATATCTATAAACATTATGAATTATACACTTACTCACCCTTAAATATTGCAGTGACATTAAGTCTTCATCTTCCTTAGATTTGATTTTTTAAAATTTTTATATGAAAATTTTCATTTTAAAGAAAATTGATTAATGTTAATGAAATTTTCAGTGATGGTTAAGAATTCTGTCCCACTTCAGATTAATATTGATTAATTATCCTTGATGATTATGATAAGAAGGAGTTTATCAAAACTGTATTTACTGGAAAAGGCATTTTCAGTTTAATGCTTCAGAATGCATAATATTCTTGGTTTTTCCCTCTGGTGCCAGAATGAAGTGACTATCAGGATTTTCAACTCTTGAAAAACCAACATAAAGCTGGCAATGAGAAAAGACAGGGTCTGCCAGATCCAACCCAACAACTTTCTGTGATTGTTCCTGAGATTTGTTTATTATCATGGCAAAGTAGAGACTCGGGGGAAACTGGAGCCTTTCTAATTCAAATGGCAAGTCTAATGGTCTCATAGGTATTCTCGGGATGAAGCAGTTAACTCCCGTATATCTTTCAGAGATAATTGTTGCCTCCAGTACATGAGACATCCTTTCTTTTTTGGGTAGGTCTTGTGCCATTATAAAATTTTAGTGGATCGAGGTTACGAAGCAACATGATTGGTGCCCTAAGCTTTAGTAAAATATGTGTAACAGTCCCTCTTGGTTCAAGACTATTGAGGAACTCTGTAGGATACTTGATAATTTGGTCCCTAGAACTGATATTATCAATTGACTTATAGACTTTTTTCTCTCCAGGTATCATATTCAGAAGTCTTAGAGTCATTTCTTTTACAGAGATATTTGTTAGTGCCAAAAGTGCTCGATCACAGAGCCATTTATTATTAAAATGTCTGATATGAACATCCAGGAAGACTCATGTAATCAGTTCATCTTCTGTCTGAATGGTTTGAAAAGGCAACTGAATTTGGTTATGAGAGTCTTGGTCCAGAAGTCCATTCCTCACATTTAGAAGCTGGATGGCAAATTCACAATCAGCATTACCAATATTTAAATGCTCTCACATATTGATTGTAAGACTCACTTTCTAAATATGATCCCAGAGATAAAAAATTTTCAGACAGGAATTGATCTGATCAGCTTTAGTTCCTCGAGGAATAACAGGAAAGATTTGTCTGAAGTCACCAGCAAGGACCAAAATTACCCCTCCCATTATTTTTGTGTTGTCTTTTAAATCCTGTAGTGTCTGATCTAAGACTTTGACTATTTGTTTGTGACTCATAGTTGCTTCATCCCAAATAATCAGTTTACAGGTTTGTAGGAGCTTGGCCATTGGTGAGTTTTTTTAAATGTTACACAGAGGATTTTCTTGTCAAGTAAGATCTAGGGGCAGACAAAACATGGGGTGTGCAGTTCTTCCTCCATCTAGAAGTGTTGCTGCAATGCCATTTAATGCTACTGGAAGGGCAATATTCTTTTTCTGACGAACTTTTGCAAGCAGCAGGTTTATCAGAAAAGCATCAATAAAGAATGTTTTACCCTTGTTATTTGCTATGCTGTTCAAGATACTGTAATAAACCAGCCTTTCATTGTGGAACTGACCCAAAATATATGTACCATAATTGGTCTCTTGATATATTTCCTAATGTAATTCTATTTTTACATCAGGCTCTGGCATCCCACAATTAGTCAAGGTACTATTAAGATCATCGACAGAATAGATCGCTGATACATTAGTTATAAATATCTGGGCAAATTTAATGGACATATTTTCATTTTGCTGTCTGGCCTGATTCCGGAAGTCTGCAGACATATTGTTTTTAAACTCACCCCAGAGAAGATGACGTTGTTCAATTTCACAGACTGTGAGCATAATTGCAGTCAACTGTCTTATCTGGCTGGCTAATCGAGAAACAACTGGTTCTTCAAGAGTTTTTTTCCAGTGTTCACCATCTTTTAAAAGGCCATATAATCTACATGTTTCTTGGTATGTTGTAGACACTCTACCTTGAAAGCTCCGGAGATCCTCAAATGATGTTGGCCCTCGAACAGTGTGGAGAAGTAACCGTAGATCGAGACACTCCCTGTTATTGGGGTGGACAGTATAAACACGCCTAATAGCATCAAATGCCTTGACTTCCTGTCCTTGAACAGTTTTCTCCTGCTTCTGTTGAATCCATGATTTTTGCTTAGTCCAGGTATAGTAGGTTGGAACCTCTGCGTATATTAGAAGCTTTACAAAAACATCCCGCCGACATAGTTTTAAAAAAGCAGTTAGGATAGTTTCGGGTGGTGTCTGTGCTAAATTATGAGCTGTATTTTCTGTGAACTATGCTCTGTGCCTGTTTTCTAGATGGACAGCTAAATTCACCACTGTTGGATATCGTTGGTGTATTTCCAATCCAAAGATCCTCCAGATAGCTTCATTATGTAATATATTAACGTGACCTGCGGGTGTGAATACAGCGGATGTTCTTGACAGATACATTGATGGGATCAGAGTGATCGCCGGAGTGTCATCATGCCCACAGGTGCTGTGTATCGGCGGATGTTGAGACAGCTGCATCCGGCCGGGGATAATATCGACGGGGTGATTGCCGAAATATTACAATGCTCACAGGTGCTGTGTATCGGTGAATGTTAAGACTGCTGCATCCGGCCGAGGATTATGTCGGCGAGGTGATTATCGGTGTATCACATTGACCTATGGACGTGGTTGAATTCGGTGATGGTGGCAGATGCGTCCGCCCACAGAAGTGGGCTTGGGAAAGTAGCCAATGGGGAACAAACAATATAACCAATCGAAAGCAAAGAAGTGAGACGTGGGCGTAACCATAGACAACGATAAAGAGGAATTGCTATAGGTCACGCGAGACTTGTAGACTATATAAGTTCCCGAATTTTGGCTAAAGTCAGTTGTTCACTGGCTCTTCCGTCTCCTGACAACTTCTTCGTGTGCGCGAACTCTCTGCGATTGCTTTTCTGCTCCACACAAGTATCATCGCCAAGAATAAAAATATAATCTTATATTTTTATATATACGTGTTCCTCGTTGTTAATAATGACACAGCTGAGTATACAATAATTACTCGAAATATAACGTCCTTTCTGATAATTCTTTATCTTATCTCCGCCACCTTTATCACCAATAGCAAAAGTAGCCATGTCACTACCCTTTCTTGACATATTTTGTGATGTACTAAATGGCTTTCACAGAGCTGCAGTATTCCACATTAATGAGTGCCTTTAGGATTTTATATAACAATCTATTGTGTGGCACTACCCTTTGAGTAGCCAAGATAATTCTCAAAGTTGTCGATTTCCCCCCAATATTCTGGCTTACGTCAGGGTATATACATCATTGTCAGTCTGAATTTCTTGAAGATAAGCTTTTGGATACTGCATAATTCATTCTTCATCTTGCATACAGGGTGAATCTGGATTGATGACTCCACATGGATCAGGGATCAGTTGAGTCTTAATGGTTTCAAAGAGTTCGGGATTATCGTCTTTATCAGGCAGCTCAGCTGAAATAATTTTATCACCCCCTCTTATTTTTTGATTGCACCAAATCGAAGTACGCGAGTCTGTGGGTAGATTATCTCTTTTACTATTCAATTGTTGTAATCCAGGCGTTAAGCTTACCAAAGATTAATCCTTCTTTAAGAAGCCAGAGGAATTTTTTGGCTTTTAATGGAACACTCGAGAAATTATATCATGGACATCAAGAAGTTTTTGATTTTGAAAAAGTTCATCGGAAATTTCAGGCCACTTTGGATTACAGGTAAATGTAAGGAAAAAGTCTGCTTGTCCAAACTTTCTAATAAAAGCCATTGCATCCTGAGTCTGTTGGTGCATATATCGGGGTTTTTCCACATAGCTTGAAGGCAAGATGGTTAATTGTCCAATGTTCTTGTAGTCATGATTTAAATACATGAAATCTTGGAGGTGAATGTAATTGTTATTCTCAATTTTTTTTATTTCTTCGTATGAAGCCCAATCTTTCTGTTTCTGTTTTTGCATACATATCCGCCAGTAATTGGCTGGTCACTTCTTTCATACACAAGATTGATTAAAATTATCTCTCACCATGAAATGAAAATAGAAGTTTTTATAACTTATTGATCGACCTGTGTCTTGTTTTGTTTCTAGGTTTTTTGGCATAGCTGAAAATGATGCCCATCTTGGCCATTCCAAAATATGAGTGGATATTTTTGGGAATCATAGACTGTGAATTTCAGAAATACACTGTAAAATTCCACTTCTTTGGTGCTAAATAATACTACAGTGTTCATGTTGTTCATCCACTATCAAAATTGCAATTTCATCTACGACAGGTGCATTGTATTTCCTTTCACGTTCTCCACCTGGACGTTTATCAGTTCTGATGATAATTTTTGAATCTTTAATTAGCATTATATGCGGAAGTGCATAGTGAAAAATACCAATGTATTTATGGTATTAATTTCCTTTAACTCCATAACTATGTCCAAATGTTGTATATTGACCTCCAACCCGGCCAAGCCGTCAAACGAAGATATGCACCCGTGTAAATAGCAGGTGCATCTGGTCGAAGATATCAGGAGATCAGGGGCGATCAGGGGTTGAATTGAGTGCGAAATTGTGACGCTCGATGGAAGAAGAGTGGACGTCAAATTATTATATAACCCCGGCGACAGGAAGTTCAGATGACTTTGAGATAAGATGCTGTAGAGAGAACCAGCACCCAGCAGAGGAGGCCTTCAGGACCCCCGATTGAGCAGTTGGTGTTCAGAGCTTGAAGTCTGTGTTCCAGTTTGAGCTGTGGGAACCAGCTCTCAGCGGAGAGCTGGGCCCACAGGCCCCCGATTGAGCAGCCCAGGAGAACGGGAAAGAAACGCTGTTATGGCCATAAGAGTGGGGGTCAATATGTTGCAGTTCTCTTCAGTCTCCAACTCACTTCTCACACAGTAAAACCTTTAGTAACCCTTTCGAACCCTTTCAAATAAAATGAGAGGTGTATTTTTCTAAAGAATTGTGTCCGCTCGTCTTTATGGAGTTGAATATGTTTCTGTATGTATATGTATATGTATAGTTGTTCATGGCTATACAACACAAATCCAACCCATCGTGAACATTTGCACATCTTTGTTGTGCCTCGGCTTGATCACCACCCATGAAATATATTTTTATAAATTTTAGTGATTCTTTAGGTAGTGATTGAAGACCCCCTAACAAATGATAACACAGCCCTTGGATTTCATATGTTGTTAAGAATAAAAAAACTGTCATGTTCTTATCGGTTCCAAAAGTTGTCATCTGAAAAGCTGAATTGTATTTTGGAAGGTTTCTTATGGAGTGTTTTGCAGTTAGGGTATTCTGCAATAAAGACACCTGCGGAAATTTGGAGGGTCTTGTATTGTTGGTAGATTAATTTCACCTTATGGAAATCAGACCTAACCGATAAAATGAAACGCAGTTTCTTCCAGGCAGCGGTCACATCGATACTGCTATATGGATGCACTACATGGACGCTAAGAAAACGGCTGGAGAAGAAACTAGATGGCAATTACACAAGAATGCTGCGTGCAATCCTGAACAAGTCCTGGCAGCAACACCCCACAAGACACCAACTGTACGGCCACCTGCCCCCTATCACGAAAACTATTCAAGTTAGACGAACCAGACATGCAGGACACTGCTGGAGAAGCAGAGATGAACTCATAAGAGATGTACTCTTATGGATCCCCACACATGGCCGAGCAAAAGCAGGACGACCAGCACGAACGTACATTCAGCAGCTATGTGAGGATACAGGTTGTTGTCCTGAAGACCTACCTAGGGCGATGAACGATAGGGAGGAGTGGCAAGAGAGGGTCAGGGATATCCGTGCTGCCAGCACGATATGATGATGATGATGAAGCAGCATAAACCAGATGATTCTGCAGGAAATCCCTTGGCACTACAACATTTTCACTTTTTTCATTTCTCGAATTATTGTTATATCGTCATCTACAGCATCATAACGACACAATAAATAAACAGACGTAGGAAGACTTTAACAAAATATTTACCTCTCACTTTATTGAAAGGGTTCGAAAAGGGTTACTCAAGGTTTGCGTGTGAGAGGGAGCTGGTGACCGAACATAAACTGTAATATTTTGACCCCCACTCTTATGGACGTCAACGTTGTGTCTTTCTAGTTCTCCTGATACTGAACCGGAGGCCCTGGGGTTTACTCTGCTGGGTACTGGCTTTCTTTACTGAATCTTATCAGCACCTTCTCTGGTCCCCAAACTCCATCGGGGTTCCTGAGGGCCCCCTCGGCCGGGTATGGCTTTCCCTGCCACATCTCGCCTATAACTCCCACTCCAACTGTAACTGGATCTCGAACTGTCTTGATTTCTGTCTTGACTGAGTTATATAATAGTTCAACGCCCACTCGATCGCCCACTCGATCTTTGAAATCGCATGTTTAAT
Organism: Sepioteuthis lessoniana; assembly: GCA_963585895.1. Lineage (NCBI taxonomy): Eukaryota > Metazoa > Mollusca > Cephalopoda > Myopsida > Loliginidae > Sepioteuthis > Sepioteuthis lessoniana. The sequence goes on along the minus strand of OY757915.1, from coordinate 15,810,903 downwards.
CGTCATCAAGCGGAAATAACTGTCATGCAGTTCAGAGGTCACTCTCTTCCGGTGCATCAGTCTATGAGTGTATCATGGGCTTTACCTTGTCCCATTTCATCAGCCAAATCCACCCACGCGATCTCTTTCGGTTACTGGCCATTGGAATGTGTCACTTCTTACCGGTGCATCACTTTGTAATGGCATGTTTGCTCGGGCCGAAGGTCAAAATATAACATTATTACTTTATGATAATTTTTGAAATCTTTTTGAGAATCGTAAGAAAAAGCTTCCATAAACCAATGAATATTTTTTGTAGTTCTTGCATAAGCCTTGTCAATGCAATGATATGTTTGATCAGCATTTCTCCTAATATGCTGTCTTTCTTGTGTATTTTATTCTCTTCAAACAGCAGTTTGAATCCTTTTAGCAACCAAATGGGCCAGCCATATATCCGCACTTTCAGGCTAACTTGCAGAAGTATTTCTATTGCTGTTAGCAAACAAACAAGCCTGCTGTATATCAGTAATGCCAAGCTATCTTGCAGAAGTATTCTATTGCTGTTAGCAAGCTAACGACTCTTCCGTATATCCGCAATTTCAAACTACCTTACATCAGCATTTCTATTGTTATTAGCAAGTAAAAAGGTCTGTCATATATCCGCACTTTCAAGTTAACTTGCAGTAACATTTCTTTTGATGCTAGCAAGCAAAGGGGCCTATCATAGATCCGGACTTTCAAGCAATATTGCTGCAGCAATTCTTTTGCTATAAGCAAGCAAATGTTCCTGTTAAACATCCTCAGTTTCTATTGCACGTTTATTATTTTTTTCCTGGTCACTGAACAGGGTCTTTAAAAAAATTATTTTTCCAGGGAGTTTTTACATTTAATTGAATAAAAGAATTTGTAGTGATTGATGAATAATGAATGAATTTTAATGCTTATTTGATCTTTTAATTGAATGACTGAATTTGTAGTGGTTGATGAATAATGAATGAATTTTAATGTTTGTTTGGTCTTTTAATTGAATGACAGAATTTGTAGTGGTTGATGAATAATGAATGGATTTTAGTGTTATTTTGATCTTTTAATTGAATGACTGAATTTGTAGTGGTTGATGAATAATGAATGAATTTTACTGTTTGTTTGATCTTTTAATTGAATGACAGAATTTGTAGTGGTTGATGAATAATGAATGGATTTTAGTGTTATTTTGATCTTTTAATTGAATGACTGAATTTGTAGTGGTTGATGAATAATGAATGAATTTTACTGTTTGTTTGATCTTTTAATTAAATGACTGAATTTGTAGTGGTTGATGAATAATGAATGGATTTTACTGTTTGATCTTTTAATTGAATGACTGAATTTGTAGTGGTTGATGAATAATGAATGAATTTTACTGTTTTTTTAATGCTTTAAGTGAATGATTGAATTTGTAGTGGTTGATGAATAATGAATGAATTTTAGTGTTTGTTTGATCTTTAAATTGAATGACTGAATTTGTAGTGGTTGATGAATAATGAATGAATTTTACTGTTTGTTTGATCTTTTAATTGAATGACTGAATTTTTAGTGATTGATGAATAATGAATGAATCTTAATGTTTGATTGATCTTTTAATTGAATGACTGAATTTGTAGTGGTTGATGAATAATGAATGAATTTTACTGTTTGTTTGATCTTTTAATTGAATGACAGAATTTGTAGTGGTTGATGAATAATGAATGGATTTTAATGTTTGTTTGATCTTTTAATTAAATGACTGAATTTTTAGTGGTTGATGAATAATGAATGGATTTTACTGTTTGTTTGATCTTTTAATTAAATGACTGAATTTGTAGTGGTTGATGAATAATGAATGAATTTTACTGTTTGTTTGATCTTTTAATTAAATGACTGAATTTGTAGTGGTTGATGAATAATGAATGAATCTTAATGTTTGATTGATCTTTTAATTGAATGACTGAATTTGTAGTGGTTGATGAATAATGAATGGATTTTAATGTTTGTTTGATCTTTTAATTAAATGACTGAATTTTTAGTGGTTGATGAACAATGAATGGATTTTACTGTTTGTTTGATCTTTTAATTAAATGACTGAATTTGTAGTGGTTGATGAATAATGAATGAATTTTACTGTTTGTTTGATCTTTTAATTAAATGACTGAATTTGTAGTGGTTGATGAATAATGAATGGATTTTACTGTTTGTTTGATCTTTTAATTAAATGACTGAATTTGTAGTGGTTGATGAATAATGAATGAATTTTACTGTTTGTTTGATCTTTTAATTAAATGACTGAATTTTTAGTGGTTGATGAATAATGAATGAATCTTAATGTTTGATTGATCTTTTAATTGAATGACTGAATTTGTAGTGGTTGATGAATAATGAATGGATTTTAATGTTTGTTTGATCTTTTAATTAAATGACTGAATTTTTAGTGGTTGATGAACAATGAATGGATTTTACTGTTTGTTTGATCTTTTAATTAAATGACTGAATTTGTAGTGGTTGATGAATAATGAATGAATTTTACTGTTTGTTTGATCTTTTAATTAAATGACTGAATTTTTAGTGGTTGATGAATAATGAATGGATTTTACTGTTTGTTTGATCTTTTAATTAAATGACTGAATTTGTAGTGGTTGATGAATAATGAATGAATTTTACTGTTTGTTTGATCTTTTAATTAAATGACTGAATTTTTAGTGGTTGATGAACAATGAATGGATTTTACTGTTTGTTTGATCTTTTAATTAAATGACTGAATTTGTAGTGGTTGATGAATAATGAATGGATTTTACTGTTTGTTTGATCTTTTAATTAAATGACTGAATTTGTAGTGGTTGATGAATAATGAATGAATTTTACTGTTTGTTTGATCTTTTAATTAAATGACTGAATTTGTAGTGGTTGATGAATAATGAATGAATTTTACTGTTTGTTTGATCTTTTAATTAAATGACTGAATTTGTAGTGGTTGATGAATAATGAATGGATTTTACTGTTTGTTTGATCTTTTAATTAAATGACTGAATTTGTAGTGGTTGATGAATAATGAATGGATTTTACTGTTTGATCTTTTAATTGAATGACTGAATTTTTAGTGATTGATGAATAATGAATGAATCTTAATGTTTGATTGATCTTTTAATTGAATGACTGAATTTGTAGTGGTTGATGAATAATGAATGGATTTTAGTGTTTGTTTGATCTTTTAATTGAATGACTGAATTTGTAGAGGTTGATGAATAATGAATGGATTTTACTGTTTGTTTGATCTTTTAATTGAATGACTGAATTTGTAGTGGTTGATGAATAATGAATGGATTTTACTGTTTGTTTGATCTTTTAATTGAATGACTGAATTTGTAGTGGTTGATGAATAATGAATGAATCTTAATGTTTGATTGATCTTTTAATTGAATGACTGAATTTGTAGTGGTTGATGAATAATGAATGGATTTTAATGTTTGTTTGATCTTTTAATTAAATGACTGAATTTTTAGTGGTTGATGAACAATGAATGGATTTTACTGTTTGTTTGATCTTTTAATTAAATGACTGAATTTGTAGTGGTTGATGAATAATGAATGAATTTTACTGTTTGTTTGATCTTTTAATTAAATGACTGAATTTGTAGTGGTTGATGAATAATGAATGGATTTTACTGTTTGTTTGATCTTTTAATTAAATGACTGAATTTGTAGTGGTTGATGAATAATGAATGGATTTTACTGTTTGATCTTTTAATTGAATGACTGAATTTTTAGTGATTGATGAATAATGAATGAATCTTAATGTTTGATTGATCTTTTAATTGAATGACTGAATTTGTAGTGGTTGATGAATAATGAATGGATTTTAGTGTTTGTTTGATCTTTTAATTGAATGACTGAATTTGTAGAGGTTGATGAATAATGAATGGATTTTACTGTTTGTTTGATCTTTTAATTGAATGACTGAATTTGTAGTGGTTGATGAATAATGAATGGATTTTACTGTTTGTTTGATCTTTTAATTGAATGACTGAATTTGTAGTGGTTGATGAATAATGAATGGATTTTAGTGTTTGTTTGATCTTTTAATTGAATGACTGAATTTGTAGAGGTTGATGAATAATGAATGGATTTTACTGTTTGTTTGATCTTTTAATTGAATGACTGAATTTGTAGTGGTTGATGAATAATGAATGGATTTTAGTGTTTGTTTGATCTTTTAATTGAATGACTGAATTTGTAGTGGTTGATGAATAATGAATGGATTTTACTGTTTGATCTTTTAATTGAATGACTGAATTTTTAGTGATTGATGAATAATGAATGAATCTTAATGTTTGATTGATCTTTTAATTGAATGACTGAATTTGTAGTGGTTGATGAATAATGAATGGATTTTAGTGTTTGTTTGATCTTTTAATTGAATGACTGAATTTGTAGAGGTTGATGAATAATGAATGAATTTTACTGTTTGTTTGATCTTTTAATTGAATGACTGAATTTTTAGTGATTGATGAATAATGAATGAATCTTAATGTTTGATTGATCTTTTAATTGAATGACTGAATTTGTAGTGGTTGATGAATAATGAATGGATTTTAGTGTTTGTTTGATCTTTTAATTGAATGACTGAATTTGTAGAGGTTGATGAATAATGAATGGATTTTACTGTTTGTTTGATCTTTTAATTGAATGACTGAATTTGTAGTGGTTGATGAATAATGAATGGATTTTACTGTTTGTTTGATCTTTTAATTGAATGACTGAATTTGTAGTGGTTGATGAATAATGAATGGATTTTACTGTTTGTTTGATCTTTTAATTGAATGACTGAATTTGTAGTGGTTGATGAATAATGAATGGATTTTACTGTTTGTTTGATCTTTTAATTGAATGACAGAATTTGTAGTGGTTGATGAATAATGAATGGATTTTAGTGTTATTTTGATCTTTTAATTGAATGACTGAATTTGTAGTGGTTGATGAATAATGAATGAATTTTACTGTTTGTTTGATCTTTTAATTGAATGACTGAATTTGTAGTGGTTGATGAATAATGAATGGATTTTACTGTTTGTTTGATCTTTTAATTGAATGACTGAATTTGTAGTGGTTGATGAATAATGAATGGATTTTACTGTTTGTTTGATCTTTTAATTGAATGACAGAATTTGTAGTGGTTGATGAATAATGAATGGATTTTAGTGTTATTTTGATCTTTTAATTGAATGACTGAATTTGTAGTGGTTGATGAATAATGAATGGATTTTACTGTTTGATCTTTTAATTGAATGACTGAATTTGTAGTGGTTGATGAATAATGAATGGATTTTACTGTTTGTTTGATCTTTTAATTGAATGACAGAATTTGTAGTGGTTGATGAATAATGAATGGATTTTAGTGTTATTTTGATCTTTTAATTGAATGACTGAATTTGTAGTGGTTGATGAATAATGAATGAATTTTACTGTTTGTTTGATCTTTTAATTAAATGACTGAATTTGTAGTGGTTGATGAATAATGAATGGATTTTACTGTTTGATCTTTTAATTGAATGACTGAATTTGTAGTGGTTGATGAATAATGAATGAATTTTACTGTTTTTTTAATGCTTTAAGTGAATGATTGAATTTGTAGTGGTTGATGAATAATGAATGAATTTTAGTGTTTGTTTGATCTTTAAATTGAATGACTGAATTTGTAGTGGTTGATGAATAATGAATGAATTTTACTGTTTGTTTGATCTTTTAATTGAATGACTGAATTTTTAGTGATTGATGAATAATGAATGAATCTTAATGTTTGATTGATCTTTTAATTGAATGACTGAATTTGTAGTGGTTGATGAATAATGAATGGATTTTAGTGTTTGTTTGATCTTTTAATTGAATGACTGAATTTGTAGAGGTTGATGAATAATGAATGAATTTTACTGTTTGTTTGATCTTTTAATTGAATGACTGAATTTTTAGTGATTGATGAATAATGAATGAATCTTAATGTTTGATTGATCTTTTAATTGAATGACTGAATTTGTAGAGGTTGATGAATAATGAATGGATTTTACTGTTTGTTTGATCTTTTAATTGAATGACTGAATTTGTAGTGGTTGATGAATAATGAATGGATTTTACTGTTTGTTTGATCTTTTAATTGAATGACTTAATTTGTAGTGGCTGATGAATAATGAATGAATTTTAACGTTTTCTTGATCTTTAAATTGAATGACAGAATTAGTAGTGGTTGATGAATAATGAATGGATTTTACTGTTTGATTGATCTTTTAATTGAATGACTGAATTTTTAGTGGTTGATGAATAATGAATAAATTTTACTGTTTGTTTGATCTTTTAATTGAATGACTGAATTTTTAGTGATTGATGAATAATGAATGAATCTTAATGTTTGATTGATCTTTTAATTGAATGACTGAATTTGTAGTGGTTGATGAATAATGAATGGATTTTACTGTTTGTTTGATCTTTTAATTGAATGACTGAATTTGTAGAGGTTGATGAATAATGAATGAATTTTACTGTTTGTTTGATCTTTTAATTGAATGACTGAATTTGTAGTGGTTGATGAATAATGAATGAATTTTACAGTTTGTTTGATCTTTTAATTGAATGACTGAATTTGTTGTGGTTGATGAATAATGAATGAAATTTACTGTTTGATCTTTTAATTGAATGACTGAATTTGTAGAGGTTGATGAATAATGAATGGATTTTACTGTTTGTTTGATCTTTTAATTGAATGACTGAATTTGTAGTGGTTGATGAATAATGAATGGATTTTACTGTTTGTTTGATCTTTTAATTGAATGACTTAATTTGTAGTGGCTGATGAATAATGAATGAATTTTAACGTTTTCTTGATCTTTAAATTGAATGACAGAATTAGTAGTGGTTGATGAATAATGAATGGATTTTACTGTTTGATTGATCTTTTAATTGAATGACTGAATTTTTAGTGGTTGATGAATAATGAATAAATTTTACTGTTTGTTTGATCTTTTAATTGAATGACTGAATTTTTAGTGGTTGATGAATAATGAATAAATTTTACTGTTTGTTTGATCTTTTAATTGAATGACTGAATTTGTAGTGGTTGATGAATAATGAATAAATTTTACTGTTTGTTTGATCTTTTAATTGAATGACAGAATTTGTAGTGGTTGATGAATAATGAATGAATTTTACGGTGGGTTTGATCTTTTACTTGAATGACTGAATTTGTAGTGGTTGATTAATAATGAATGAGTTTTACTGTTTTCTCGATCCTTTTAGCTTTGTAATAGTTTATAAAGTCAAACATAGAAACAAAACGCGTGTATTTATAATTTGAACCTGTTATTGAAAATAGTTAATTAAAATTTTCTTGATTAGAAATATTGCAAAAGGTTAAAAATATGATTGAGGAATATCTGATTGTTTTAACGTTATTGAAAATATCCAAATAAAAATATTTACGAGAATTTTTTCTGTTAGAAATGTTTTCATTCGAGATGAAAATCCCATACACAAAAGTAGCGAATAATCAAAATTGTCGTCTTGTCAGTAAAATATGACAGCTTAATTAAAACGTACAAATTTTTAATATCAAAACAAAATTATTTACGGTATTTTTCCTGTTTTTTTTTCATTAGAGAAGAAAACCAAACTTGCACATACACATCTATTTGTCGTAATTATCGAACGATCACTAATTGTCGTCTATATGACAGTGTAATTAGAATGTACAAAATTTAAAAATTTTAATTTAGTAATTCAAATTTATTCTAAAACAAGATACAAATTGGGAAATTAGTTCAATTTTTATATTTCAAAGCGGGAAAAAACATACCGAAAGAAAAACGACCGAAATTAAATCTATATTTTATTTTTATTCAATACTATTGTATATTATTTTTCAAATTAAAAAGTGCACAAACGTCAAGCAACTCTAAAAAAAAATCTAATGTCTCGTATTTGAAATATTAAATGCATAAAAAAAATTAAAACTTATTTTATGAAAAAGAATTTTCAGTTGATAGAGATGCAGAATATATAGTATCATTAGAATCGCATTTTACGTGTAAAACATTAGATCACGGAAACTCCCGAAGAACTCTGACCGAAGCGTCTCAAAGACTTCGGTTATTTCAGTGAAATATAATGAAATATAATGCATTTTATACGTAATCTTTCGTTATTTTTTATTAACCGATTTTATTTTTATGTTTGTAGTGATACAGGCAAATTAATCTGCCTAATTTGCCCTAGTTTAAAAGAGAGTCGAGATAAATCTCTCACTGAGAAAAACCGAAGCTCGATCAGCCTTTGCTTCATACTGAGGCTTTTCAGCGGACTGTCTGGCATTCGTGCCAGACGGTCAATGCTCCATGGCAGACTTGTAGCTGAAAGGCCCTTGGCTTCGGCTGGGCCACCTTCGGGTTTATGAGCTGCATCATTGACACCTTTATTACCTTAGTATAGCACTAGACCTTGCTGTCCAGTTTAAGCTATAATCAGGCATACGTGCCTGGGCCCAGATTTGGGTCCATGTCCAGCTAAACTTATCAGGCCCACATTGCACTAAATAGTCAAGCAGGACTCGAGCCTTCCCCTTCCCTAAAACCCCACAATAATTGACCTTCGGGAGGCAGAGACAAATATCAGCTTGATTACGTGCCTGGGCCCAGATTTGGCTCCATGTCCAGCTAAACTTATCAGGCCCACATTGCACTAAATAGTCAAGCAGGGCTCGAGCCTTCCCCTTCCCTAAAACCCCACTATAACCGACCTTCGGGAGGCAGAGACAAATATCAGCTTGATTAACGACTGACTTGTGCCTACCTTCCACATTACAACAATATTTAATATCAAAATATATAAATTAACGTGATTATTTAAAAAACATTGGCTAAAAGGAAAAATAAAAAGAAAAAAATGAATTGTTTCGGATTCAATAGGGTTTTTGCCGATCGAAAGTGTTAAGAAACTTTGCTTAGATTACCCAACAGCATATTTCAAAGTGAAAAAACGTTCAATATTTATACATATATATATCATCATCATCATATCGCGCTGGTAGCACGGATATCCCTGACCCTCTCTCGCCACTCCTCCCTATCGTTCATCGCTCTAGGTAGGTCTTCAGGACAACATCCCGTATCCTCACATAGCTGATGAATGTACGTTCGTGCTGGTCGTCCTGCTTTTGCGCGGCCATGTGTGGGGATCCATAGGAGTACATCTCTTATGAGTTCATCTCTCCTTCTCCAGCAGTGTCCTGCATGTCTGGTTCGTCTAACTTGAATAGTTTTCATGATAGGGGGCAGGTGGCCGTACAGTTGGTGTCTTGTGGGGTGTTGCTGCCTGGACTTGTTCAGGATTGCACGCAGCATTCTTGTGTAATTGCCATCTAGCTTCTTCTCCAGCCGTTTTGTTAGCGTCCATGTAGTGCAGCCATATAGCAGTATCGATGTGACCGCTGCCTGGAAGAAACTGCGTTTCATTTTATCGGTTAGGTCTGATTTCCATATAATCGATAGCCTATTGATAGCTGTCCATGCTTTCGTTAGCCTCGTTTCGATGTCCTTTTCGGTTGATTCGACGCTGCTTCCTAGGTACGTGAATTTGTCTACTAGTTTAAGTGGGGTTCCTTCTAGAGTGGAGATGTCCCCCGTTTGGTTATAGCACATATATTCCGTTTTGTGTGCATTAACATAGAGGCCTGTGCTTGCTGCTGCTCGTTCCAAACTATGCAGAAGTGTTTCGGCTTGGTCAGGTGTATTTGCCAGTATCGCTATGTCATCGGCGTAGTCGGCGTCGGTAATTGTTGTTGCGGGGTACCTTCTGCTTCTTTTCTTCTTCAGTTCGAAGCCATTCTCTTTGATTTTGTCAATCGATGTTCTAAGTACGTAGTCTAGACAAATGATAAAGAGGTACGGGGCCAGCGTGTCCCCTTGTAGTACTCCTGCTACAATGTCAAAGTATTCTGTGTCTCCATCCGCTGATCGTACTTTTACTTTAGTGTTTCTATAGAGAATCGTTATTGCCGCTACGGTTTCTTTAGGTATGCCGTACGCTAGTAGGATTTGTTCCATCTTTCCTCTGTGAATGGAATCAAAGGCCTTGGTAAAGTCGACAAATATTAATGTCGCTTGTAGGTTCTTTGCCCGTACACCTTCAAGGATTCTGCGGATGGTTAATATTTGTGAGGTCGTGGATCTATTTCTTCGGAAGCCATTTTGGTTTTTTCTAAGTATGTTGTCGATTTTGGGTTCTATTCGGTTTCGTAGTAGGGCATTGTAGATTTTGGCAGCTATGGATGTAAAAAAAAAAAAAAAAAAAAAAAATTTTTTAAGCTCTATAATTCCTGAAGCCTGCTAGGTTCCCAACTGTAGTATCAAAAAAAAAAAAAAAAAATGAATGAATAAATAAAAAGCCTAGGAAAAGTCCCAATACAGCAAAAAAAAAAAAAAAAAAAAAAAAAAGAAAAGCAAAAGTCAGTACCAGTGAAAGTCATACGAAAGTACCTTAATCTTGGACTTTAACTAAGTTAAAACTTAAGAAAACTTAAACCAAAATTACCCCCCCCTTTTTTTTTTGCGTACACATGGGAAGCAGCATGATGTACGGAAAGGTATTTGAATAAACCCATGGACGACCAAACTCAATACCTAAACGGGTCCTGGACGTGAATTTGACGACTTTACGCTCAGGATCGTTAGTTCGATCGGGGAACTACTGCTGCTCCTCTATAAGAGTGGCTTCTATAGAAGAGAATGAAACAGCCATCGAAAGATAACCATGACCCACACTCAAACCACATACACAAACTGCATCGCTCTTCGCGCGGGTAAAAAAGGGGCGCGTCCTGCTGAGGTTGGAGCCCTGGCCTCAGTGTTCGAAAAATCAGCTACAGAACTCAAACAATCAAAACTACTAAAATGCAAGCAAACACTACAAATAGCCACATTTAACGTAAGAACCTTAAATAGAATAGGACAACTCCCAGAGCTAATAGCATCGACCGAAGAACATAAGATAGACATAATATGCATACAAGAACACAGATACACGCACACCGAAGATATCAAATATCACGAAACTGGCAATGGCTGGTCGCTCGCCACTGTATCCGCATGGAAAAACTCTGTCAACGCCGCAGTAGGAGGGGTAGGATTACTTATAGGACCTAGAGCATTAAAAACGCTTAATAGCGTTGAGAAAATACAACCTAGAATGATGGCAGCTACATTTAACGGAAACCCCAGAGCAACAATCATCTCATGCTACAGCCCCACCAATGTTAGTGAAGAAACTGAACTAGTCACCTTCTACGATGAGTTATCCTCATTAGTGCGTAGCATCCCGAAACACAACATGTTAGTCATTGGCGGAGACATGAATGCCCAAATCGGGAAAAACGGAAACAACAAATACAGCCTCCACAACACGTCAAATAGGAATGGGCAACATCTAACAGATTTCATGATAGAAAATAGATTAGCATGCCTCAATACAAACTACCAAAAAAGAGAGGGCAAACTATGGACATACACGTACGCAAACAATACTAAAGCTCAGATAGACTACGTCCTTATAAACAAGAAATGGAAAAATAGTGCCCTGAATTGCGAGGCATACTCCTCTTTTGAGGGTGTGTCCACCGATCACCGAATAGTCACGGCGAAAATATGGTTAAGCCTACGAAAAAACGCCAAACGAACAGCGACCACCAAACACTATGACTGGGCCCTATTGAACAACAAAGATATAAGAGATAAATACGTATTAGAATTAAGAAACAGATTCGAAACACTACAAGAAAAGACGGAAAAAAGTACACCAAACGACGAATACGAAAATTTCGTCAATGCACACCTCGAGGCAGCAGCAAAATACATTCCAACAAAAATTAAAACTAAATATAGAGTCCCATGGGAAACTTTAGCGGTGAGAGAAAAACGTGCACAAGTGAAAACAGCCTCCAAAAACTATCGAAAAAACCCAACAAACACAAATGCCTTAAAACTAAAAACGACGCAATATCAATTAGCAGGCATATATATAAAGGAACAGACAGAATACATTCAAAATCAGATAGATAAGATTAGAGACTCGGTGGAAGATAGACAATCTAGAATAGCCTGGCAAACAATAAACGAAGTGAGCAGAAGAAAGAACACAGCCAAAGCAAAACTTAAAGCAGCAAACCAACAAGAAAGAATAAAACTGTGGAAACAGCACTTCGAAAACTTACTTGGAAACCCACCAAAAATAACACATGAATCAATCACCAGAATAATTAGCAAACAATTAGACATTAAACTAGGACCGTTCACACAAGAAGAACTCGACTTGGTTCTCAGAAAAATTAAAAATAGGAAAGCTGCAGGGCTGGACAAAATTCCCCCGGAAGTATGGAAGACCAGACAATTCGACGACATACTGCTCCGCCACTGCAACGCAGTATACAATCAAAATCCGATAGATAGATGGATGAAGGGATGCATACTCCCCTTCCCTAAAAAGGGGGACCTCGGATTAGCCAAAAACTACATATATATATATATATATATATATATATATATATTGAACGTTTATACATATATACATATACATATACATATATATATATATAGTAATTGCATTAAAATAAAACAACCGTATCAAAATGTTAAATAATTCTTAATTTTTTTTGTATTATGTAAAATTTAGTAAATAAATAAGCAGAGACGTTCGAACATAAAAAAAAAAAATGGATATTATATTTTTTAATTAAAAAGTTGACAGAGTTAAACTACTTTGAAAAGTAAATTAATATCTCCTATTTAGAAGATAAAAGGCAAAAATATATCGAAACTTATTTTTATTAAAGAGAATTTTTAAAATTTGTTTAAAGGTAAATAAAAATTACTGGATTTATTTTGTGTATGGATTTAGCTAGAAACGTTTAAAAAAGGGCGAAGCAGGATCCTAATGTTATCTTATCGTTAATCTAATTCTAACTGTTTTTTAAAATATCGATCAAATCTTTTTAATCTTCAATGCAAGAAGGTAGATCCAGTGGTAATGAATGTGTATATATATTTACTTTGTCGTTAATTCTTTTATTTTCGCAGTTTCCTCCGGACATATATACTTACAACTGCCCTTTATATATATATAGAGAGAGAGAGAGAGATAGAGGAATTTATTTTATATTCAATTAAATTACCATGACCAGAAAATCCGGCAAACACTGACTTGCGACATACAGAGCACTGAACAGCTGTTTCGACCTAATTGGGTCTCATCAGTTGTGCATACCATGATCTCCACCGCTAGAGATCGAACCAGCAACCCTAGAATGCAGAAACCGAACTCCTACCAATAGGCAACCAGTTCATGCCTCACATAAATGATGCTAAATCAAGTAGTTATGGTAAAAATGTGAGACCGCATGATCATATTGAAGTACTTGGCATCGCTTATGTGTGGCATGAACTGGTGGCCCATTGGTAGATGTTCGGTTTCTGCATTCTGGGGTTGCTGGTTCGATCTCTAGCGGTGGAGATCACCGAGTGCACTGCTGATGAGACTCAATAAGGTCGAAACAGCTGTTCAGTGTTCCGTATGTCGCGTGTTGGTGTTTGCCGGATTTTCTGGTCATGGCAATTTAATTATATATATATATATATATAAAATGAAACCTCAATTATCAAACGACTCTCAAGTCGAACAATTCAGAGTTCGACCAAAAAATTTGAATAGAAAATGTCTCAGTGATCGAACAAACATTCAGAGTTCGAACACGCGAATCGAGCCAATGAAAATGCAGCGCGCAGAAATGACTCCGAGGCAAACCGAACAAATCTGAACGCCTGGCCGAGTCTATCCGAGGAGGTATCAGCTAGCATCGGTCTGAGATTATTCCCCACTGAACGAGTATCTGATGTTCTATTTGTGCAAATTCTTCGCTTGTGTTGATTCTCTACGTTGCAGCAACTTTATTCCTTAGTCCTTTGTAAAGCAACATTCATACAACCGGAAAAGGAAAGAGAGAACTTGTGAGCCCGACGATAGAATAGAAGAATTCCCACCCTCCATATAAATCCATTTTACACTATTTCTTATGAGAAATATTGATTCAGTTTCTGAAAGAATCGGTAGTTGAAAATAAATTTAGAACGAATTATGTCCGATAAATGAGGCTCCACTGTTTAAGTGTAAGTAAAGTTAGCGACTGAAGTCGAGAGTAACCTGAAAGCTCCCTTTTCTTTAGCTACTACACCGAGGTGTAGGGAAAGGCGCTACTGTATTGCCCCACTTTACCCTTGATTTATAATTCAGTGTGTTAAGTAAGGGTATAACAAGTTCAATTTTTGAGTCTTTGGTATGACTCGACATGGAATTGAAATCCGGTTTTCTGGGCCACTGGAGAACACTTTACCTAATAGCCAAAAATATCATCAAGTCGTGCTGCTGATATCACAAAGTTTCTTGACTTCCTCTCACCTTTCACCCCCATCATCCATCACTCCGAGAAGGTCCTCTAGACTGCATTTAATGTCTTCTCAGAGCTGATGTATAAAAGTGCTTGCTGGTTGGCCAACACTGGAGCGTCTATTTGTAGGAGTTCACAAGAAAACGTCGATTATAAGTTCGCATTTATTTCTCAGGCAGTTCTCAACATGTCTTGTTTATCTTACTTGGATGGTTTGTGAGATGGGAAGTTAGTGGCCATACAAATTCTGTTTTTTCAAGTGTTGCTTCCAGGTTTATTCAAAACAGTACGTAGCATTCTGGTGTAGTTCATATCTAACTTTTACTCTATCCGTTTTGTTAGCGTCCAGGTGGTGCCTCCTGCAGTAGTCCAGACACAGCCACGGCAGTGAAGAAATCCTACTTCATATATATATATATATATATATATATATATATATATGCCTGTGTGTGTGTGTGTGTGTGTGTGTGAGTGTGTGTGCGTGTGCGTGTGCAGTTTCTATATTTGATTATAGAGATTCACATGGAGATATAGAGAATTGAGGCAGATTGCTTTTGTTTGGATTTCAATAAAAGAAAATACTGTCTGTCGGAATATAATTTTGTTTAATGACGTAGGAATTTGTTGGAAGCGGGAAAACGAACAAAATGGCGCAATTTAAAGAAGATAAAATTTTAAACACTGCTGATTACAAAAAAAGATAATGAAAAGAGTAAAAAAACCAAAAAAACCTGCACAAATCATGAAAATCACTTCTGATTTATTATCTTGAAATTCATTTAGGGTTTTCTCATATTTTTTTATTGCCTTTCAAATTGATTGTAACTATTTCGCAGATCTGGCTTTGTTTGTTTAACTTAAATAGAATTCCTGTTTTTTCCATTGTTTAACGCTGTAGGGAGGAGTCTTCATGGCATAACTGTTTAAGTGCTGGACTGCAGCCTCAAAATAACCAAGTCTGAACTCCATTTGCGCCATTACGTTAATTTCAGACTAATACCCTTGAGAAAGGTAGGTCCCTTTTCTTATCCTAGCAATAGTACCACAGTTATTTTACATGGATGTATTTGGCATTGAATAACCCATGAAGGTTGAGTTACCAATAAACAAAGAAACCAGCTATGGGTAAATAGTAGGACAGACTGCGTTCTTCAGCCTTGGCCAGGCAACTAGTCAAGGAGAAGGAAAACTCTGAATTCAAACCTGTTAAACTCCGCTTAAAAATTGACCTTGTGTCATATCCTGCCCGAGCGGAGGGGGTGGTGGTAAATAGGGTAAATAGGATAGAATAAACAAAGAAACCAAACTATGATTAACACTGACTAGTAACCTCATCTTGATTATTACTATACTTAAAACGTTTTAACTGTTATATTTTGCAGTCGGAAGGTACAACAGCCAAAGTGCCAATACGATAAAAACAAAAAAAAGCTTTGACGTTCTTCAGTGTAGAATGTTAACTGTTTATATTAGAAATTCAGAGGAACAATAAATCTTTGTGATTGGAAATAGTCTGATTTGTGCACATTCTTTATAGTCATGTAGAGTTTCCAATATGAAATCTTTATTGCATTGTACACCCTACACAAAGGTCGACTATAGATTTTCAGGTTTGCGATAGACATTTTATCCTCTATTATCAACATTATTACTAATGGGAAATATTGCTTCACTTTCCGATCGAATCGGAAGTTGAAAATAATTTTAGAACGAATTATGTCCGACAAACGCGGTTCCTCTGTATAAGTGAAAGTAAAGTTGGCGACCGAAGTCGAGGGCGACCCGAAAGCTTCCTTTTCTTTAGCTACTGCACCGATGTTTAGGGGAAGGCGCAACTTTTTAACCTGTATTGCTCCACTTTACCCTTGATTCGTACCTTATAATGATGGGTGTTAAGCAAGGACATAGAAAGTACCTTTTTTGAGTCTTGGGTATGACTCGACATGGGATTGAAATCCGGTTTCCTGGGCCATTGGTGAACGATCTACCCACTAACCAAAAATATTATCGAGTCGTGCGGCTTTTGAATTATCTCTCAGGAATTTATCTATCTATCTATCTATCTATCTATCTATATATATATATATATATATATATCTATATATATATATATATGTTAAATGATAGATTGTTATGAATTTGACAGTATGATATAAATTTGTCTATATTGTGGTGCCTAGATGGTAATTGGGGTGAAGAAGGGCTAGAGGCTAAGTGATAAGGAAAAGTAAAGGATTTTCACAAGTATAGTAGCACAGAGTGAAAAAAGATTTTTTTCTATCCATTTTCTATTTTGATTTTGTTTTCGTTTAGTATAATGTCCACCACCTAGACACCTCAATATAGACAAATTTCTACATCACATTATGTTGTATACCCACAACCATAATTATATCAATAACAACAGTACATATACAAATACAAAACACAATAGGCAGACTCAAATACACAGGCGTCTCCGTTGTTCAGATAGGAACGGTTTATTAACTTCTGACTTCATTTCTTTGACCCGAGGAGAGAGACACAATTCTTAAAAGTCTTTCGTATCATATTATGCTAACAACATCTTTCAATGGCCGAAATCCAACTCTATGTTCCAATGGCAGGAACTCAACTATCGTCTTCCATGGTCCAACCGCAAAATCCCCACTGCATGGTCGGACCCCAATTTCTCAACACCATAGTCGGAACTCAATTTCTCAACACCATGGTCGGACCCCAACTTCAACTGTCTGCCTCAATGGCAGACAACCCAACTGTCTGCCTACATCACCCAAAGTCAACTCCCAACTGACTCTTTTTCAAAATCTTCAAATTCTCTGGACCATCGCTCCCGGGCATGACGTCATTCACACTCCAGCCCATTTCCTATCTGGGGTTTATTAGGACAATTGTGATTGTCATATCCTTTGCGCACGAGCGTAAACTGTACCCAGTGCTATGCACCTGAACTAAGAGCCGAATAGTTCAAAGCCCAACCAAACTGAATTATAAAATATAATTAATGAAAAACGATTAAAATAAAAAGAATCATTCCTTAACATTTATAGTCAATATCTTTCCATGAAACAAGATGTTCCAAAACCCCTTTCACCCAACCCTTAACTACTTTTTTCTTATTAGCTCCCTAAAATTTATATCCACTTTCAAAACAAAAAAATTCTTTAATGAAACCTGATACATATGACTTTAAATCCCTCCCTTCTTTCCCGCTTCAACTATACCCACTCCACCATCTTATCATTTCTCCTCACATGCTTCAGAAAACGGTCTCTTTCAGAAGAATTTCGATGAAATAAAGCCAAACAAAATATCACACATCTAAATTTGAGTTAAGTGTTTGATTTATCCAACTTTCCACATCTTTCTATCACACACACACACACACACACACACACATATATATATATATATATATATACACTCACACATACACTCACACTCACACACACACACACACACACACACACACACACACACACACACACACACACACATATATATATATATATATATAGTACAATTTGATGGAGACTCAAACGCGTTTAAGTCGTCATAATAAATTTATTTCGGTGGTGAATATTACTATAGTCTCCGTCTCGTCAGATGACTATTTACATGCTTCTCTCTCGTCGCAGAGTAGCAAATGTGGAGTTACAGTTCGTATTCAGAAGATAAAATAAAAGAATTAAAAAAAAAACTAAAAACTAAAAAAATAAAAATTAGAAAGAAAAAAAATCAGCATAAAAATAAATAGTCATCTGACGAGACGGAGAATATACCAACAATATTCTCCGCCGAAATAAATTTATTATGACGACTTAACCGAGTTTGAGTCTCCATCAAATGATACTATATTCGCTCTGAATGTGAATTTTGTTATACACCAGCGAATAATTAGGGAACTAACAATAGCCATACATTGAGCACTCTCATAGATTTATATGATTTTCCTCATATGTAAAGAATAATCCACACCCACTGTCCTTGGACACTGACGGGATATTTTAAAGATAAATACATATATATATAATTAATTGTGACCCAAAAGAATTATTTTCAATTCGGTAAATTCATAACAAAATTTTTTCAATCCACATATATTATCGGTGCGCTACCAGTGAATTTCAATAAATATTCATTTTGAAAATATTAATAAATTTGATAACCGTTTGCATTGAGCACTCCGTCGAAAAATTCTCTATTATAAAATATAGAGTACAGTTTTCCGTTTAGTCTAATTCTTAGACGATATTTCCTTGGATATATATATATATATATATATATATATATGAAGAAAGTAGAAAAACAGAAATATCCGAATTAGATGAATTTATTTTGATGTAAAGCCAACGTTAAACGTTTTGGTTTTAATAACTTTCATCAGGACTTAGATATCTTGAGAACTGTTCACACAGCGAAGGATGATTGTCGAGATAATAGGAGCAAATAAATTGTCTATGACGAAAAATATATAAACGTCCATTAAGCGATCTTAATTAAAAGTATTAAGTACGTGTTTGACACATGGAACGATATTTGAAAATGTTGGATTTTTAAGAGATCAGAAAAGTTCTCGCGTTTTTAGAAAAATATGCAGCGATGAACAATTCTCATGATATCAAAGTCCTGATAAAGGTTATAAAAACCGACACGTTTAACGTTGGCTTCACATCAAAATAAATTCATCTAATTTGGATTATTCTGTTTTCACTACTTTCTTAATACCGTCCGATTCAGATCCATGTTTACTTCCATATATATATATATATATATATATATATCGTGTGTGTGAAAGTGTTTCTGCTTCATTCGTCTCAGGTTCGTAGTGGAAAACCTGTTTAGCCCATTGTAAAATAATTATGGTGGTAATTAATTATATTGATTTTTTGATAATTGATTTTATTAATTATTTATTATCGAATTGGGTGAGGTTTTAGATTGGTTAGAAATCTTTGAGTGGAAATTTAAGTCAAATTGTATTTGTCTCAGCCTCCAACCAGACAGGACTTGACACAAGGTCAAAAGCCCGAAGGCCGATTAAAGTGCGGATAAAGGGGAGGGGAAGGCCGGGGACGATCCGAGACTCGAGCCCTGCTAGTCATTGACCCACTGAGTGCAATGTGGTTCTAATGAGTCAAGCAGCATCACGGACCTAAATCTAGATCCGGGCACGTATGCCAGAATATAGCTTGAACTAGACCGTGAGGTCTAGTGCTATACCAGGCGTGCATAGGGAATGAAAAGCTGCTCGCCCACTCGAGGGTGGCCCAACCGAAGTTGGGGGCCTTTCGGCCTCGAATCTGCCATTGGCTTCGATACCCCATCCGACACGAATGCCAGACGGCCCAGCCAAAAGGCCAGGTAAGTATTTAAGTCAAAATGGAAAGGTTATACCTGTGTCCAGATGTCGACCAGAATATCAGCTGTTGCCAAATTGTGGGCCCCAGAAACCCAAATGTAAGAGTCGGGTCGGTTTCTGGGCCCTTCGTGCCAGTGACAGTAGACTATTCTGCCCCCTCCCCCCCTCTCTCTCTCATGTTTCGATGACTGCCAGGAAATTGTCAAAATAAATTCTTTCTTACCTGTTAAACAGAATTGCAGTTGTCTTTTTTTTTTTCGAACATTCAGTATGTTACTATAACGTTACACATTTGTAAACATTTTTGACTTAAACGTTTCTTCATATACATCCCATATTTTTGTCTAAAGTTTTCATAGTTTTCACTTTGCTGGCATCGAAATTTTAATGACTTACCTCAGTTCCTGCCAGGAGCACTCTGCCTGACTTGCCGCCATTTTGAATTGCCTCAAAACAAATATTTTGGTGATATTAAGATAATTTGCAATAAAAAAAATTCGGAACGATAAAACCCTTCAATTTTTAGAAAAAAATTATTAAAATAATTAAAAAAAAGTTTACTTTTAGTTATCGACTAACCCTGGTATATATATATATATATATATATATATATATATATATATATATATATATATATATATATATATATATAAGTAAAGTAAAGTTGGCAACTTTAGTCGAGGGCTACCCGAAAAATCCCTTTTCAATTGCTACTACACCGAGGTGTAGGGAAGGGCGTTACTCCTCATCCTGGATTGCTCCAATTTACCTTTGATACATAGCTTATATAGCTGAACGTTAAACAAGGAGGTATCAAGTACCATTTTAAAAGTCTTTGGTATGACGCGACCTGGGATTGAACCCAGGTCTTCCGGACTATTGGCGAACACTATACCCACTAGGCCAAGGAGCCGGTTTAAACATTCCACTAAACATAAATAAAACGAATGTTTCGGGTGGTGTAATGGTCAGCAAGCTAGATTCGCAAACCTTCACGAATGAGTTCGAGTCTCATTGGATACTCTATTCATACGACCTTGTGCCACATCTGAAGAAAAAGCTTTGTAAATTACTAAATATAAATAAAACTCGCAGCAATAAACGATCTAACACGACCCTCGAAGAAGACTAGCGAAATGATTGAAAGCGCTTGGGCTAATATAGGGTACATTCTTTGCCAACTTGTCCCAGACATTAAAAGACTCGAACGTCTTCATTTGAAGATTTAAAAAAAATAACAATCCACGGTATTCAACCAAACTTGTTTACTATATATATATATATATATATATATATATATATATATGTGTGTGTTAGACGACCCTTGTCAAGACTTATCATATGTCTGATAAATATTAGCTGTTGAATCTTTCGAAGATAAAAGACATTTTTGAAAAAAATTAGTTCGATGTCTAGATGAGTTTAATGGCATATAAATCCTTGTAGGTTATTTGTGGTAATTTTCTGCTCCATGTATATATATATATATATATATATAGGATAAAAATATATGGAAAGTTGGATAGATAAAACACTTAACTCAAATTTAGATGTGTGATATTTCGTTTGGCTATATTTTATCTCGAATTTCATCAGACAGTAAAATCACACATGTAAATTTGAGTTAAGTGTATGATTTATCCAACTTACCACATATTTCTATCGAACAGTCATATTCACTACAAATCTATCTATTGATATATATACATATATATATATATATATATACATATACGTTTATGAGCGGTCTGATAGTAAGTCTAACGTAAAGTTGGACGGGTTTCGATCCTGGCTTCAAGCGTCCTACGTGTCAAGTCACACTGATGAGTTCTCTTAGAACGAAACAGTCTGTCTGTGGAAAACAATATATATATATATATATATATATATATATATATTCGATTTGTATATAAATATTTTGAGGGTAGCATTATTTTTACGAGCCAGATCTCATTTGATTACACGAAGTGAAATGGTTTTATGTATTGCTATCACAAAAAATATTTGCTCACAGTTAAATGGTTTCAAGTATTGTTATTTAACACTTGTAATTATAGATGGTTTTAAGTCTAGTAAATAATCAATTAGATCCATTTGACCTATTGATAAGACCACAACAGGTATTGCCACTACGGATTAGAGTGAACCTTGGAGTAATGGCAATGAAAGTGTTCTCTACATTCCCTAAAGCCCTAAGATTGGAGCCTTGCCATCAGATTGTTTTCTGTCATATCTAGTATATTTGTTTGTAGGGTTCTTATATCTGTATAGATGTAGTCGGTGTATTCTAACTCCACAGCCGACTACACTAAAAAAAATTGCCTTATTGCTTGGTTCCCAAATCTCTTCAATGTCGATTATCTTTTCTCGCCTGCAACCAAAGCTTTTGTCATGTCAAGTAACAATAGACCAGAAAGTGCACAGGAAATGGCGGCGAGGCATCCTTCTTCTGATAACATCCTACTTGAAAACAGAAGGATTTCTGCTAGATTCAAAACCACCTGGCCAGCTATTGGCATCCTAACTGTAAATAATTTTCGTTCAGAGCTAAAGTTTGGCGACTAAACCATTTTCTCGACAGGTTTTTCTTTGGTATCGTTAAATTTATGTGTTTAACCAAGGCGAATTCGTTGTAGAGGGAACGTCTTTGCCAAGAAAAGACAAATTGCGACATTCTGTAATACACTCAAAATCTACAGGTAACATTTTGTTGGTGAGCATGTTTATCAGCAAAGTAGACTACTGTCGTTTGCCGCTTGCCAAATCAAACGGCGCTAGCCTGATAGCATACAAGAATGTAATTAACCAATTCCAGATTGATTTTATTTCTAAGTTTTATTTGTTTTAAGTTAATTGAATTTTTAATCTAAAAAAGATCTGGAACAAGTTTGAAAAGAAAGTGATTTTATCACAGAATGTTACAAATTTTAAAGTAATTAAATTTTAGCTTTGAAAAAAAAAAATGAAAACAAATTGATTTTATTTCTAAAGTTTTTAGGTAATTGAATTTCAACTTTGAAAAAAGATTTTAAAC
Source organism: Sepioteuthis lessoniana (assembly GCA_963585895.1). Taxonomy (NCBI): domain Eukaryota; kingdom Metazoa; phylum Mollusca; class Cephalopoda; order Myopsida; family Loliginidae; genus Sepioteuthis; species Sepioteuthis lessoniana. Next base: position 15,788,044 of record OY757915.1, on the reverse strand, counting down.
AAATTTGAAAAGAAATTGCAAACAATTAGACAATGCTTCAACCAAAAATAAAAATTGATAAAATTGTAATATATATATATATATAGGTCCAAAAATACGATCAAGATATTCACATACATAAAACGTTCATAATGTTCATACTCGTATAGGAATCCGAAAACACGAAATTGGTTCAGGTACGAAACTTTTAATTACCTTTTTGAGTTTAAGGTTTTTCGACATGAGGAGAGAGAGACACACAATTTCTTACTATGCTGACTTTTCCATCTGAACCCCACCACGTGCGGCCCCCGCCACAAATTACTGGTCTGGCCTCCGCGAGCTCCGAAAATCGACTTGCTTCGTTCAAGCCCAAATCTCAACTCACTGTTTTTTTTTCAAATTCCCAAATCCTCAGCGCTTCCGGGCATGACGTCATTCACGTCCCCGGTTACATTTCCTATCTGGGGTTTTTATTGTGACATCTGTGATTGTCACATCCACCCCGCGTGTGCGTGAACACCTGCGCTCAATGTGTGCACCTAACTAACCCATGCACTAAGCCGAAAGGTTTTCAGCCTAACTAAACCAAAAGGCAAGATATATAAAACGAAAAATGATAATATAAAAAAAATCCCTTCGCAGTTATATTACAAAATGAGGAAATCCGAACAAAATAATATATCGTCAAATTCACTGCAATTAGTCAGTATCATAGAAAACAAACTTATGTTGAGAAAGATCAAACTTGTCCATATAGGAAGTATTAATATTTATATAATTATATATTAATATTTATATTAATTACCAGGAAAAATGAAAATTAATTAAATACATCAAATATGAGGGAAATTATAATCTTTCGCTATATGAAATAAACACTATATTTTTCACTCTCATCTCTCCATATATATATATATATATATATATATATATATATATATATATATATATATATATATATATATATATTTATATAATGATAAATAAATATGTATTAGTTTTTACATATATTTGATAGCACGGAAACTTATCTGCGACCACTAGTTTCATGCTGTATTTATACGACAATCATCGGACTGAGAAAGAAAATTTTTTGGAGAAACCGAAAAAAATCGAAAAATATTCAAAAGAATGTTTACGTTAAAATTCTTTTTGTTTGTGTGTGTCGGTGTGTGTTTTTGTGTACATTATGTTTGCATGTGTTTGTGTGTGGTCGTATATGTGATCGTTAGTATATGTGTGTGTATGATGATACATGCGCCGCGTGGCAGATTTAAGGTTGTCTCATAAATATATGTGTTGGGAGACAGTTGGGGAATTGGCGGGATAAAAAAAAATTGTGCGAAGTGATGATTTTAAACTCAAGGACAAATTTATCATCATTGCATTATGAAGAAAACGAATTTTTTGATTTGACAAGTGCGTATAAAAGACGAAAATGGAAGCTGGATCTAAAACCTAAGAATAATAGGTAAGGTGGGCATATCATGGTGTTAAGAGACATGTTATATTGATATATACTATGGTGTATTATGCAATACGAATATTCATCTGTTGCAATATATACGTTATAATATTCATCTGTTGCAATATATACGTTATAATAATTTGTATTAGTTGTCTATGTTGTGCTAATGTTATATTACGTATACGTTATTGTAATCTATGATAGTATGTATGTATAGAATACGGTTTGGCGTGGTTTGGTTTGGTTTTATGACATATCAACCATTGTAGGTTATTTAAGGCCAAATCCATTTTTATACATATAAACATTTTTATTTCAACCAATTCAGTTTAGCATAAGTACACAGTTTAAATGTCAAAATAGTTCTATTCTAAATAATCCAGTTTAGCATAAGTACACCGTTTATTTCTATTTGACCCTGTTGTAATGGAAGAACCTATCACCCCTAAAAGTGGATCTGCTCAGCCATATTATATATGGTTACACTCACTACACAAAGGGCGGAGTTATGATTTTCATGCGGCTAATCTTTAGATGTAAACTTACAAGAAGATCAGTCACGCAAAACTTAGAATGGTTGGTCGATTGTAGTCGAGGGCCACTCTTAAGTTCCCTTTTCGATATCTAGCACACCGAGGTATAGAGAGCGCTACTTTCGTTTTTTCTTTTTATAATCTTTACTTTAAACCTTCATCAGGCGTTTCTATATGTAATCTTGTATCTTCTGAATTTTATGTAAGTTAATTTTTCATTTGTGAAATGAAACGAAAATGATAAGTAAGTTTTAAAATTCTATTTCTGTTTATGACGTTCTGTTTCAAAACTGATATAACTTGCGTTCAAAATTCATTTAAAAAGCGTAACGTATTTCCTTAAAAACTGTGTTCTATCTATCTATCTATCTATCTATCTATCTGATTCTTAAGATGTTTTTTTCTATTTCAAAAGGGTTTCTTCTTGGCTGGCAAATTTTAGTTTAGCGACATCCACACACACACACACACACACACACACACATATATATATATATATATATATATATATATATGTGTGTGTGTGTGTGTGTGTGTGTGTGTGTGTGTGTCTTAAGGTAATCAAAGGACCATGGGAAGAATTGAATAGATGGGGCGCCGGAAGGAAATGTGTGAGCGTCAAAAAATCTATAAAATGATGAAAGTTTTTAACCCCATTTTGGGCCATCATCAAGGGAGGATATATTACAAAAGTGATGTAACTTTTGAATGAACATTACTACTTTGTAAGAAGAAGAGCATCTGGGCCGTTGAAGTGTGTAGCGTTTACTTCTAAAATTGTTCTATAGTGTCAGTAGCTAAAGACATTTAAGTACATTAGCACTGGTTTGAAAATTAATTCTGTTAATTTTGGATTGCATGTTTCTAATATATAGTGCTTCGAGAATCTGTAGTTTTTGTTCGTTATTTTGATGTTCTAATATTGTTGTGTATTCGGAGAGAATTTTCTGTAATTATGTTGTTGGGCAGGAATGTTTTTTAAATGTTGTCCTCTGGAACTTGTATCAGATATATATATATATATATATATATATATATCTTTTTCTTTAAAGAAAAACCAAAGACCGGTTATTTTAGGATTATAAATTTATTTCCATCCTGTTTTTCGTTTCTGGTGTGAACCAAAAACACGAAGAAAAGTATAACAGGACTTCTTCAGATCTAATGGATAAATAAAAAAAAATAGACTCGGGGTGGAAAAGGGTGAGGGAGAGAGTTGAAGAGTTACCTCCTCGTTTTATTGAATTTCTGTTTTTTTATTTAGCTATTTATTTTATTTTCAAAATTCTTCCGCCAGTTATAATTACGGTAATCTAACTTTTTTATTTATTTTATCTTATTTCTTTTCTTTTCTTGTTAAGTTCGATAAATAACTTTTATGTTCAATGTCAATGTAATGAATTTTTGTAAGGGAAATATTAATGTTTATATTAATTTCGATACTATTTATTTAGCCACCTATTTTTTCCATGTGTGTATATTGGATACGTTTTTTCTTTTGTTTCACTATTTATTTCTATGTTTTTAAAATTTATAGTCTATAGTTTAAATTTTGTCCTATGTCAACATCTAGCAATTAATTCACTTCTCTTATTTAATAATTTTTCCTGTAATTTATACGTCATTATATGCATTTTCTCTTCTAAGCACAAATTGCATCTACTGTCAAAACTATTTGGAGTATTTGATATTTTCAAAATAGACCATTCAATCTCAGGGGTTAACTCTTTGTTTTTCAAACACCAGAATTGTTTCGATAGTATGGTGTTTTAGGTGTTCGTGGGAGAAGGTAAATTTGTGGTTGGAATACTTCTCCTTCCATTTCGTGGAAGTCAACCCGATATAAGTTTTTTTATCCGTAATATTCTCTTTTGGGTAAATTATTGTAAATTATTAGCTTTAATTTTTTTTTATCTTCCTAAACCATTCAATGGTATCAAAAGAGTTTCTCCAAAGATTACTATGGCTTGCCTCTCTCACATTCGTAACAATATTTTGATTATATTTTTTGAAATTTTACCTAACTCTGTTTTAAAGGGATTAATTAATGTAGTTTCTAATTCATTTATAAAATTTGGTTTATGGTCCTTAAATAGAATGAAGGTATCTTCTTTTGGAATTTCCCTAACCTATCGTTTATATGTAGTTTACTTGCGAAATTGCAAGTGTCCTTATTTATTTGGTCAATCGTGTTATCCTTATCAATTTTATAATTATCCGTAATTTTATTATTTAAAATTTCTTGGTACTTAGTGGGTTAAATTTTGTACATACTTCTTGATTTGTCGGCTCTCACCCATATACATTTAGAAGATTTTAATTTTAATCTCTCAGCTTAATTTTATTTGAAAATTATTGTTTTCTCTCTTAAATTTTACCTTCTTAATTAGTCTGAACAAGTCAGCTTCAAAAGGGTCCAATAGTCTATTATTTGGAGGAGTGTTCTGAGATTTAAGGTTGTATACTTCTTTTTTAGCACAGTTATTGTCCTGTTGTGGTTCTAGGTAGAACAATGTCTTCCACCGTAATCTCTTGATGAAATCTTCAATTTTCTCAGTTAGTGCCAGTTGAAAGACACGGTGAGACGGATAAGGGATGTTCTTTAGTGAATATTCTGGAGTGTAAGTATTCATTTCCAAGTTGGTAAATATTCCGAGAATTAGTTTTTTTTAAATTTTCCAAGGAGAGCTCAAGTATTTAGGAGCAATATGAGTATTATTCGGTCCAGTTAAACCAGAGTTGGGAGTAATTCCTTCAGGACAAGATATATTACATTATTTAAATTACATAGTCCATTCATAGGACAATTGTCTCAGGATTTACCATTACATTCTTTTTTTACACAGTTATTATTTAGATCTGAAGAAGTCCTGTTATACTTTTCTTCGTGTTTTTGGTTCACACCAGATACGAAAAACAGGATGGAAATAAATTCATAATCCTAAAATAACCGGTCTTTGTTTTTTCTTTAAAGAAATATTGCTCTGTAAAATCAATTACATTGAGCTCTCTACCAGGAAAATTTAAATGTTCAGCTCCTGAATGATTTTCTTGTCCTGAAGGAATTACTCCCAACTCTGGTTTAACTGGACCGAATAATACCTATATATATATATATATATATATATATATATATATATATATATATATATATATTATAACTGTGTTTGTTTTCCCTAAATCCCTATATACCACTCACACCTACACACACAGTTATACGCAACTATAACCCACATAAACACACACATATACGCACGCACACACACTCACAAGTTCTCACACTTACAATCATACGTAAAGATTCCAACGGTTTTGGATGGTATTTTTCAGTTTCGATTTATTTCATTTTGTTAACTGCCTGATGATTGTTGTTTTGTAAAACCTCCATGAAATCCAGGGGTCGAAGACCAAATTCCATGGCATGAAATATATATATATATATGTATCAGTCGGCTTCTGAAGACAATGGGTGTGGATTATTTGAGGAACTTCATATAAATCTATGGGAGTGTTCAATGTATGGCTATTGTTAGATATTCCTTATCCAGATTTATATGAAAAATCTCACATACAGAGCATGTACGATGTAACTGGAAGAAAACTCAAACCTGGTTAAATTATTATTATAAATTTATTTCAGCAAAGAATATTATAAACTTCGTCTCTTCAGACGACTTACACGTTTAATTTAGATTAAGCGTGTAAAGTCATCTGAAGAATATCCGAAAAATATTATGGTATTCTGCGCCGAAATAAATTTATAATGACAATTTAACCAAGTTTGAGTTTTCTTCCAGTTACATCATATATATATATATATATATATATATATCCCAACCGTCTTTCGACTTCCGACATATATATATATATATATATATATATATATATATATATCCCAACTGTCTTTCGACTTCCGACATCTTTTGTTAAACATCGCTATACATGTATATATATTCATGAGACATATATATATTCATGAGACAACCTCAAATCTGCCACGGGATGTTTGTATCCTCATACACAATAATACCCTAACAATTACGTATACGACTACTCAGAAAAATACACAAATTCCCCCCCCCCCAAGATTTATAGATAATTCAAACATAAAATGAGTGTTCTAGATACGACAGTAAATAATCTGATGGTGATACCCCAGCTTTGGAGCGTTGGGGAATGCAGAGTACCCCCTCATGGTCATTACTACCAGGTTCACTTTGATCTGGAGTGGTTGTAAATAATTGGGTCCTGTCTATGTGTCAAATAGTAATGTTGGCCATGAAAACTGCATGCAAACAAATAACATGCAAATTTGAATTGAATTATTTGAAAAAGAACTGTTTGATCATTTATCTGTATGTAAACAAATGTCTGATATTTAACTATATTGTTAGTGATACATAACAATACTGGGAACCATTGCCCAGTCGGCTGGGACTGTAGAATACACAGATTGATTCTCTGCAGAGGGTGAAGACTCCCCTTACGAGTGTCCTGGATATGGCACTAAACAATCTGATAGTGAGGTTCCATGTATGCAGAATACCCCTGAAATAAATTTATAATATCAATTTAACCAGGTTTGAGTTTTCTTCCAGTTACATCGTATAGGAATGCAGAATACCCTTTCATTTCCATCGCTTAAAGGTCCACTCTTGCTCGGAGTTGTAGCAACTGACTGGGTCCTATCTATGGGTCAAATAGGACTAAAATGTCTACTTATGCTAAATTGAATTGTTAAAAATTTTTTTTGACATTTAAACTGCGTATTTATGCTAAAATGAATTGTTTGAAATGGAACTGTTTTTGACATTCAAACTGTGTACTTATGCTAAACTGAATTGTTTGAACCTGTTTTTGACATTTAACTGCGTGAAAACAAAAAAAAAAACATACTTATAGGAACCTGAATTGTTTAAAATAGAACTGTTTATATGTATAAAAATGTATTTGGCATTACATAACCAACTAAGGTCGATGTGCCATAAAACCAAGCCAAACCAAACCAAATACTTTGGATTATTCAATTGTGTTTAAACAAATGAGTAATTGTTGTAAACTGTAATGATCTCAATAACAACAGTAATACAAATACAAGCGGACTCTTTCGTTACAGATTCGAAGGGGTTTATCAATTTCTGGCTTCGGTCCATGGCGACACGAGTAGAGAGACACAATTCTTAAATGTCTATGCCTACCATACTATGCTGTCCCATCCCAACGTGCAGTGCATCTTGTGAAGTTTAAGATCTCACTTCGTCTCTGCCGGTTGAGATCCGAAAAACCCAACCGCATGCCTCAACGGTAGAAAATTCAACTACGGTCTTTTCAAAATCCTCAAGTTCTCAGGACCATCTCTTTTGGGCATGACGGCATCTACACCCCAACCCCATTTCCTTTTTGGAGTTTATTATGACAAAGTGTGATTGTCATATCCTTTGCGCGCGAACGTAAAACTGCACCCAATGACTATGCACCTGGACTAAGAGACTCGAGTACTTCAAAGCCTGACCAAACTGAATGATAAAATATAATTAACGAAAAATGGTTAATATAAAAAAAACATTCCTTAATTACATAACACTATGTTGAATAGCTATGCTTGATATTCTTTAACTGTTTGTATAAATTGAATTATTGGTATCACATAGCAATATTGGAACCATTTGACTGTGTACAAATGGATGAATAGTATTTAGTAATACTAGTGTGCAAACAAATTGGCTGAAACTCGTTTGAAAATGATATTACTAACCAACAATTCATTTACTAATCAAATATGCATATCCGTTTAGATTTGTGCAAATAAATGACTGATGTGAAATTTTTACTGCTACATCGCAATTCTTGAAGTAATTGAACTTTGTGTAAAGAAATGTATAATATCTTTATTCGTATTAGATCGAAATACTTGAAACCATTTAACTGTGCGCAAAAAAAGGAATTCAAGCTCTTTAAAAAATGGTAGCTAGAAACTGAGTTTACAAATCATAAATATCTAATATATATGCTTAAAGAGGATTTGACATTAAATAACCTACAATGGTTGATATACCATAAAACCCGACCAGACCAAATCCTATATATGTAATATACATATATAAAGGGGATTTGACATTAAATAACCTACAATGTTTGATATGCCATAAAACCCAACCAAACCAAATCCTATATATTTAATATATATGTATAAAGAGGATTTGGTATTAAATAACCTACAATGGTTGATATGCCATAAAACCCAACCTAACCAAATCCTATATATTTAATATATATGTATAAAGAGGATTTGCCATTAAATAACCTACAATCGTTGATATACCATAAAATCCAACCAAACCAAATCCTATATATTTAATATACACATATAAAGAGTATTTGACATTAAATAACCCACAATGGTTGATATACCATAAAACCCAAGCCAACCCAAGCCAACCAAACCAAACCAAAGAAAATATTAGATGGATTCTCTTTATCCATCTTTTACACCAACCATGATAATGATTGATTTAGGTCTCTTCCCTCGAGTGATGAGTAACTCTTTGAACTGTCTACCAATGCTTCAGAACACTGTCTCTAAAGTTCAATTAAAATGTTAAACCCAGAAACCCGATCAATCGCGGTGAGTTAAGCTTTGAGGGTGCTTTGTGCCGCAGGGGAACTGGTACAAAACAGCATATAAAGGAAAAAGAATTGTTCCGAATCTGGGCACGTTCTTAACAATGAACGCTCTTCTCGACGAAAAAAAAAAAAAAAATACAAACAAAAAACCCCAACAAAATCAAGATTGGTGCAGTATTTTCTTCCGTTTTATTTGGTCAGTGGCCATAGTGAATGTATGGGTGCATATCAATGGCAAAGTGTATATGGAGCGATTTTGAGAACACAGATCAGGTGTTATAAGGGGGTCAAAGATAAATGGAACAACACTGATGCGGCACACTGCAACCTACTTTTGGGCAGAGCACCGAAACGGATCAGATTTCTAACTAAAATAAAAGGAATGGATGAAATACTGTTCTATTGGTTTATCCATAACCGATATATATATATATATATATATATATATATATACGAGGTGCATTCAATAAGTTTCCAGACTTTTTTGTACGGGCATTTACAATTGACGTAGACTCTTAAAAATTCAGTATATTATTGCTACAAATCTTATAAGATGACTGATCAATTTTCATGATTTCAGGTTCAAATCAACAGCTACAGCAGCAATTGGAATACACCCTACTGATTGGCTAAAGGGTTAGAGTTAGTGTTACTATGTTGAGGTTTTAAGGGAGTTCAGGAAGAGATTCCGTTGGAAGAGGCCAGCACTCTTCAAATCGGCTCAGTGGCATTTCCACCAGGACAATCTACCAGTCCACAACTCCATACTTGTCACAGACTATTTGAGCAAGATGAGCATCACCCTCCCTATAGTCGAGACCTTACTCCCTGTGACTTTTGGTAATTCCCTAAGCTCAGAGGCTGTCGTTATGAGACAACTGAGGAGATGAAAGAGACTATGACAAAGGTCATGGGCACGCTCACACAAGAGGACTTCCATGGGGCCTTCCAGAAGTTGTTCGAACAGTACAACAAGTGCATTGCAACCGGAGGATATTACTTCGAAGGGGACTAGAGTTTCATGTGTCTTATCTCAATAGAAGTGCCCATACGAAAAAAGTCTGGAAACTTATTTAACGATTCTCGTGTATATATATTTACATATATGAGAGTTATTCATTTTAAGAAAAGGCAAAATATATTTGTTCAGATTTTTTCCACAAATGTAAATTCTGCATTGTTTGGAATTGGTTTAAAGCAAAATTTATCTTAATCTTGTAAAATATTAGTTCGATGCTATTCAAAATGGCGGCAAATCAAACAGTGTGCTACAGGTTTGAACAAGGGTCTCCCATGAAACTTTTCATGGCTAATAAATGCATACCCTGTGAAATTAACAGAAGAATGTGTGATGTGAGCGAAGAATCATGTTTTAATCAAAATATTTGAAACATAGGTGTGTGTGTGTGCCACTACGAACCTGAGTCGAAAAGACTGTCTGTGGAGAGAAAACAGGTAAAGGTAAAGTTCCGGGCACAGCAGTCAGTAAAGAAGGCAATGCTAATATTGTGATTGGAAAGGAAATAACCCTTTACCATAGATTTCATCGAAAAAGCTGTAACTGCAAACAGTACTTCCTATTGCCAACTCGGACAAAATTCAGCTTATTTATTGAATATATATATTTAAAAAAACAGAAAGCTCCATTCCACTGAGGGATGTCAGAACAGTTACGATAGGGAGAATTGGCTCTTGGCGCCCAAGCTTTCGTAGCAACGTTGCTTTTTGACCCATCGATGTTATCGGCTCTTCCTATAATTGCGAAGCAGAAATCGACAAGCGTGTGATTGTTCACCCACTGACAGGGAACATAAGCTTTGTTTAGACCAGTTACTCCCAACGTGGGGCATTTTAATATTCTGGTGGGGCATGCAATATTTTGGTGAGGCTTACTTAAATACCAAGTTAATGTCCTTTTAAGCTTCCTTCCCGTTGATTGCAGTAAAATTTTGAATATGTAAATTAAATTTTATAGGGAGGCATCGGAATTTTAGAAATACCAAATGAGGCGTGGCCTAAAATCGATTGGGAACCACTAGTTTGGATCGTCGAGAGAGGGAAGTTTTATCCTACTGATCGACACATAGCCACTGTTATCCCATCCAGTACGAGAGGAACCACGAAATCAGGGCAACGTTTCTCGCGCTCGCTCGAACAAGCGGTGATGTCAAGCTCTAAGCCTCTAAGCTGAAACCCTGAATAACGTAAAAATTATTTTTCATTTGTTTTCATTTTTTTTCACGGCGTATTGTTTCGAGTTTTGTATTCTGACGCAAAAATATTTTTGGTCTACCATTATATTCCCTTTTTTTAAACAACCCATTATATTTACATCATTGTTTTACGGTGTTTTTGATTATCTTAAGTGTTTTGTTGGAGCCATGTTATCTTTCAATTAAGTATTCCCACCACTTTCTGAGGCCTGCAAGATCTGATTGGCAGATTAATATTTCTGCAGGAATTCATTTTAGCCATGAAAATTACAAGATCATTCGATGACATTTTCTGCAGGATGGCCTCGAAGAAAGTTTACCATTATTTGAAATAATCTAATATGATTTGTTTGAGGAATATCTTATAAGGCCAAAATGTTCTTGCCCAGTCAGTTTGGGCTATAGAATAAACCGCCTGAATCTCGGCAGAGGGGTAAAACCCCTTCAACAAGTGTCTTGGTGGCACAGTCGGCTGAGGCTGTAAAATACACCGACTGCAACTCTTCAGAGGAATAATACCTACCCCTAACGAATGTCCTGTATATGACACTAAATATTCTGATGATGAGTCTACAGTGAGCTTGGGGAATGCAGTGCACCCCTTCATTGCCATCGCTCCAAGGTTTACTCTGGCCTGTATTGGTAGCACTTGATACGGTCCTGTCTTTGGGTCAAATAGAACTAAACTGTGTACATATGTTAAACGGAATTGCTTGAAATAGGACTGTTTTGACATTTAAAATGCATACTTATGCTAAACTGAATTGTTTTAAATAAAACCATTGTTGACATTGAAGCAGTACTTACGCTAAACTGAATTGTTTGAAATAGAACTGTTTTGACATCTGTGTGTAGACAAAATACTATACTTACATTAAACTGAATTGTTTGAAATAGAACTGTTTATATGTTCAAAAATGAATTTTGCATTGATAACATACGGTGGTTGATGTGCCATAAAAGCAAACCAAACCAGAATATTCAGCTATTGAGTAAAAGATTTTTACGTCTTATCTGTACATTTACTGATAAATATATATATGTTCGTCAATGGTCTGGGAGACCGTGGTTCAATCCCAGGTCGAGTCATACGAAAGACTAAAAAATGGTACTTGATGCCTCTTTGCTTACCACTCAGCATTATAAGGTAATGATCAAGGGTAAAGTGAAGCAATCCAGGGAAAGGAGTAGCGCCCTCCCCGATACCTCGGTGTAGAAGCTGTTGAAAAAGGAACCTTCTGGTCAACCTCGACTAAGGTCGCCAAGTTATATATCCCAGCATCAGAATTTGTTATCAACCATTGCGCGATAACTACTGGACAATCCGGCTTACGCTGCTGTTTATAACTTCAAAATGTTTACCATCTTCGTGGGCAAAAATAACGGGTAACATTTATCCAGACTCGAGGCCCACCTCAGCAGAAAATTCCAACCCGCGTTTTATACACATGAAATTTTACACATTACTTTGATTTAACACAGCAGATCTTTGTTTTCGTTGTTTAACGGCATCTCAATCTTCGTAGGTTATTTAATGCCAACGCCTCCTTACAGGAAGAACAGTAGTGGTACTATTTAACCCATAGCAGGGAGGATAAGAGTGTTCATATCTTTCCCAAGGGTATTTGCCCTAAAGTGAACGTAATAGCGCGAATGGAGTTCGAACTCGCTCATTACAATTTCGCAGTCCAACGCTTTAACCATTACACCACTAGGTCACCTCCAGCGCCACTCTCTCTTTCTCTCTCTCTCTCTCTCTCTCTCTCTCTCTCTCTCACACACACACACACACACACATTCTTCGACGGTCACTATCTCATATTTATTTCCACATCATCACCCATATATCACGGTATTTTTACTGATGAAACGTGATCAAAACGAAGGGTTCCTATTTTTAGAATTTTAAATGTTTTAACGTATCTTAAGATGTATATACTTTTATAAGCCGTTTTAAAATTATATACATATATTCTTTATTTTCATCATACAACGTGTGAAAGCACACGCGATACCCTGCCCTCATCAACCGCCAACCAGGGTGATAATACAGTTTCGGTAGCTCAGGGCGGTACTACTAAAAATGTATATACTTTTATAAGCAGTTTTAAAATTGTATATATATATATATATATATATATAACTAAATGAACACCTTCGAAGAAATCTTTTCCCATAATTTTTGCAATGGGTAGTGTGTAAATTGAAATATTTAAAACATGTAGGAGACCTTTCTGTGGATTAATAGTTAGAAACATAATTTAGTTTATTACTGGGGTGAATTCAAAACTGAAAGCGACCTCATCACTTATGACCTTGTGTCAGACAAAGGTTAATGCATTGTTTGTCTTATGGACAGTTACCATTGTTGTGAATTCACTTCTCACTGGGTCCTCAACACTTGTGACTAATATCAATATATTCTTTGTTAGATGGACAAAAATGGAAGCGCATTTTGGTCTTTAAATCAATTGAGCTATATCACAAGGTCATTCTTTCGACTATCATCTCTAAAAAAACAAAAAAAAATGATACCCTTGGGAAAGGTATGAACCCCTTATCCTCCCAGCTATGGGTTAAATAGTACCACTACTGTTCTTCTAGGAGAATGGCTTTGGCATTAAATAACCTAAAAAGAGTTGATATGCCATTAAACAAAGAAACCAAACCTAAAAAAAATGAATAATTTATGTGTCAATTCCATTATTTTACCAAGTGTCATTCTTGAGAAAAAGCCATGAAAATAAATCTTATTGTTAGACACATAGTGAAACGGTTATAGGTGTTGGTGCCTTATACTTCTAAGTGACAGTCATCTGGAGGTTTCAGGTTCAATCCTGACTGCATTTGAGTAACAATACAGGAATACTTAGCACGTGTACCCTGTTATGGTTAACGGAATCAGAGCAACAAACCCCCGTGCATTAAATGAAGGACACAGTTCGAAGTTCCGTGTAGACTCCCAAGTTCGACAAGAAACAACTGGAGAAGGCTGGAGGACACATCGGCCGAAACGTTGTGAATATAAAAATAGTCCGAAAACACAGAATGATAAAAATTATCAAGCTTCGTCGCGGAAATTCTGATAACTTTTTGTTTTATTATTTCAGATATTTGGTGGTTATCGTAATATTTTGAAGGGTTTAATCTATGATTTTCTTGAAATACAGAGATTAAGTATTTTCATTTGGGGGAAGTCTTACCAATCGACAGAGGATACAGTTATCGTATTCTAAGTACCGACATCAGAGTGGTATTGCAAGTTTAATTCAAGATATCAAATATCCCCAGAGAAGTCCTGGCGTAGTGGCGAACGTGCTGGATTCCAACATCGTAGTGAGCGAGTTCGAATTCTAGTCTCGTTATTACGTTCACTTTCAGACAAATACTCCCGAGAAATGTATGAACCCCATGACCCCTACCAGCTATGGGTTAAATAGTATCACATCTGTTCTTTTATAAAATTGGCTTTGGAATTAAATAACCCACAAAGTTTGATATGCCATTATATAAAGAAATCAAATCATCAAATATCATGAAAGAAAGAATTGAAGACATTTTGGTACGAGGTGCATACGACTTTTTTTGTACAGGCATTTAAAATGGTCGTAGACTCTTGAAAATTCACTATGTTATTGCTATGCATATTATGAGATGACTGACCAAGTTTTATGATTTCGGGTTCAAATCAACAGCTACACCAGCAATTGGAATTCACCCTACTAAAGCCTGATTGTCACAGCTGTTGAATTTCAAAAATGCAATCTGACACTTTAAAAGAACGATATGCAATTAAATTCTGTTTTAAACTTGGAAAAAACGATGCCACAGAAACGTATGGAATGCTTCAGACTGTTTTTAGAGCATCTTGCATGAATCGAGCATCAGTGTTTGAGTGGCATAAGAGATTCAAGGAAGGCATGGAGTCTGTGAGGGATGATGAGAGGTGTGGGAGGAGTAGGGAAATCAATACACCAGAGTTGATTGGCTAACGAGTTAGGTTCACTATGTTGAGGTTTTAAAGGGATTTCAGGAAGAGATTCGGTCGGAAGAGGCCAGTACTCTTCAAATCGGGTCAGTGGCATTTCCACCAGGACAATGCACAAGTCCACAACTCCATCCTTGTCACAGACTATTTGACCAAGATGGGGATCAAGACAGTTCCTCAGCCTCCCAATAGTCCAGACCTTGCTCTCTGTCATTTTTGCTTATTCTCTAAGCTCAGAGGCTGTCGTTATGAGACAACTGAGGAGATGAAAGAGACTGTGACGAAGGTCATTGACACGCTCCCACGAGAGGACTTTGATGGGGCCTTCCAGAAGTTGTTGGAACAGTACAACAAGTGCACTGCAGCCGGAGGAGATTACTTCGAAGGGGACTAGAGTTTCAATAAAAGTGCCCATACGAAAAAAGTCTGGAAACTTATCGTATGCACCTTGTATTTGTGATTGTTTTTTGATTATTCAAAATATATCTGTGGCTGTTGTCCCCTTTGGGGTATTTTATCACAATTTTTTGAGGGATTTAATATTTGGATTTCTGGTACCAATGACCAAATATTTTCTTCCTTCTGTGTATTTTTTTATTCTATTCTATTTTATTTATCCATGTACCGTTATTGTCTTCAGCTTTCTTGGTTTTTAACAAAATTATTTCGATGATACGTTTTGTACGTCTTGTATTATCTGAAATCCTAAGATGAAGTCTTTCCGGAAGTGCGTATTTTTGACGGCCATTGTCAACATAGTTGATTCGAAGTAAGTTTGCAGTACATAAACCTTGACTTTTCTGCATTGCTTGAAAAAAATGAAATCAATACTCAATGTATTATTAACTATTCTATTTGTTGCTATTTTTTAGCGCAGATGTGTTGGTTGTTTGGTTGTTTGGGTTTTATGGCATATCAACCTTTGTATGTTATTTAACGCCAAATCCACCCTTATGAAAATAGTTCCATTTCAAAAAATTCAGTTTAGCATAAGTACGCAGTCTAAATGTAAGTACAGTTTAACTGTAAAAAACATTTCTATTTCAAGCTATTCAGTTTAGTCAAGAAGTTTTAATTCAGCTAATTCAGTTTAGAATAAGTACAGATTTTGTTTGCACACAGTTAAATCTCAACACAGTTCTATATTAAACAAATCAGTTATAGTGTAAGCACAGTTTCAATGTCAAAAACTGTTCAATTTTAAACAATTCAGTTTAGCATGAGCACGCAGTTTAAATGTAAGTACGGTTTAATTGTCAAAAACAATTCAATTTCAAGCTATTCCGTTTAGTCAAACTATTCAGTTTAGCATAAGTATGCCGTTAGTTGTATCTAACCCATAGATAGGGCGCTATCAGGTGTTACCACATCGGGCCAGAGTGGACCTGGGAGAAATGGCAATGAAAGGGTGCTCCGTATTCCCTAAGGCTCCTGGATCAGTGGAACCCCACCATCAGAATGTTTAGTATCATATCCAGGGCACTCATTGGCGGGGGTTTACCCCTCTGCTGAGGTGCAGTCGGTGTATTCTACAGCCCCAGCCGACTCGTCAAGCAGATGTGTTTTCCAGTTCTTTCGCAAAGGTATGTTGTATACAGTATTTTTTCAAAGTCGATTGATAGTTTTTTCATATACCCCAGTTCATTTCTACACAATTGATATATTAAATGAAAAATATACATCAGAAACACATACGATGATTATAAATTATTTTCTTACATTGCAAATTCTGTAAACTGTTTTACTCACTGAATAAGTACAGATTTTGTTTGCACACAGTTAAATCTCAAAACAGTTCTATATTAAACAAATCAGTTATAGTGTAAGTACAGTTTCAATGTCAAAAACTGTTCAATTTCAAACAATTCAGTTTAGCATGAGCACGCAGTTTAAATGTAAGTACTGTTTAATTGTCAAAAACAATTCAATTTCAAGCTATCCCGTTTAGTCAAACTATTCAGTTTAGCATAAGTATGCCGTTAGTTCTATTTAACCCACAGATAGCGCCCAATCAGGTGTTACCACGTCGTAGACTCTTTGGTCACAAAATATAATTCATTTTGTTGTCCTGAGCAATTTAGCAAAGGTAAAGTTTCAATGAAAATAGTTTTCCTTCTTTCATTGACATATATCTTAAATTAAAATCTGTATTATAGAGTTTCAATTAAATCTTATTTGTATTCAGGATCTTTATAACAAGAAAATTGAACACTATCCTGAGGATTAAGATTTCAACTATGTTGCAGTCATTAATTATATTGTGCAATAATCTAATATTAGCCCGGTTTCTTTGGTACTTCTCCCTAGACTTCTTTCAGGACAAATTATTCAGTAATTTTTATAATCCACATTGGATTAACAATAAAATTCTTCAAGAAAATTTCTTCAGGAAAAATGAATGTTTTTCTCTCGCTCCTTCGCCTTATTACTTCTAGTCCTGCATAATTTATTCCATTGTATCGAGCCAGGATTTTTTCGTATTTATAATTCATTTTGTTGTCCATATCCTTCCCCCAAAAGTTTGTTATGGCGTGTATATATCACAGAGGGGATGTTTACTGGGTAATATGATTAGCTAAACGCCATTTGATATAAGGTTATTATTTTTATCATATTTACCCAACCCCTCCGCTCGGGCAGGATATGACACAAGGTCAATTTTTTAAGCGGAGTTTAACAGGTTTGAAGTCAGAGTTTTCCTTCTCCAATACTAGTTGCCTCACCAAGGCTGAAGAACCTAGTCTGCCCTACTATTTACCCATAGTTGGAGGGAGAATAATTGGATTCATACCTTTCCCAAGGGTATTAGTGCTATGTGAAATGCATTATTAGGTTATTGTTTTTATGTGTGCATCTAAGTTACATACGATACTGTATCTCCCTGAAGCTAGATGGTCGTAATCCCTCGGATGCTCCTGAATTTCTTTTGTTCATTCTCGGGAAGCAGTGTTTTTTCTTTATGCCTTTCCCTGTTTCTTCTCATAGGTGATCTTGGTCTAAGTTCATTTTCATCGTTCGACTCTTCTAGTGGTTCATAAACTAGTTCTTTTATACCTTGCTGTGTTTTACCGTTGAAATCGTAGGTTTACTCCTGTTCGTTAACTAATTCTTTCCCTATTTTTATTTCCTTAATGTTCGATTTTGGATCGAAATGAATCCCCATGTGTCTGTAAGTGCTACCAATTTCTGTTTCTTTAATGTTCGATTTTGGATCGAAATGAATCCCCATGTGCCAGTAAGTGCTACCAATTTCTGTTTCTTTAATGTTCGATTTTGGATCGAAATGAATCCCCATGTGCCAGTAAGTGCTACCAATTTCTGTTTCTTTAATGTTCGATTTGGGATCAAAACGAATCCCCATGTTCCAGTAAGTGCTACCAATTTCTGTTTCTTTAATGTTCGATTTTGGATCGAAACGAATCCCCATGTGCCAGTAAGTGCTACCAATTTCTGTTTCTTTAAAGTTCGATTTTGGATCGAAATGAATCCCCATGTGCCAGTAAGTGCTATCAATTTCTGTTTCTTTAATGTTCGATTTTGGATCGAAACGAATCCCCATGTTCCAGTAAGTGCTACCAATTTCTGTTTCTTTAATGTTCGATTTTGGATCGAAACGAATCCCCATGTGCCAGTAAGTGCTACCAATTTCTGTTTCTTTAAAGTTCGATTTTGGATCGAAATGAATCCCCATGTGCCAGTAAGTGCTACCAATTTCTGTTTCTTTAATGTTCGATTTTGGATCGAAACGAATCCCCATGTGCCAGTAAGTGCTACTTTTTTTCTCTAATATCGTTGTATTAAGCTCTTCTTGTAATAGCAATTTTGACTTTTCTGGATTTGATTCTTTTTTTTTTACCAAACATTTTCTTTTGTTGAAAATGATATGGTTATAGGAGCACTGATTTGTCTCCTAATTAAATCCATAGAACTTTGTTTTTTTTCTGCATGTGGAATCATTCGGTAACTAAGGAATAATCTGGGTTGGTAGGTATCTGTATTTTCATAAACAGGGAAAATGCCTTTGACCTCTTTTTCACAGTTTGCACCATAATTTTTGTGACCCCATTACATTGCAGGTGGTACGGTGGTATATTGTTTGGAATGCACCCAATACATTTTATCATGGACGTACATTCTTGCAGACGAATTCTGGCACATTGTCTGTAACTATCTTTTTGGGTATTCCGTTTCTTAAGAATACTGTTCTTAGTAATTGCTTTACGACTGTGATTTTTCCGTCCGATACTTTGATTACCGCAGGCCATCATAAAAATAAGTCCACTCATATTAAGAATAAGCCTATATCTTTGACGTGTGCATGATCCATGTGGGCCCTAATCTATATTGTTTTTTTAAGCCATGAATGGAATTTGGTTTGTTTAAGATTTTTTAGTTCAGCACATTTCGGGCATCTTTTAATATAATCTGCTTCTTGGAAATATCCCAGCCACCAGGCTGGCGACTTTAACATTCACTGGGTTGTCGTTACGCCATGTATGCATCATCGTGTACACTCTTTGATATGTCCTTTCTTATGGGTTGTGGAGATGCTACAATGATTTCATTGAATATCATGCTCTTCTCTATGGTTATTTTGTGTCACGTTTGTTTAAAGGGTCTCTCTGCTTTTGAGCAATTGCTCCATATAAGTGGTGAATTGAATAAGTTTCCAGACTTTTTTGTACAGGCATTTACAGGTTGGAGACTCTTGAAAATTCAGTATGTTATTGCTATACCTCTTATGAGATGACTGGCCAATTTTTATGATTTCAGGTTCAAATGACAAGCTTCAGCAGCAACTGGAATACACCCTACTAAAGCCTGATTGTCACAGCTGGTGAAGTTCAAAAATGCAATCTGGACGTCAGGACACTTTAGAAGAACGATATGCAATAAAATTCTGTATTAAACTTGGAAAAAATGATGCAACGGAAACGTATGGAATCGAGCATCAGTTTTTGAGTGGCATAACAGATTCAAGGAAGACACGGAGTCTGTGAGGGATGATGAGAGGCGTGGGAGGAGTAAGTAAGTCAATACACCCCAGTTGACTGGCCAAAGGGTTAGGGTTAGAGTTAGTGTTACTATGTTGAGGTTTTAAGGGAGTTCAGGAGGAGATTCCTTAGGAAGAGGCCAGCACTCTTCAAATTGGGTCAGTGGCATTTCCACCAGGGCAATGCACCAGTCCACAACTCCATCCTTGTCACAGACTATTTGACCAAGATAGGCATCAAGAAAGTTCCTAACTGTCCCTATAGTCCAGACCTTGCTCCCTGTAACTTTTGCTTATTCCCTAAGCTCAAGGAAAAACTTACAGGCTGTCGTTATGAGACAATTGAGGAGATCAAAGAGGCTGTGATAAAGGTCATTGACATGCTCACACAAGAAGACTTCTATGGGGCCTTCTAGAAGTTGTTGGAACAGTACATCAAGTGCATTTCAGCCGGAGGAGATTACTTCGAAGGGGACTAGAGTTTCATGTGTGTACTATCAATAAAAGAGCCCATACGAAAAAATTCTGTCAACTTATTTAATGATCCTGGTATTTCTCTTTATTTGATATCATATCTGGCTTAATACAGAGTCTTGCCTTGGTTCTATTTTGAGTCAACTTGGGGTTAAAACATTCGATTTCCCGCAGTGTAGTATTTTGTCTTCTGCATTTCGTGAGTTTCTACCTTTTGATGCGGAATTTTGTTTCCTTTGACGTACGGTGTGACCAAATCGAATCGCAAAAGTTTGATTTCCCATCTTAAATTTCTCTGTGATATAATCCCTTGGCAATTCTCTCCGAGGATTAAATATAAATTTTAGCACTTTTTGGCCTGACTTTAGAAAAAAAATTCGTCATATTAAGGAGTTTTGCGCCCTTTCCATAACCCTGTTGTAGAGTAGCTTGCACCTTTTCAGCACTCTATCAGATGAACTGACTCATAGCTATAAATAGTCCACAATGAAAGTCGATATTAAGTTGATTAATATTCAAACTGATCGTCTTTCATTTGGCTATACAGCATTTGGCCCTCCTCTATTTCTTGTCAGTTCTCTTGCTAATTGTTTGTAACCAATTGTACTGTGCTTTTTGTATGTATCCGTTAGCACCGGATACTGGTGCTGAATAAATATATTAAGCACTCATTCTTCTCTGTGCATCATTCACTTTGACGATAAAACAGATCCACACGTTTCTTAGAGTCTTCTTTTAAATATTCGAGAAGTTTGTTTCTGCTGCCGTTAACTTTCGTGATAGGTATATTACTGGGTGGCCTTCTTGTGATATATTTACCAGCCCCTTCGCTCGGGCAGGATATGGCACAAGATCAATTTTTAAGCGGATTTTAACAGGTTTGAATTCAGAGTTTTCCTTCTGCTAGACTAGTTGCCTCACCAAGGCTGGAAAACATAGTCTGGCCTACTATTTACCCATAGCTGGAGGGAGCATAATTGGATTCATACCTTTCCCAAGGGTATTAGTGCTATGTGAAATGCAATCAGTCTTGGCCAGGATTTGAACACGTGTCGCCGAGTCCATTTCCTACGACGATAACCATTACACCACGGGTGCCTCTTCTTGTGATAAGATTGCAGTTACGGCATAATCACTCGCATCTGTGATTAGCGTTATTTCTCTATTTGGATTTTTATCATTTTTTTTTTTTCAATGTTTTAAATATAATAGTTCTTTTTGTGTCCAGTTAAACTTAAAATCTTTTTGCCTAACTTTGCAAACGGTTCAATCAGGTCACTGTCTATAGGCAGATACAAACGATAAAAAATTGTTAGTCCCCAAAAGGATTCCAATTTCTTTATCTTTCTTGATGTGCACATCTCTGTCGTTTTCTTGGTTAGTCTTTCATCGTGTGATATTCCTTCATTTGATATTTGATATCCTAAATGTAATATCTTATCGTAGTTTAATTCTCATTTTTCCTTGTTTATGATCGTGCTCATTTCGCTTAACTTCTTAAAAATTTGCTTCGTTTTTTGTTTCCATTTAATGAGTGCTCCCACTCATATACCGTCTTGATATATGGTAATATTTTTTAATGTTTCCCGGTAAAATTTTATCCATTGCTTTTTGAAAAATGTGGCTCAAATTCTTTCTGCCAAGCAATTGATCATCAACCTTAGTAAGCTAAGCAGGCTGCTTATAGTGGTGGTTTCACTAAATTTCTCCTCAATTTCATTCTGGTTTATGCTAACTTGGGAGATATTTTTGCAAAATATTTCCTTCTTGCTAATTCATGGCTCACAGTTTCGGTTTTTGACGTCGGAAACGAATCCGAGCATATTTGCTGGTACAACCCTATCTCCACGTATTCTTAAATCTCTGCCAAGCAACCACCTTGTGTTTCTTGATGTATCATTTTTTAAAAAAAATATAGGCCACTATCTGTTTTAAACAAACAAAAGATTACTGAAAGAAAAATAACCAAAACGGTGGTTGGAAATGAAATGGAAATCATTATAACATTTAAAAAGATACAATACTTGACAGCAGCGTGAAGAAGGTACCAACTACTCGTGGTGAAAACTTAGCATAAATCACCTCCTCATAATAGTTTTCAACATATTTATTAGGAATGGGACATACCCATTACCATTCATAGGTAGGGTATATAACACTACCATATGTAGGATTTGAATTGTTAGCTTTCTAGATTCTACATAACGGGAGTGATGTTTTTTTTAAACTAACAATCGTTCGGTAATCTCTTAACAGTTCAATGTGATTTTCTACTGCTTTTATAGAATTAATGAATTTTGTGCCTTCCTCTTTCAATAAATCAATTCTTAATAGTCCGTTGTCTCTTGCCTGTTACTACCGCGATGGGAATAATTTCAAAGCGCTTTTTTGTTTCCAATGTTCTTTCAAAAGTGCTTATTATTTTAATTACAGTTCTGTCGAATTGCTTCAACTGGAGATTGCTTTTTCTCAATTTCAATTTCTCGGTATAAAAGTGACGTCACTTCTCTACGACTTGCATATGAAAAACTATGTTATTCAATTTTATTTTTCTCTAGTCTTTGTGGGTGTATTTATTGCATATATTTCGGCATTTTCTCTTGGAAGGTCTATCTTTTCAAATCTTTCTATTTTTTTGTAATTGCATACTACCTAAAAAGAATCTTTCTTTTTTCAGTTTGAACAGATTTTTCCCAGGGTAGGGCATTTATTCTTATCTTTCTCTTGTTTCTTGCCACAATAACTGCATTTGATTACAAACTTAGTTCTGTTGTAGGTCTCTTGATAATCTTTTTGCTATTGGAACTCTTTAATCTATTTGCGTTCCTCCGTAGTCATGTCTTTTGGTCCCAGTTTTTCGAAATTGCAATATTCAGATACTTTTATTAATCTGTGTTCGTATTTTAAAAAAGACTCGTTTTAGTCCCGTATCGTCTCCATCAATTTGTTTTCTCTCTCTCTCGCTCTCTCTCTCTCTCTCTCATTTTTTTCCATACATATTTCTTGTTTCTTAATATATTTTCTTCTTATTCTTTGGATAAACTATTGTTGAGGTTTTCCCCACAACCTGCAGTAGCCAGAAATAGGTCAGTGATTTCACTTTTTCCTCCGATAGTTTTTTTCGTCTTTTGATTTCTTAACCCTTGCCAACGCAGCAAAACTCCCGATCCACTTTTCTATTTGCTTCAGTTTGTTCAACGTGGTTAAGGCTCATATCGGTGATATCATTTTTATGATGTGCATATCTTGCAGAGTAGATGTTTAAATGGAGGCTGTTTGATAATAGGTTACTGCTTTTAAAAAAATCATCTAATTTACTTTACAGCTTCATCTGACGAATGTGTTTTCTATTTGATAAAAGACATATGCAAGTATTGATGATGAAACAAAAATAGAAAGATGGATTTCTAAGTCAGTTTCTTATATATACATATATACGCTCCTCTCCTGGGGGTTGAGCACTCTCGCGAAGGAATTAACGGCTGTCACTCGCGTAATCCAAAGCTCTTTGTATGAATTGAGCACTCTGGTATCCGGTAAGGCAAAATGTAAACAAGTGAAAGTTACTACATAAAACTTTATAATTCCCAAGTTGAAGTATGTCGACTGTGGGTTGAGTGGCATGATACTAAATCTAACGTAAATTTGGGCGGGTTTCAATTCCAGCTTGAAGCGTCCTACATGCCCAACCACATTGATGAATTGTGGATGACAATATATATATATATATATATATATGTGTGTGTGTGTGTGTGTGTGTGTGTGTGTGTGTGTGTGCATTTGGGAAGCATTTCTTCATCGATCCATATTTGATTAAACAATAGAGATATCTTTTGTGTACAAATTTACGTATTTACCCTTTCGAATCACCGAATCGATTTTATGGTATCGGACAGGAATTCATGGGGGTGTCCTCCTTGTGGTGTAATGGTTAAAGCGATGGACTACGGAATCGTAGTAAGCGAGTTCGAACTCCAGTCGCGCTATTACGTTCACTTTCGGACAAATACCCTTGGGAAAGGTATGAACCCTCTTATCCTCCCAGCTATGGATTAAATAGTACCACTACTGTTCTTTGGGAAGAATAGCTTTGGCATTAAATAACCTACAAAGGTTGATATGCCATTAAACGAAGAAACCAGGAATTCGTTAATACACACACACACACACACACACATATATATATATATATATATATGTATGTATTGACATAAACAGAATATATTTTCTAAGCAGTATTGCGTTCGTCTATAACTGCATTATTTTAATTTTTAAAAATTTAGTTTTGTTTTAATTTAAAACAAAACAAAACTAAGTGACTTTAGTTTGTTTTTAATGACATATCAACCAAGTTCGGCTATTTAATCCCAAAGCCATCCTTGTTGATCATTATTGATATTATTTAATCTAAACGTAGGGGCGGGGATTAGAGGGTACATAACTTTTCCATGGGTATTACTAGCCTAACTTGAGTTCGAACTCGCTTACTATGATGTCACGGTACTACACCTTAGCCACTGCACCACAGGCGACTCTTCTCCCCCAATGTAATGGTCTCAATTTCAACAAAAAAGTAAAATCAATTAAATTCATAAAAATTGTTATAAGATATCAATATTTCCGTTGTTGCTTAAATTAAAGCGCAACCTACCATAGAGCAAATTGTTCGCCAAAAAGATCTCTATTGCATTTATAATATGGATTCATTCGACTATAAAGTTGACATTGAAAAACGTACACCTTGATAATATATCATTTTCACTTGCAAATTATTTTGACATCTGCAATCACAACATTCCACTTACTATAATAATTTTCAAATATATATATATATATATATATATATATACGTGTGTGTGTGTGTGTGTGTGCGTGTTCAAAAAAGAACAAGATTGATGCTGTACCTACCAAGACAGATGTGAATAATAAAGAAAACGTTAGTTTTCTTCCGAATAAATTTTGTCTTTCAACACATTGTTGAATTGAGCATGTTTGTGTATTTTTGTTTATAATGACATCTCAACCTTTGTAGGTTATTAAATTCCATAGCCATTCTGCGAGAAGAACAGTAGTGGTACTATATACCCCATAGCTGGGAGGATAAGGGGGTTCATAACTTTCCCAAGGGTATTTGTCCGAAAGTGAATGGAATAGCGCAAATGGAGTACGAACTCACTACGATTCCGTAGTCCATCGCTTTAACCATTACACCACGAGGACACCCCCACCCCTGTATTTTTGTATTGAGCAACAATAACTGACTAGCTCAGAACAAGTGAATTTGTATATAAAGCAATTGGTATTTATACCCACCCCCTGAATATATATATATATATGTGTGTGTGTGTGTGTGTGTAGTTTGGCAGCAATCGTTCATTTAAGTATGTTTTATTAAATGAATAAGACAAATTTTGTCTATATAATTTATTTAAGATCATTTTAAGTTTTCTGATAAGTTTCTTAGTTTCAGGTTGGAATTAGTTAATGAATTTCCCAAAATTATCCCGAGCACTTTCGGACCCTTCATAGGCCATTATCAGGGGTTGTTTGCATGTTTAAGGTGTGTAAAATCAGCTGTGTTTCGATCACAGCTTTGAGAATCTTGCGTGTCTAGCCATACTGAAGAGTTGTAATACAACAGAACTGTCTGCTTTTACATTTAACAGTGTTTAAACTGCATACTTATGCTAAACTGAATTGTTTGAAATAGAAGTGTTTTGACATTTAACCGTGTGTAAGCCAAAAAAAAGTACTTATACTGAAATAAAATGTTCGAAATTTCAATCAAAATGACTTAATTCGGCATTAAGTGATCTGAAAAAGGTTGATACGCCGTAAAACAAAACAACCCACCAACCAACAAATCTATTTGGGCAGTTGATACTCAATCTGGTGAACGATAATTCCTTACTAATGCATTGCGATTTAATAGAATCTGTTAGATATTGCTTTGAGAGGAGATGGGCGCAGTCAAGTAATTTCTATTGCCTCCAGAGACGCTATAGAAGGTAATTACTCTGCATCTGTCTCTGATGATGTTATTAAAAATATCTCTCTATCCACTGATGTAGTATGTTTCGTTATTGCCGTTATAATCCTGGCAGTTTAATTATTGTTAGTTTGAGCTGGGCAGGTTAAGTTCTGTAATATAATTAGGGTGCTAATTAAAAATATTAGTCAATTATTTTACTTTTAGTGATAAATATTGTGTTAGTTAAAACCTTTGAGTTGAAGTAGCATTCGAAAATGTCAATGGCGTGCACATGTCGCATGTTGTTTTGAAATCCGCGGTGGCTAGGATGTTGCAGATAAACGTTTTGTCAGCTGAGGTTGAGTGATGACGTAGCTGGAAAGTTTTAATGACACGTGTTCTTATCACATTAGTTAATAGAATAAGTTGGAGAAGATATAACTGATAGTGCTTTGGCGTCATTAAGAGATTTAGTTTTAATTTGTCGGTGAACTTGCGTCGGGCAGTTTTGGGTCCAGAGACAAGTGGCCTCTTTGGTGATCGGCTTTTTGCGGGGTTAAGAAAGTGAGATCTGGGGGTTTCGTTTCAAAGTAACACTAGTAATCCTTTCGATCTATTTTTCTCGTTTCGTGCGACTATGCTAAAAGCTACTGACCATAATAAATTTTCGTTTCGAAACAACATGGGTTCGTCATGTAAGGGGATCGCACTTTAAGTTTGGGTCCTGTAGGGTAACACCTTTATCCCTTATGTGTGTTTAGTGCCGTTTTGTTACAGTTCTAAGGTCAACGATAAGCTTTCTTAGCCAGTGAATTATGAATAATATTTATAGGTCAAAGATGGCTACCGAAAGAACACCATTAGAGAGTATTAAACACAGCTGTTTTGTTAAGAAGGCTTCCATTATCTGCAATATGTTAGGAAAACGATTCATCCTTCGAAAGAAGTAAATGATTGCAGTAATTGTTAAAAAGCGGTTTGCCCAGTCGGCTGGGGCTGTACACTACACCGACTGCAAGTCTACAGAGGGGTAAGACCCCCCAACAAGTGTCCTGGATATGACACTAAACAATCTGATGGTGAGGTTCCAGTGATACTGAAGCTTTGGGGAATGCGGAGTACCCCTTCATTGCCATTGCTCCCCGGTCCATTCTGGCCCGGAGTGCTAGCACCTGATAGGGTCCTATCTATGCGTCAAATAAAAACTAAACTGCGTACTTATGATAAACTGAATTGCTTGAAATAGAACTGTTTTGACATTGAAACTCTACTTATGCTTAATCGAATTTCTTTGACTGTGTGTAAACAAAAACTATACCTATACTTAACTAAATTGTTTGAATTAGAACTGTTTGACTAAAAGGAATAGCTTGGAATTGAAATGTTTTTGACAATTGAACTATGTACTTATGCTAAACTGAATAATTTGTAAGAGAACTGTTTATTTATAGGAAAATGGATTTGGCATTAAGCAACCTTCAATGGTTGATATGCCATACCCCACCCAAATAAACAAACGAATAAAAAGTGATGGACGAGGTATTTCTTTAATTCAACGTCACAGTTGACGTCATTCTGGAATATTCTAGTCTTATCTTTTTAAAAAATTTAAAACTGGTTCATTTAAATAAATTAAAAGAACTTCCTTTTTTATATCAAAATAATATCCGGATATCTATTTTACGAATTAAAATATTTTATTTACATTTTCTTGTAAAACAGCTTTGACAGCATATTTCATTTGTGTCGCTCTATACATCACCATATGCACACACACACAAATATATATATATATATATATATATATATATATATATATATATATATATATATATATATATATATATATAGGGTATACTTAGTCCAGTTAAACCGGAGTTAGGAGTAATTCCATCAGGACAAGAAATTATTCATGAATGAATATTTAAATTTTCCTGGTAAAGAGCTCAATGTACCAATAATACAGAGCAATAATTTCTTTAAGAAAAAAACAACGAAACCAATCACAAAGGATTATAAATTTATTTCCATCCTGTTACGCATTTTTGAAATTTCCAAAAACACGAAAAAAAAATTAACAGGACTTCTTCAGATCTTTTTTTTTTTAAATCAAAAAGATCTGAAGAAGTCCTGTTAATTTTTTTTTCGTGTTTTTGGAAATTTCAAAAATGCGTAACAGGATGGAAATAAATTTATAATCCTTTGTGATTGGTTTCGTTGTTTTTTCTTAAAGAAAAATATATATATATATATATATATATGGAAGTAAAAAAGGAAATAAATCCGACAGTTTGAAGAAAAGTAGTAAAAACAAAATAATACAAATTTGATGAATTTATTTGAAAGCCGACGTTGAACGTTTCGCTAAAAATAACCTTCTTCAGGACTTTACATTCATAAAAAGAGTTGTTTAAAAAAGCGATGGATGTTTGATGAAATAATTGAAGGGAAGAAAGTGTGTCCAAAGAAAGATTCATAACAGTATTATATTTAGCGTTCTTAATTTTCTCCTGCTTGTCATCAAACATCCATTGCTATTTTTTAAAAAAAAGCAAAGTAGATGTTTTTGAAGAATAGATTGCTTAATTGTTGGTCGTGCTTTAATTTAAGCAACTTCTATTCGACTGCATCTCTGCAGAGGAGTAAGACTCCCCCAAACGTGTGTCACGGATATGACAATAAAACATCTAATGGTAAGGATATAGTCGAGAAGCTTTGGTGAATATGACGTAACCTTTTATTCCATTACTCTCACGTACACTCTGACCCGGAGTGGTAGTACCTGTTAAGGTCCCTTCTATGGTTAGAATATAACTGTTTAGTCACGTTCTATTTTTGAAATCAGTTAACTCTAAGCAAGCAAATGATTTATATCAAATTGAATTATTAATTGTTGGTAGCAAAGATGAAACTATTAAATAAAAAAAATTGTGTTATATAGCTGTTATGGGGACATATCCTATCATATCCCAAAGATGGACTCGTCCAACCTAAACATATTCTCCGGGCAAGCTCGCTCAGGGAAGATCACTTCGCTTTTCTCACGAGACATTTGACAGACAGACAGCAAGCCGAGAACGGCTAGTACTTCTTTTGTATGACTTCCTTTTTTCTGCTAATACAATAACGTTCACCTATCACCCGTTGTTTGAGTTGTTCTTCCACCGGTCTTATCTGAAGACCACAACAATAGCAATACTTAAAACCATTTAACTATGCGTCAATGTGACACACACGCACAGAGAGAGAGAGAGAGAGAGAGAGAGAAAGAGAGAGAGAGAGAGAGAGAGAGAGACCCCAGGTGGGTTTATTAACAGTTCTAAGGGGTTGGAATTAATTCATTAATTAACTGGATAGAAGGGTAATTCCAGAAATAAAGAGAAAGAAAAGGAATTTCCTTTTTTTTCCCCTTTTGGAATAGCGTTTCTGGGGCTGAGTTTGTTAGTTAAGTCAGTGTGATAGTTCAAAGTGGTTCGTTAATTAAAGCTTATGATAAAGGGTGAATGGGATTTGGGGTGGTCTAAGGACGAAATCTAGACCCAAGGTCCGAGACAAGATAAGTAGGTTTTGCAGAGCTCAAGTGGATGATGTCTGTGGAAAACTCTGCAGGGAATCCAAATTCATTTTTAGTACCACTTGAGAAGCAGTCTCCCGCAGAGGTTCGGAGATTAGGCAAAAATGCATGGCGGTCAAGGCGATTTACATATTATAATTAATGGTCAGTCAGTCCGAAGAGAGAGATTTTTCGGCGGTCAGAGAGAGAGAGAGAGAGAGAGAGAGAGAGAGAGAGAAAGAGAGAGAGAGAGAGAAAGAGTGTGTGTGTGTGTGTGTGTGTGGCGCTGGGGGTGACCTAGTGGTGTAATGGTTAAAGCGTCGGACTGCGGAATTATAATGAGCGAGTTCGAACTCCATTCGCGCTATTACGTTCACTTTAGGGCAAATACCCTTGGGAAAGATATGAACACTCTTATCCTCCCTGCTATGGGTTAAATAGAACCACTACTGTTCTTCCTGTAAGGATGCGTTGGTATTAAATAACCTACGAAGTTTGATATGCCGTTAAAGAACGAAACCAAAGATCTGCTGTGTTAAATCAAAGTAATGTGTAAAATTTCATTTGTGTATAAAACGCGGGTTGGAATTTTTTGCCGAGGTGGGCCTCGAGTTCGGATAAATGTTACCCGTTATTTTTGCCCACGAAGATGGTAAACATTTTGAAGTTATAAACAGCAGCGTAAGCCGGATTGTCCAGTAGTTATCGCGCAATGGCGGATAACAAACTCTGATGCTGGGATATATAACTTAGTGACCTTAGTCGAGGGTGACCTGAAGGTTCCTTTTTCAACAGCTTCTACTCCGATGTATCGAGGAGGGCGCTACTCCTTTCCCTGGATTGCTTCACTTTACCCTTGATCATTACCTAATAATGGTGAGTGGTAAGCAAGGAGGCATCAAGTACCATTTTTAAGTCTTTCGTATAACTCGACCTGGGATTGAACCACGGTCTCCCAGACCATTGGCGAACATATATATATTTATCAGTAAATATACGGATAAGACGCAAAACATTTTTTACTCAATAGCTGAATATTCTGGTTTGGTTTGCCTTTATGACACATCAACTATCGTATGTTATTAATGCAAAATTCATTTTTAAACATATAAACAGTTCTATTTCAAACAATTCAGTTTAATGTAAGAATAGGATTTTGTCTACACACAGTTAGATGTCAAAACAGTTCTATTTCAAACAATTCGGTTTAGCGTAAGTACAGTTTCAATGTCAACAATGGTTTTATTTAAAACAATTCAGTTTAGCATAAGTACGCAGTTTTAATGTCAAAACAGTCCTATTTCAAGCAATTCCGTTTAACATATGTACACAGTTTAGTTCTATTTGACCCAAAGACAGGACCGTATCAAGTGCTACTAATCCGGGCCAGAGTAGACCTGGGACCGATGGCAATGAAGGGCTGCTGTGCATTCCCCAAGCTCACTGTAGACTCATCATCAGAATATTTAGTGTCATATACAGGACACTGGTTGGGGGTGGGTATTACTCTTCTGAAGAGTTGCAGTCGGTGTATTTTACAGCCTCAGTCGACTGTGCCACCAAGACACTTGTTGAAGGGGCTTTACTCCTCTGCCGTGATTCAGGCGGTTTATTCTATAGCCCAAGCTGACTGGGCAAGAACATTTTGGCCTTATAAGATATTCCTCAAACAAATCATAATAGATTATTTCAAATAATGGTAAACTTTCTTCGATGCCATCCTGCAGAAAATGTCATGGAATGATCTTGAATTCCATTTGTACTTGAAATTATTTTAATCTGTGAAAACAAATGTGCTCTATAAAGTATTCGCTTAGAAAATATCTATCTATCTATCTATCTATCTATCTATCCACACACACAACTATATATATATATATATAATGGGAAATAAATAATGGGAAAGTAAAATAATGGGAAGTAAATAATGGGAAATAACCCGACAATGTGGCGAAAATACTGAAAAACAAGTAATCCAAAGTGAAGAGTTTAATATGAAAGAAAGCCGACGTTATAAGGTTTCGATTTCAATAAACCATCGTCAGGACTTCGAAAAGATGTTATGAGTGTCGTTTGACTACTGATAGATGCTTAACGAAATATAAAGCTTGGGAGGAGATTATATATACAGAGAAAGCGGGGCGTTAACTGTCTGATCCCTTCGTCGGCGTTTATATTTTAAAAATATCATATGACTGTGTATGGTAATGATTTAAAACAAATGGAACCATCAAGAAATGCAACGGCTGAAGAAGAAGAAGAAGAAGAAGAAGAAGAAGAAGAAGAAGAAGAAGGTGAAAGAAAGATAAAAGAAGGAAATGAGAGAAGAAAAGAAAGGATTTTTTTTTCAATATCTCTCTCTCTCTCTCTCTCTCTTCATACATATATATATATATATAGGATTTGGCATCGAATAACCATCAAGTCTGGATAAGCCATCAAAGATATAACCTCGTAGTGTAATGGATAAAGCAGTGGACTGCGAAATCGTCGTGAGCGAGTTCGAACGCCAGTCGCGCTATTATGTTCACTTTCGGACAAATACCCTTGGGAAAGGCATGAAGCCCCTTATCCTTCCAGCAATGGGTTAAATAGCATCACTACTGTTCTTCCAGAAGGATGGATTTGGCATTAAATAACCCACTGAGATGACATTGATGTAGATTGATTGGTTTCTTTGCTTAATGACATATCAACTTTCGTGGGTTACTTAATGCCAAATCCATCCGAAGACGAGACAAACAAGGAAAGAACTGGGAGGGAAATAGATATAGGTTTGAGTGATGATGATAGAGGTTATCTGTGTCTCGTCTTTTGGCCCTTTCCTTCTCTTTTTACATTTTTACATTCTCCGTTACTTTATCTAGTTCGTCGATTGCTAAAATGTAGAAAAACTCAAAAAATGCTTAGTCTGAAGAAGTTCTTTCATTAATAAAGAATGAAATATTGCCACTTAACAAGTTGTGTTTGATTTATCCATATTTCCACTTTATGTATATATACTCATTATATATATATAGTGTGTGTGTGAGTGAGTGACAAAAAGAGAGAGAGAAAAAAAGGAGACAGAGAGAGGGGGAAGGCAGAGAGAGAGAGAGGGGGAGACAAAGTGAGAGAGATGGAGACACAGAGGGGGAAAGAGACCGGGAGAGGGGAGAGACAGAGAGACGGGGGAGAGAGACATAGAGAGGGGGAGAGACAGAGAGAGGGGGAGGGGGAGACAGAGAGACAGTCACACAGACCGTAGAAGGAATTAGAATCTCGACTTCTTTTAATACTTTTATATGTCTTCTATTAAATCGAAAATACATTCGTCAGATGAAACTTTTAAAGAAAGATAATGGATGATGAGATGAATTACATATTAAAAAAAAATTCTGGCTCGATCCAGTGGAATAATTTACTATTGGACGCAGGACTGGAAGTAGAAAGGAAAAGGAAGCAAGAGAGAAAAATCATCCATTTTTTTCTGAGGAATTTTATTGGCATTCAAATCAGTTTTTGAACATCCGGGGTTGAGTAGAGAATAGAAGGGCTTTATGATAATACGGACGTGAACTTTGTTACTGAAAAGAGAAATATTTTATTCATTCGATTTTAACTTTTAGTTTTAGCTTCATTAGAATTTAAACTGTAAAATATTTATGGGATATGAAAGGTCTATTAATCTCATCGTAAGTGTCCAAATATTCCCGACGTTTTGATTATCAAGAATGTATCACAAAACCAATATATATATATATATATATATCCATGTACCATAGCCATATACATGAATATGCGAAATGTACATGGGATGTTCATTACATATATAACATATATCACATAGAACATAGGATCTCGAAACACGAAAAACACTTGACGACTTCTTTGTTCAGGTACGAAACTTTTTATTACCTTTGAGTTTAAAGGTTCTTCGACATAAGGAGGGAGAGGCACAATCTTTCTATTCTGGCTTTTTCATCTGCTCCCCCTGCTCCAACACGTGTGGCACCCGCCACAAAGCTCTCCGCGAGCAAGCGAAAGTCAACCGTCTCGTTCGGTGTCCAGTTCTCAATTCACTGACTTTTTCAAAATCTCCCAAAACCCACCGCACGCTTCCGGTGCATGACATCATTCACACTCGCTAGCCTCAGTTTCCCATCTCGGGCTATTGTGACATCTCTGAGTGACGCGTCTGCTTTGCGCACGCGCGCGCGTGAACACCTGTATTAATGTTGCACCTAACTAACCCATGCACTGAGCCGAAAGGTTCTCAGCCTAACTCAACCCAAAGGCATAAACCGAAATCCTTCGGCCATTATATTACAAATATATATATATATATATATATATAATTATTGTGGTCCACAGACTGACTGTTTGATTGTATCACAACTCTTTAGTGTGGCTAGATCCACGAGAAGCTTCAAGCTGGGATCGAAACCCGGCAGATTTTACGTCTGTTGGACATTATACTCAAGTTCCTTCGTCATTCTCAGCCTGAGTTAAGAAATTCTTTTTTACGTATAACTTTTTACATATACGTTCCCGGCTATCTGGAGTGCTACTGGAATATCATGTTCTGGAACTTTGGAGGATATCTTAGTTGTTCTATGACGTGCCAAATTCTTCTTTTGATCACTGTGTCGAATCCTTTTGTCAGATCAATGAACTTAACATTGATTTTGATCCTGACACTTTTCTTGCTGTCCTTGCTCTCTGCATGGTGTTCTTCAGCAACGGTGGGCACCAGTCTGTTTAGCAGAATTTTTGAGAGCATTTTTCCTGCGATGGACAGCAGAGTTATTCTCGGGTAATTGGCGCAGTCTAACTTTTCCCCTTTGTTCTGCTACAGGATAATGATGACGGCACCGTAGAGAGCTCGAAAGAGTTTGCTTTGCTCTCAGCAACAAACGAAGAGCTTGTAAATTTTGTATGCAACCCTAGGCATTTTTGCCCAGTCGGCTGGGGCAGTAGAATATACCGACTGCAACTCTGTAGAGGGGTAAGGCCCCCAACGAGGTTCACGTAATGCTGGAGCTTTGGGGAATATGGAGCACTCCTTCATTGCCATCACAACCAGGGCCACTCTGGTTTTGAGTGGTAGCACCTGATAGGGTCCGATCTATGGTTTTAATAGAACTAAACTGCGTACTTATGCTAAACTGAATTGCTTGAAATCAAACAGTATTTAACCGAGTTTAAACAAAATCTGTTCTTATACTAAACTGAATTGGTTGAATTAGAACTGTTTGACTAAACTGAATAGCTTAAAAAAATTGACAATTAAACTGCGTACTCACGCTAAACATAATTGTTTGAAATAGAATTGATTATTTGTATAAAAATGGATTTGACATAAAATAACTTACAAAGGTCGATATGTAATAAGACCCAACCAATCAACAAACCAGCCATGTTCTTATGCTAAACTGAATTGTTTGAAATATAACTGTTTTTGACATTTAAATGGTGTACTTATGCTAAATTGAATTGTTCAAAACTGAACTGTTTATATGTATAAAAATGGATTTGGCATAAAATAACCCACAAAAGTCGATATACCATAAGCATTAACCAACCAACCAGCCAACGCTGGGCATCCAATGTTTCCAAATTTCTTGTGGGATTCTATTGTATCCAGCTGCTTTACTACTCTTCAGCTTCTCTTTGATTTTGGTTGACTTTTTAATGGTGGTCAACGCAGCCAGTTCCGTGTTTACTGTTTGTTGGGGAATGCAGAGAAATTCTGGTTCCTGGACAGTGTGGTGAGCGCTAAAGACGATCTGTAAATTCTTCGAACAACGGCTTAAGTTGGGTCTCTTGTTTGTGAGAAGCTCCTGGCTATCTGCTGTGCGCATAGGACCCTGGAACTGATACGTAGAACCATATGTCGCTTTTAAGGCTGCGTAGAAGCTCTTAGTGTTTCTGTCTGCAGTACTCGGCTATGCTCTTTCAGAAACGTCGGTTCACAACTCAATCTTAATCTCTCGAAGCTTACGCTTGATGTAACAGCATATAAAACGAGAAGCAGCTTACACACACACATACACACACATAATTATATGTTGAGAGCAATATTGAATAAGTCCTGGAAGCAAAACCCCTCAAAGCACCAACTATAAGGCCACAAGCCTCCCATCACGAAAACTATCCAAGTTTGACAAACCAGACACGCAGGACACTGCTCGAGAAGCAGAGACGAGCTCATAAGTGATGTACTCCTATGGACCCCCACATATGACCGAGCAAAAGCAGGACGACCAGCTAGAACATACGTACAGCGGCTATGTAAGGATACGGGATGTAGCCTTGAAGACCTGTCTGAGGCGGTGAACGATAGGGAAAAGTGGCGAGAGAGGGTCAAGGATATCTGTGCTAGCGGCATGACGTGATATATATATATATATATATATATATATATGTGTGTGTGTGTGTGTGAGTGTGTGTGTGTGTGTGTGTTTGCATGTGTGTGTGTTTGTGTAAAATATTGTCAGTAATAATTCAACTGAACTTTTTTATTCTGATGTTATAATAGTGGACATAACGATTGAAATTCAAGCAATACTGAGTCATCATTTTAAACTCAACCTTAAAACCAATAAACTGCTCGTATAACCTGAAAAATGGAATGAAATAAAATAATATCTCCTATTGTATGGATGCACCATGTGGACGCTGAAAAAACGCATGCAAAAAAAAGGCTTGATGGGAATTTCACAAAAATGCTACGAGCTCTTTTAAACGAATCCTGGAAGCAATAACCCATGAAACAACTGCTGTGCAGCCACTCACCTCCCATCTCAAAAATCATCCAATTAAGACGAAGAAGACATGCTGGAGAAGCAAGAACAAACTTATAAGTGACGGTCTTCAATGGACCCCAGTGTTGGCCGACCAGCAAGACCTTATTTACATCAGCTCAGTGTGGACACAGGATGCCGTTTGGAAGACCTGGAGAGAGAGAGAGAGAGAGAGAGAGAGAGAGAGAGAGTCATAGAAATCCGTGTTATCAGTGAGACTTGATGATGATGATGATGACTATTTCAAACTGGTTTAAGCGTTTTATCGGTAGTGATGTTTCGTTTGAAATAAAGCCCGGATGTGTTGACCAACATTTGTCGGTTCTAATGGTTCCAAACTTTTGGTTGATGAAAATACGATCCTCTACAACACACGAAATGATTAAGAGGAACAAGGAAGTTCAAGAAAAATTCTCTATGCTGCATTTATATAAACTTTCAATTCATACAGAGACACTTGAGAGTGTCCCCTTGAATTCCCAATTGATTAAGAAATAGAAATACTTTTGATAATTCTTGATAGAAAGAAAGTTTTCAGAAAGTCTAAAGAACTTTTGTTTGATTTCTTTGTATTTAATGACTTATCAAACTTTGTAGGTTATTTAATATTGGAGCCGTTATTGTAGAAGGGCATTAGTAAGACACTATTTAAGCAATGACTTGATGGGGATACAGACTATTTCGACGTTGTAACAGTCGTACTACAATGAGACACATTAGCCCCATACCTGTTTATCATATGCCTAGACAATATCTTAGAACGTCTATTGATATAATGAAAGAGAATAGTTTCAAGCTGGCAAAGGAAAGAAGCAGAAGATACCCCTCAAAAACAATTACGGACGTGGACTACGCCAATGACATAGCGTTATGACAAATATACCCGCCCAAGCTGAAACCCTGCTACATAGTCTGGAACAAGCAGCTGCTGACATAGATCTCTATGTCAACACAGACAAGACGGAATATATGTGCTTTAATGAAAGAGGCGACATTTCCACACTAAAAGGTGGGTCTTTGAAACTAGTGGAGAAGATCACCTACCTAGGAAACAGGGTCTCATCAACCGAGAAAGATATCAAAACGCAACCAGAAAAGGCATGAACAGATATCGATAGGCTATCGGTCAGACCTGACCGATAAAATAAAACGCAATTTTTTCCAAGCAGCGGTCGTGTCGATACTGCTATATGGATACACCACATGGACGCTAACTAAACGTATGGCGAAAAAGATTGACAACTCATGCTCTCTACTGATCCAAGTTATGACAACAGGGCCATTGCCAGCACCCTCAAAATGCAAATCCGGACGGTTCAACGTGCCCATGATGATGAAAACAAAGTTTCCGGCTACGTTTATGGTCTTTGGTGTGATTTCAAGTGAGGGCCACATCATGCCACCCCACATCTACGAAGTCGGCTTGAAAGTTAACACCAAAGTGTATCTGGATGTGCTGAAGAGTGTGGTGATCCCCTGATGCAATCAGGTGGCCGGTGGCAGACCCTGGGTGTGGCAGCAGGACTCGTTGCCGGCTCGGAAGTCCAAAGAGACCCAGGCTTGGCTTCAGAGTGCTACGACTTTGTACCCTTCTCTCATTGCCCCCTCCTCCTCCGACATGAACCCACTGGAATACTTCGTTTGGTCATACGTCTAGAATATCATCAACCTGACCTCCCACAATACCAGAGACAGTTTGATCGCCACCACCCGCTGTGTATTCGCCGAGCTCCTGCCGGCGCTTGTGGAAAAGGCATGATTCCAGTTCCGGATCCGTATTGAGGCGGTGATTGAGGCTGAAGGCGGCTACATTGAATAGATGTCAGCTCTACTACATAATCAAGTTAGCTGAATTGATTTTTTCAATAAAAGTTTTAAAATCAAGCTGTAGTGTTGTTTTCTTTAGGACAACAATTTTATCGTTCCAACCGTAGATGTCAGCTCTACTACATAATCAAGTTAGCTGAATTGATTTTTTCAATAAAAGTTTTAAAATAAAGCTGTAGTGTTGTTTTCTTTAGGACGACAATTTTATCATTCCACCCTGTAGATGTCAGCTCTACTACGTAATCAAGTTAGCTGAATTGATTTTTTCAATAAAAGTTTTAAAATAAAGCTGTAGTGTTGTTTTATTTAAGACGACAATTTTATCGTTCCACCCTATATTTATGTTTGTATTTGCATTGCTTAAAGGTAAGAAAGGAAATCAATACGCAATGCATTTTTAACTATTTTAACTATTTCTTGTTGCTATTTTTAGCACAGATGTATTTTCTGGGTTTTTCTCAAAGGTAGGTTGTATCCAGTATTTTTAAAAAGTCGATAGATAGTTTTTTCCACGGCAGCTAGTTTGCTTCTGTGCGATTAAATATATCAAATAAAACATCAGAAAAACATACGATGATAATTAAGAAAATATTTTTGCGAGTCGAGTAAAATGTTCACTTTTTTAAACTAGCATCGTGAAAATTTTTCTTCTTTGTTAAGGTAAGGTTTCATTAAAACTATATTTCCTCCCTTTCAATGACATATTTGCTGTATTGAAACATTTATTATACAGTTTTAATTTGGTGCTATTTCTATCCAATAGCTTAACTATAAAACAATATAATCGACCTTTGGCTCATTGACCTTGTGTTAAGTCCTGTCTGGTGGGAGGCAGAGACCAATAAAAC
Organism: Sepioteuthis lessoniana; assembly: GCA_963585895.1. Lineage (NCBI taxonomy): Eukaryota > Metazoa > Mollusca > Cephalopoda > Myopsida > Loliginidae > Sepioteuthis > Sepioteuthis lessoniana. The sequence continues at coordinate 15,748,785 of OY757915.1, read as the reverse complement.
AATTTGACCCTACCCTGAGTTTTAAGATTCTATCTATGCTGCAATCATCAAGTATATTGTCTAACAATTTAATATTTACATGGTTTGTTTTGACCTTCTTATTCTTCTTCTATAAGAACGAAATATTAAATCTTATTAATCCCCGTTAAACTTACCATTGATAAAATTCTTCCGGAAAAATGAAATTTTCTCTTTTGCTTCTAACTAGTTCCGGTCTTGCGCAGAACAGTAATATAGTCTGAAGTTCTGAGTTGAAATAGTTTTTGAACTATTTTTCTTGATTAGCTGGTTGTTTTGTTTTACGGCGTATTAACGCTTTTCGGGTCATTTAACGCCGAATTAAATTTCAAACAATTCAATTTACTATAAGTATAGGTTTTGTTAACACACTGTTAAATGCAAAAAAAGTTCAGTTAAACGATCAAACAGTTCTATTTGACCCATTGATAGGACCCTATCAGGTGCTAACACTCCGAATCCAGAGTGGACCTGAGAGCGATGGCAATGAAGGGTTACTCTGCATTCTGAAATGCTCTAGTATTACTGGAACCTCTTCATCAGACGGTTTAATGTCATAGCAAGAACACTCGTTGGGTGGGTGGGGGATCTTACCATTCTTTAGAGATGAAGTCGGTATATTCTACCGTCCCAGCCGACTGAGTAAGTACATTTTGGTTGGCATCGTCAACCTTGTTGATTACAAGAACATTTTCCACTCGTGTTCTCCCATGGCCAGGGAGACGGGGGTTCAATCACAGGTCGAGTCATACCATAGACTCAAAAAATGGCCCTTGATACCTCTTTGCTTAACTCTCAGCATTATACGGTAATGATCAAGGGTAAGTGGAGCAATTCAAGGAAAGGTTTAGCACCCTCTTTTATTCCTCAGTGTAGTAACAAATGAAAATGGAACCTTCGGGTCGCCATCGACTACGGTCGGCCAACTTATATAATTTTTGGCTTTTCTGCATGGTTCTGAAGATAAGAAAGTAAGGATAAATTCCATTTATTATCTAAATTATTTTCTATTTTCGAAGAATTCGTGAGCATTGTTGTTGAACTTTGCCCTATTTCGATTTTGAACACTCACTGTTAGAATTATCTAATAGCATGTAAATAGTCAAAGAGACACAGTCGGAAATGACTACATGTCGTGCTTGTATCACATTTTCAGTAGCAACGAGACCATTTAACTTTTAACGATAATAATCATTATTCTAGTTTTACAACCGGTTGCATCTTCAGTCCGGTATCTGTCACGTGCCCTACCGAACGAGCAAGTTTTGGCACAGGGCCTTTTTTAGGTGGTTCCGGACGCAGGGCCGCAGCCCACACGCGTCCGTCAATGCCAAAAATACCTTCGGGTCCGTCAGCATTCGTGGCATCTTCAGTCCCGTCACTTGACTCAAATAATGAACCTTATTTAATCGTTGTATAGTGGCTCGTACCACGTGACTTCCGGTATCGCGGAGGTATAAAAGACGTCATGTTTCTTAAGCACGAGTCTTTCAGCAAGATCTCGTTCAGTAGTAAGACAAATTTCGGACATAACACCCACGGCGCGAGACTTATAATATTTGTTGAACTGTACTACTTCAGTTAATAATTAACTCTTTATTTCACTATGTATCTCTTCCTTCGTACGATACAACACTAATGATTCCAATGGATAAGAAAATAATCAATATCAATATCGTCTATAATAAAAAAAATTAAAATCTTAAGTAAAGGCAAATTTTCTAAGCGTTATGTTCGTAAGATCTCACAATATAGACGTTTGCGCATTTTAAAAAAATAATTTTGAAATCAAAAGCGAACAATGAACCCCTTTATATCTCCATCAATGGGTTAAATAGTACCTTTACTTTGGTTTGATTTTATGGCATATCAGCAATTGTAGATAATTTAATGTCAAATCTTGTTTGTACATATGAGGTGCATACGATAAGTTTCCAGACTTTTTTCGTATGAGCATTTAAAATTGTCGTAGACACTTGAAAATTCACAATGTTATTGCTATAGATCTTAGAGATGACTGACACATTTTTATAATTTCAGGTTTAAATGAACAGCTACAGCAGCAATTGGAATACACCCTACTAAAACCTGATTGTCACAGCTGGTGAAGATCAAAAATGCAATCTGACAATTAAGAAGAACGATATGCAATAAAACTCTTGTTTTAAACTTGGAAAAAATGCCACAGAAACCTATGGAATGATTCAGACTGCTTTTCGACCACCTTGCATGCATCGAGCATCAGTTTGGGAGTGGCATAAGCGATTCAAGGAAGGCGGGGAGTCTGTGAGGGATGATGAGAGGTGTGGGAGGAGTAAGGCACTTTGATTGGCCAAAGGGTTAGGGTTAGGTTTAGGGTTAGGGTTACTATGTTGAGGTTTTAAGGGAGTTCAGGAAGAGATTCTGTCGGAAGAGGCCAACACTCTTCAAATCAGGTCAGTGGCATTTCTACCAGGACAATACACCAGTCCACAACTCCATCCTTGTCACAGACTATTTGACCAAGATAGGCATCAACACAGTTCGTCAGCCTCCCTATAGTCCAGACCTTGCTCCCTGTGACTTTTGGTTATTCCCTAAACTCAGAGGCTGTCGTTATGAGACAATTGAAGAGATGAAAGAGGCTGTGACGAAGGTCATTGACCCGCTCACACAAGAGGATTTCCACGGGGCCTTCCAGAAGTTGTTGTAACGATACAAGTGCATTGCAGCCGGAGGAGATTACTTCGAAGAGGATTAGAGTTTCATGTGTGTACTATCAATAAAAGTGCCTTTACGAAAAGTCTTGAAACTTATTTAATGATCCTCGTATATATTATTTGTAAGTGAATAGTTTGTGAGTAATTTCATTCTTAAATAAGTTAAAACTAACTCACTTGCAAATAAGTATTGCTATTGTTTCTTTCCAGTTTTTATTTATTGTTAATTATTGTTATGTAACACTTATAGTTCTTTTCAATATTAATCATTTCTTTCCAGAAGGTGAAGTGTTTACAAGTATTGCTATTTAACAATAATTATTCTATTCAACCTGATTTATTTATTTGCACACAGTTAAATGGTTCCAAGTATTGTTATGTATCACTAACATTTCAATTAAACATCAGTCATTTGTATACACACAGTTAAATGATCAAACAGCTCTATTTCTGACAAGCACAAATAATTTGTTTGCAAATAGCTTTAATGTCAAACAATTCTTTTTTATTCAAAGATAGGACCCTAACAGGTACTACCACTCCGGGTCAGAGTGGACCAGGGAGCGATGGCAATAAAGGGGTACTTCAGATTCTCCAAAAGTCTAGGACTGGAGCCTTACCATCAGATAGTTAAGTTTCATATATCGGACACTCCTTAGGGTGATGCAGTCGGCGTATTTTCCAGATCTAGCCGACTGGGTTAAGTACTACTAGTGTTCTTCTAAAAGGTTACTTTGGCATTAAATAACCCACAAAGGTTGATACTCCATCAAACAATGAAACAACAAAAAACAAAAACGATTGAGGTGATTGTGTGATTTGCAGCTTTATGAAGATATTGCACAATTGTTAACAGGGTGTGTTAATTAGAAATAGACCCCCCTATTAAATAATGGGAGCTTCCATTGGTAAGCATTAAACTACAGAAGCTACCTCCTCTGATAATCTAAAAGAGCCCAGTCTTTTGAGAGAGAACTTAGCCTTTTTACGATTGATACTGAATAAGGTAAATGTCATTGTTATTTTACAGGGTGGAGATATCTTTAAATAGAAGGTTGATCTTTAAAATAAAAAGTTGAGTTTTTAAATAAACGGTTGATTTTTTGAATAGATATCTGGTCCAGACGGAGAAAACTATGTTTGACTTCTCTTTTTAAACTTTTTATTCTTTTGCAAATAACAATGGTTTACAAATCAGTGAATATTATTCATTTTTTAGTGATTTGATTTCGAGAACAATCATCTATATTCATATTAAAAAAAAAAAGATATATAGATTATTCAATAAATAAGGTGAATTTTACACAAACGTGTCGGCATTAAGAGGCATTGTTTACTGTCACACCTTTTTCAAGCAAATCGGTAGTTTTGGGTTCTTTCCTGTTTCAAAAGAATGTCGGCAAGACCTTTTTATTGACCGATGCACCCGGAAAATTTTTTCCAGATAGTCTGTGTGTTTCTACTTGATAGACAGCTTTTTCGACTCAGGCTCGTAATGGCAAATCCATTTGTAACTTGCCCAGTCGGCTTGGGCTGTAGAATACACTGACAGCACCTCTGAATATGACACTAAACCATCTGATGGTGAGGTTCCGGTAATGCTGGAGCTTTGGGGAATGCAGAGTACTCCTTTGTGGCCATCGCTCCCAGGTCTCATCTGGCCTGGCGTGTTAGCACCTGATAGGGCCTTATCTATGGGTTAAATAAAACTAACGGCATACTTATGCTAATCTGAATTGTTTGAGTAAACTGAATAGCTTAAAATAGAAATGTTTTTGACAAACCGTACTTACATTAAAACTGCGTGCTTATGCTAAACTGAATTATTTGAAATGGAACTGTTTTTTGACATTGAAACTGTGCTTACACTAAACTGATTTGTTTAATATAGAACTGTTTTGACATTTAACTGTGTGTAAACAAAATCTGTACTTACACTAAACTGAATTAGCTGAATTAGAACTGCTTGACTAAACTGAATGGCTTGAAATAGACATGTTTTCGACAATTAAACTGTACTTACATTTAAATTGCGTACTTATGCTAAACTGAATTGTTTGAAATAGAACTATTTCCATGAAAATGGATTTAGCGTTAAATAACCTTCAAAGGTTGATATGCCATAAAACCCAAACAATGAACCAACAACCATTTGTAAACATTTCTTTTTTATTATAACATGCTTTATTGTAAACATCGGAAATTCTTGTGCAAATTTCACATAATTCAAAGTTCACAGCAAAAAAAAACTTCGATGACAGACCTTGGTTCAAACTTGGAGCACTCTGTTTGATTTGGGGCATTTTTGAATAGCCTCAAAATAAATATTTTTGGTAAGATTAAAACAATGTTTGCTTTAATCCAATACCAAACTGTACAGATTTTATATTTATATTAAAAATCATTTGGGTTATTAAAAAAAAAATTCCCCTAATTTTTTGAATGACCCTCACAGAAAGTTAAATCGATAGATTCGCCTTATCTATTGAATGACACTCACAGATAGCTAGATAGCTAAATATGAACAGACTGGTATATATATATATATATATATATATATATATATATATATATATATATATATATATATATATATTCCTTTATTTATTGAATGTCACTCATACATAGATTGATAGATATGAACAGACTGATTATATATATATATATATATATATATATATATATATATATATATATAGAGAGAGAGAGAGAGAGATAGATAGATAGATAGATAGATAGATAGATCCCCCATTATTTATTGAATGACCCTCATAGATATATAGATAGATTTCACGTATTTATTGAATGACCCTCACATATAGCTATTCCCCTAATTCATTGAATGACACTCATAGGTAGATTGATATGTATGAATAGACTGATATATATATATATATATATATATATATATATATATATATATATATATTCACAGAGATAGAGAGAGAGAGAGAAAGATAGAGAGGGTGTGAGAGATATCCCCCCTAATTTATTGAATGACTCTCATGGATAGATAGATAGGTAGGTAGGTAGGTAGGTCCCACATTTTATTAAATGACCCTCTTAGATAGATGTATAGATAGATTCCCTGTATGTGCTGAATGACCCTCATAGATAGATAGATAGAGAAAGAGAGAGAGAGAGAGAGAGAGAGAGAGAGAGAGAGTAAGTGATAGATAGATAGATAGATAGATAGATAGATAGATAGATAGATAGATAGATCCCCCATTATTTATTGAATGACCCTCATAGATATATAGATAGATTTCACTTATTTATTGAATGACCCTCACATATAGCTATTCCCCTAATTCATTGAATGACACTCATAGATAGATTGATAGGTATGAATAGACTGATATATATATATATATATATATATACATTCACAGAGATAGAGAGAGAGAGAGAGAGTGAGATAAATAGGGTGTGAGAGAGATCCCCCCTAATTTATTGAATGACTCTCATGGATAGATAGATAGGTAGGTAGGTAGGTAGGTAGGTAGGTCCCACATTTTATTAAATGACCCTCTTAGATAGATATATAGATAGATTCCCTGTATGTGCTGAATGACCCTCATAGATAGATAGATAGATAGAGAGAAAGAGAGAGAGAGAGAGAGAGAGAGAGAGAGAGAGAGAGAGAGAGAGATCACCTTTATTTATTGGATGACCTTCATAGATAAATAGGTCTCCATTATATATTGAATGACCCTCATAGATAGATAGATAGATAGATATCCCGTATTCATTGAATGACCCTCATAAATAGATAGATTCCATTTATTTATTTATTGAATTATCCTCATAGATAGATAGATAGATAGATAGATAGATACCGATATATATATATATATATATATATGGAGAGAGAGAGAGAGAGAGAGAGAGAGAGAGAGAGAGAGAGCCCTCGTATTTATTGGATGCTCCTCATACATCATACAAATGACATTTTTTATTCTTCCTTGGGAATTGCGCCATGATAGCATTATACTGAGTTCGAGGATGACCTTTTTGAAATGAAGTCATTCATTTGTGAGGAAATGATCAATTTTATTTACAATTTTAAGATAGTTCTTTTAATTCCGTAAAATTATTTGCTTCCTTTTAAATCTTAAAAATGTCATGAAGCATCATTTCCAACAAAATTAATCAAAGAATTTAAAAAAAGAAACATGATATCGTTTTTATGATGCAGGTGTGTGATAAAAGTTTAGCAATCTTTTGTTACCTGCAACTTTTCTGCGTGTGTATCACGTGTCAGAGAGCTGTAGAAAGTTCTCGCTGTCGTTGGTAGTATTGTGGTATATGGTGCACTGACACATTGTGCATTACTTCTCTGTGTGTGGAACTTGAAAGCCGCGCCGATAAACATGCAAGGGTCGACTAATTGTAGAACTAGGGGGATAACCTTGACGTAGTGGCTAACGTCTTGAAATGCGATGTCTCAGTAAGCGGGTTCGAAATCTAATCGTGCAACTACGTTCACCTTCTAGTAAATACCTTTGGGAAAAGTATTAGTCCCGTTCTTCCTCATCCAGCCATGGAATAGATACCGTCACTACTGTTCTTCTGCAAGGAAATAAAGAAAGAATAAGTAAAAAACACTCGATGAAAGAGAATGCAATTCGGAAAGAAAGAAAGAAAGAAAACGTCATCTGGGGAAATTAGAGACAAAAGAAAGAAAAAAAAAGTCTCGTGTGGAAAATAGGTTGAGAAAGAAAGAAAGAAAGAATAAATAAATAAAGAAATAAATAAAGAAAGAAAAAGTGAAAACGTCTTTTATGGAAAATTGTGAAGAAAGTCTGAACGAAAGAAAGACAGAAAGAAAAAAAAACGTATTGTAAAGAAAACAGGGAAGGAACAAAAGAAAGAAAGAAAGAAAGAAACGTCCTGTTTAGAAAATTGTTTAGAAAGAAAGAAAGAGAGAAAGAAAGAAAACGTCCTGTTTGGAAAATTGTTTAGCAAAAAAGAAAGAAAGAATGAATGAATGAAAACATCTTCATTGGAAAATAGTGGAGAAAGTCTAAAAGAAAGAAAGAAAGAAAGAAAACGTCTTCTAAGGAAAATAGTAAAAGAACAAAAGAAAGAAAGAAAGAAAGTAAGAAAAAAGAAAAAAATGTCTTGTAAGGAAAATAGAGAATGAACCAAAGAAATAAGTTTCAAAATAAATAAAAAAGCAAGCCAAATGTTTAAAGTAATTATTCTCCAACTCAAAATGCGTATCCCAAAACGATGTCTCAGTTCGCAAATTATTTTTTAAAGTAATATTGTCTTGAAAAAAGTTCACCAGAGTTGGAGCCAAAACAAAAGAAATTCGACCCGTAATTTGGGCCAATTTGATCTTAAAAACAAAATTACTCCCCCCCACGAAAAAAACCCCGAAAGAAAAACCTAACTAACAAAAACTTCAATTTATGCAAAATTACATACGGTAAATAATTTGAAATCACAAGTCGTTCAATCATACGAGAAATATTTCAACAAATCTGTCGAAAAGAAAATCTGATCATAAGCTTAGGATCGGATAAAGTTACCTAAAGTGTAGACATTAGCGTCTTTCTGGTGCCACGATCAGTCAAACTGGTCGGGTTAATAACATTTCTGTCATGGCGTGAAACTAAAAGTGCTTCTAAGAGGAAACGATATATATATATCATCATCATCATCATATCGCGCTGGTAGCACGGATATCCCTGACCCTCTCTCGCCACTCCTCCCTATCGTTCATCGACCTAGGTAGGTCTTCAGGACAACATCCCGTATCCTCACATAGCTGCCGAATGTACGTTCGAGCTGGTCGTCCTGCTTTTGCGCGGCCATGTGTGGGGATCCATAAGAGTACATCTCTTATGAGTTCATCTCTGCTTCTCCGGCAGTGTCCAGCATGTCTGGTTCGTCTAACTTGAATAGTTTTCGTGATAGGGGCAGGTGGCCGTATAGTTGGTGTCTTGTGGGGTGTTGCTGCCAGGACTTGTTCAGGATTGCACGCAGCATTCTTGTGTAATTGCCATCTAGCTTCTTCTCCAGTCGTTTTGTTAGCGTCCATGTAGTGCAGCCATATAGCAGTATCGATGTGACCGCTGCCTGGAAGAAACTGCGTTTCATTTTATCGGTTAGGTCTGATTTCCATATAATCGATAGCCTATTGATAGCTGTCCATGCTTTCTTTAACCTCGTTTCGATGTCCTTTTCGGTTGATTCGACGCTGCTTCCTAGGTACGTGAATTTGTCTACTAGTTCAAGTGGGGTTCCTTCTAGAGTGGAGATGTCCCCCGTTTGGTTATAGCACATATATTCCGTTTTGTGTGCATTAAGATAGAGGCCTATGCTTGCTGCTGCTCGTTCCAAACTATGCAGAAGTGTTTCGGCTTGGTCAGGTGTATTTGCCAGTATCGCTATGTCATCGACGTAGTCGGCATCGGTAATTGTTGTTGCGGGGTATCTTCTGCTTCTTTTCTTCGTCAGTTCGAAGCCATTCTCTTTGATTTTGTCAATCGATGTTCTAAGTACGTAGTCTAGACAAATGATAAAGAGGTACGGGGCCAGCGTTTACCCTTGTAGTACTCCTGCTACAATGTCAAAGTATTCTGTGTCTCCATCCGGTGATCGTACTTTTACTTTAGTGTTTCTATAGAGAATCGTTATTGCCGCTACAGTTTCTTTAGGTATGCCGTACGCTAGTAGGATTTGTTCCATCTTTCCTCTGTGAATGGAGTCGAAAGCCTTGGTAAAGTCGACAAATATTAATGTCGCTTGTAGGTTCTTTGCCCGTACACCTTCAAGGATTCTGCGGATGGTTAATATTTGTGAGGTCGTGGATCTATTTCTTCGGAAGCCATTTTGGTTTTTTCTAAGTATGTTGTCGATTTTGGGTTCTATGCGGTTTCGTAGTAGGGCATTGTAGATTTTGGCAGCTATGGATGTAAGTGTTATGCCTCGGTAGTTTTTGGCTAATCCGAGGTCCCCCGTTTTAGGGAAGGGGAGTATGCATCCCTTCATCCATCTATCTATCGGATTTTGATTGTATACTGCGTTGCAGTGGCGGAGCAGTATGTCGTCGAATTGTCTGGTCTTCCATACTTCCGGGGAAATTTTGTCCAGCCCTGCAGCTTTCCTATTTTTAATTTTTCTGAGAACCGAGTCGAGTTCTTCTTGTGTGAACGGTCCTAGTTTAATGTCTAATTGTTTGCTAATTATTCTGGTGATTGGTTCATGTGTTATTTTTGGTGGGTTTCCAAGTAAGTTTTCGAAGTGCTGTTTCCACAGTTTTATTCTTTCTTGTTGGTTTGCTGCTTTAAGTTTTGCTTTGGCTGTGTTCTTTCTTCTGCTCACTTCGTTTATTGTTTGCCAGGCTATTCTAGATTGTCTATCTTCCACCGAGTCTCTAATCTTATCTATCTGATTTTGAATGTATTCTGTCTGTTCCTTTATATATATGCCTGCTAATTGATATTGTGCCGTTTTTAGTTTTAAGGCATTTGTGTTTGTTGGGTTTTTTCGATAGTTTTTGGAGGCTGTTTTCACTAGTGCACGTTTTTCTCTCACCGCTAAAGTTTCCCATGGGACTCTATATTTAGTTTTAATTTTTGTTGGAATGTATTTTGCTGCTGCCTCGAGGTGTGCATTGACGAAATTTTCGTATTCGTCGTTTGGTGTACTTTTTTCCGTCTTTTCTTGTAGTGTTTCGAATCTGTTTCTTAATTCTAATACGTATTTATCTCTTATATCTTTGTTGTTTAATAGGGCCCAGTCATAGTGTTTGGTGGTCGCTGTTCGTTTGGCGTTTTTTCGTAGGCTTAACCGTATTTTCGCCGTGACTATTTGGTGATCGGTGGACACACCCTCAAAAGATGAGTATGCCTCGCAATTCAGTGCACTATTTTTCCATTTCTTGTTTATAAGGATGTAGTCTATCTGAGCTTTAGTATTGTTTGCGTACGTGTATGTCCATAGTTTGCCCTCCCTTTTTTGGTAGTTTGTATTGAGGCATGCTAATCTATTTTCTATCATGAAATCTGTTAGATGTTGCCCATTCCTATTTGACGTGTTGTGGAGGCTGTATTTGTTGTTTCCGTTTTTCCCGATTTGGGCATTCATGTCTCCGCCAATGACTAACATGTTGTGTTTCGGAATGCTACGCACTAATGAGGATAACTCATCGTAGAAGGTGACTAGTTCAGTTTATTCACTAACATTGGTGGGGCTGTAGCATGAGATGATTGTTGCTCTGGGGTTTCCGTTAAATGTAGCTGCCATCATTCTAGGTTGTATTTTCTCAACGCTATTAAGCGTTTTTAATGCTCTAGGTCCTATAAGTAATCCTACCCCTCCTACTGCGGCGTTGACAGAATTTTTCCATGCGGATACAGTGGCGAGCGACCAGCCATTGCCAGTTTCGTGATATTTGATATCTTCGGTGTGCGTGTATCTGTGTTCTTGTATGCATATTATGTCTATCTTATGTTCTTCGGCCGATGCGATTAGCTCTGGAAGTTGTCCTATTATATTTAATGTTCTTACGTTAAATGTGGCTATTTGTAGTTTTTGCTTGCATTTTAGTAGTTTTGATTGTTTGAGCTCTGTAGCTGATTTTTCGAACACTGAGGCCAGGGCTCCAAACTCAGCAGGACGCGCCCCTTTTTTACCCGCGCGAAGAGCGATGCGGTTTGTGTATGTGGTTTGAGTGTGGGTCATGGTTATCTTTCGATGGCTGTTTTATTCTCTTCTATAGAAGCCACTCTTATAGAAGAGCAGCAGTAGTTCCCCGATCGAACTAACGATCCTGAGCGTAAAGTCGTCAAACTCACGTCCAGGACCCGTTTAGGTATTGAGTTTGGTCGTCCATGGGTTTATTCAAATACCTTTACGTACATCATGCTGCTTCCCATGTGTACGCAAAAAAAAAGTGGGGGGGGTAATTTTGGTTTAAGTTTTAACTTACTTAAAGTCCAAGATTATGGTACTTTCGTATGACTTTCACTTGTACTGACTTTTTTTTTTTTGCTGTATTGGGACTTTTCCGAGGCTTTATTTATTCATTTATTTATTTATTTATTTATTTTTTACTACAGTTGGGAACCTAGCAGGCTTCAGGAATTATAGAGCTTAAAAAATTTTTTTTTCTCTTGTGGGGGGGGGGGCTGTGGTAGCATTAGGTGTTTTAGGCTTTTTCTTTTTCTTCTAAACTACTGTTAGGGCTTTCTTTACGAATTTTTAGATTATATTATAGAAGACATTCAAAAACATTCTGCCTTGTTCGCTGACATTGGAAAGACTAACATCAATTTGGCTTTATAGTAGAGTAAGCGTGTCTTTACATTTAAAACGCATAGTTTAAGCATTATTTCACTAACAAAATACAGCATAACATTTTGTAAAATTCAGCATTTTAAATTGATAGGACTTAAAGACATACTGACCAATATTGATATATTTCTTCCAGTTGGCTCCTGAGTTCAAATGCTTCTTCCTCGTTTTGACTTTTATTTACTACTGAAATTTTAGGTAGCTTTGGAGGCGGTCTACTGGGGGGGGGGGATTCATTTCATTTTTTTTTCCTTTTTTTTATCTTCTTCCCTTTCTCGGGGAGGGGCTGTGGTAGCATTAGGTGTTTTAGGCTTTTTCTTTTTCTTCTAAACTACTGTTAGGGCTTTCTTTACGAATTTTTAAATTATATTATAGAAAACATTCAAAAACATTCTGCCTTGTTCACTGATATTGGAAAGACTAACATCAATTTGGCTTTATAATAGAGTAAGCGTGTCTTTACATTTAAAACGCATAGTTTAAGCATTATTTCACAAACAAAATACAGCATAACATTTTGTAAAATTCAGCATTTTAAATTGATAGGACTTAAAGACATACTGACCAATATTGATATATTTCTTCCATTTATTTCTTGTAATAAATACAAGAAGGCACAAGGCCTTGTGGTTTTGGGGGAGAGGAAGGGAGCGGTCATGCTTTAACTATATTTTCTATGGGGAACCTAGCTAGCCACATTCGCCGACCCATTCAACAATACAATATATAATCACTCGTCCATCTCCATGCACGACGCAAACACCAAAATACCACATTTGCTCCATGAAAAGTCCTACTTAAAACCCGAAAGTGATGCATGATTTTATTTACACTGTATGATTTTTTACAATGGATATGATGGGAGTGGGAGAAAAAAAACCGAAAATTATATACACGAAAAACAAGGAAAAAATCCCCCGTTTGGTTTCCCTCCCATCCCCCCGTCTATAAAATTGGAGGCCGACTGTTTTCCGGGTCGAAAATACCGGAAACAAGCCGGACCTACCCTAGGTGGGGCGGGAATCCTACTCTACAGGGATAAAAGAAATAAAAGGTCGGGCTCGGCATGTGTCGATAGTAGCGGGTATTATGATTTTTTACATATGAATGTTCAAGATCTTCAAAAAAGCGGACTGGGATAGAGGTTGGGGTACAAAAATAATGGGGGTGGGGAAGATCTTGAGTGCTAGTTACTAAATGACGGGGACAATGACTCACAACATACTGCTAACTAGGTTACAAGGGGGAAAAAAATCCTACTTACCAAGGGTGGGGTCCCTAAGGACCCGTACCATAGACGCCATGGACCGGCAGAGGAGGGAAGGATGACTCCGACATGGGCCCCTTTCGTACGACCAGGCTCGCTGCAGTCACCCACCTTTTGCTGAATGTTATGCGATCCAAGCGTTTTCTATCGCATCTGATTTTGACCCTCAGCTGATGCCGAAAATACAAAACCAGATCACGATGAGAAAAGTTTGCATCGTCATACAATCCCTTGTTTCGCGTCGTCCAAATCACCATTCGGGCTACAGCTAGGATCGCGAGAAACACCACACGCTTCTCACCATGAAACGGAGGAAGAACGTTGTCTACGACGTAACCAACGTCGAGCAGCACGAGCTGTTTGGGTTCGATGCGAGCCGTCCACTCCCCGACGTGACCCAAAACGGGCGGACTCGCTCGCAGTAGTAGAAGGCGTGCTCAGCCGTTTCTTCCAAGCCACTGCCGCAGCGAGTGCAATCAGGCATGTCTGCCAGGCCCGCTTTGAAGTTCAAGCTGCGAAGGGATAACGCATTCCGAACAAGTCGCCAGGTGAGCGAGAACTCGGAATTGTTCAAGAAGCTCGATCCTGGCGCCCAATTCCAGTGAGAGCGGATCTCCCCCGCCGTCCAGCCGTGCCGCTCGCTGAGAGGATCAGAAGCGGAACCCACCACTAATTCCCGATACAGCTCCTTCCGAGGCCATGAAAGGTCACTGGACCCAAGAAGGTTACGAAGGGCCTTTCGGTACTCGCGGACAAACAGTGCTTCGCCCAAAGGCCTACGTTGACCTTCAGCCTTTGGGTCTGAGTTGAGGCGAGGAAAAGTCCGACACGCCTTTTGTCTCCACACTGAGTCCCCCGTCAAGACACGGTCCAGATATGCAAGTCTTTCAGCAAGCCAGTGGCTCTCCAGATCAGGCATACCCAGACCCCCGTTGCGTGTACGTTGGATACAGACCTGCCTACGGACCATCGGCTTTGCACCTCTCCAGACAAGTCTGGAGAAGGATCGTTGCAGCGCGAACCGATGTGCCTTAGGCAGAGGGAGTACAGCCAATCAGTAAAGGATCAAGGGGAAGACGTACACGGCGCACGCCTCCGCCCTGCCCTTTAAGGACAACCTCCTTGAAAGCCAGATTCCCACCTGAGCATTCACCTTAGCATGTACTTCCGACAAATTTCGCTCCAGTTGGAGGTCGGGCCCAAACCACACCCCAAGGATGCGGATGGGTCCGTCACTCCAGCGGAAGGGCCCTGGAAGAGTATCGCTACCCATCCAAGCACCAAGCCGCAAACCTTCGCTTTTGTCAAAATTGACCTTGGCCCCTGAAATCCGCTCATACTCGACAACCGCCTCTTTCACAGCCTCTATATCCTGGAGGCGGGATACAAAGACTGTGACGTCATCAGCGAACGCGGAAACCCTAGCCGCAAGGCGGCCAACGAATGGGATACCGCGCAGTGCCGGACTTGCCCCCTCATCCCTACGCCTGCGCAGGAGGGGCTCTAACGCGAGGACATAGAGAAGAGGGGACAGGGGGCAGCCCTGCCGGACCGATTGCTCGATCGCGATCACCCCCGAACGCCTTCCGTTCACCTGCACCACCGCCTGTGGGTTATGGTACAGAATGCTAATCCATCTGCGGAACTCCGGTTTGAATCCGGCAGTCTCCAAAACAGACGCCAAGAACCGATGGTCAACCCTATCGAAGGCCTTGGACTGATCTAAACTGATCAGCGCAGATTCGGTGTCGTCTTTTATCCCCTCTAGGACCTCGCGAATCAAGTGCAGGTTGTCCTGGATCGATCTTCCCTTCACAGCAAAGGCCTGCTCGGGGCCGATCAGATCACTGATGACAAGCTGTAAACGATTCGCTAAGACCCGGGCCAAAATCTTTAACTCTGTGTTAAGCAGAGTTATGGGCCTGTAATCATCTAAACCCTCCCAAACATGCCTGCCACCTTTCTTCAGAAATGTGATCACGGCCTTGGTAACGCTACCAGGGATGGCTCCCTGGGCGAACCAATGGTTGAACATATCCGTCAGAATAGGCACAAACATGTGCGACATCCTCAAGTACACTTCGTAGGGCAAACCATCTAGTCCCGGCGACTTGTTCAGGCCGACCTGCTTCAACGCGTCACGGACTTCGCATTCAGTAACCACACCCTCGCAGCTAGCCGCTTCAGCCGCCCCAAGGCGGGGGAAGTCGGCCAGATAGCTACGAAACTCCCGGAGCGGGAGATCAGTGCAGCGGGCAAAGCGATCCCGAAAGTGCGCCCGAAAGGCGTCACGTATCTCACGACCCGATCGCAGCAGACGCCCGTCCGGGGTCTTCACAGATGCGATGTACCGATCGGGGAACCTTCGCACTTCTTCTTCACGCGCAGTCGCGTTCGATTTCACAGCTTCGTTGAGAACTCTTTTTAGCCTAGATCTAACTAATGATCCCTTGTAGCGCTCGCTACTCTCACGCTCAAGGTCCCTCCTAGCTAGCTCTACACCTAGGGAGTCCCCCCCAACCACCGCCCGGGAGAGTCTATCATCTATAGATTTCGCCTCCGCGGTCCTATCTAAGTTGAGCCGTCGACCGTATTTGGTGGCAAAATCTCTAATCCTATGCTTAAGAGAAACCCACCACCTATTCCCGGTAACCGCCCCCACTAACGCCCGCTGAATTAGGGATTCTAGCCGATCCCGAAAGTCCCGTATCTCCAGTAAGGAGGTATTGAACTTCCAGTAGCCGGCTAGACTAGGCCTATTTGCTAACCGCAGACTGACTCTAATGAGTTTATGGTCAGTCCACGCTATCAAGTGGAACGTGGGACAACTAACAAAATCAATGTCAGCTCTTCTCACTAACACTCTGTCCAAGTAGGAGCCTACTTTGGCAGAGGGCGAGCTATCTAGCCACGTCCACATCTCCCGCCCTGGGTGATCAAGACGAAACCTGGGTGATCAAGACGAAACCTGTCGACGAGACCGTGACGAGTCACGAAGCCGACAAGGCTGCTATCACACCTTCCCGCACGCCTAGCTCCCCGCCCGACCTTATCTATCTTGGGATCAAGGATCGCATTCCAATCACCCATTAAGACTAGCCGCTTCGTATCGTCCAGGAACGGCGCCAACCGACGAAAAAAGAAAACCCTCTCCGCAGCGATATTGGACGCATAAACCGCAACCAGACGGAACTTGAAACTTTTCACGGCAACATCGACCACAACCAGCCGGCCCCCGTCACCTGCAAAAACAACGTCAACATCAGCATCAAGGCTGCGTCCAACTAGCAAAGAGACCCCAGCGCTGATGCAGCTGCCGTATGCTGAGAAAACGTTAAAGTCGCTTTCCAGCACCCGACAGTCGGCATCGCAAGTGAACTGGGTCTCTTGCACTGCAGCAACATCTACGCAGAGGTTTCTGAGTTCACCAAGCAAGCGCGCACACTTGCTTGAATACCTCAGTCCCCTCACATTCAAACTGGCAATGTTTAAAGACATCAATCCAACTTACCTTAGTCAGTGTCGACTTTGGGCCGGAAATCCCCAGGGGTGAGGATGCCAACGGCCTGTCTCAGAGAGCCGGTGCCGAGCTCAGTGTTTACTCGGCCATCCCTAGACACTCCGCCGACATCCAGCGGGAACCGTATTTTTAGTGCTCTATAAAAGGAGGGGTGAACTAAGATAAGGACCCTCCCTGAGCAAAAAGGCAAGCATCTTTTCAAGGAAGAGTGCTCCAATTCCGCTAGCTTTACACCCGTGTCGGTCTGGCGGACCGTATCCAAGAACTTCCATACGCCTTTGGTACGGTCACCAGCCGAACGGATGAAAGTGGTCACAATGGCTGCACTCTTAAAATTTAGTGGGTTACTTACTTTCTTTTTTCCAACTTTTTCCAGTTGCAGTAGCGGCTTTAGCATCTTTTTTAATTGATGGTCCGTTACTGCTTCTGCACCAACGGTGCATAAATGTTTTGCCTTCTGTTGCTGTTCTAGTTCGGCACTGTTCGCCGCCTCTTTTTGATGTTGGGATGATGTGGTCTGGGAGTTTGTATGAATGGGAGTTTGTTCCGGAAAGAGTTCAGGGGAAGAGATCGGACTCAGGGATGGTAATGAAAGTGACCTGAGTAATTTTTGGGGAGATCGTCTTTCGAGAGATTGTGCTCTCCTTATATGCACAATTTGATGTCTGCGAAAGTTTTTCAACTGGGGATGAAATGGGGGTGTTTCTGTTGGTAGGGGATGGCTGTGATGGTTGTGGTGGTGGTAATGGGGGTTGTAAATATTGTGGGGGTTGTAGCGACTCAGGGGGAGCATTCTGAGGAATGCAATATTGAGGAGGGAACATTTGCGGAAGTGGTAGGGGAGGTGGTGGTAAGGAGAGTGGCGGAAAAGGAGCCATAAGTGGTACTTGCATTGGAACTTGTTGAGGAAGAGGCTGCTTTTGGGGGTATGCATTTGAAGGCCCTTCTAATGGGTCTTCGGTGCCGGAAGGTCCTGCACACACTTTTTTGGCAGCCCCCTCCCCGCTGTCTCTTCTCTTTTTCAGGTTTGTAGATGTCTCCATGTTTTCATGGTCTTCCTTGTTTTTTTTTTTCTTTTTTCTTTTTTACCAATGTGGGTGATACTGGTGTTGTTGATATTGCTGTTGTCTTTGTTGTTGTTGGGGTCTGTGGCCCTTTCTTGGTTGTTGGCGTTGTTCCTTGTTCTGCTGTTGTTGCTGCTGCTGGTTCAGGTGTCTTGGTTTGGCTTTGAGGTGGGGATGCAATTAAACTTTTTTCCCCTTGTTTGGGGGAACCCCTCCTCTTCCAGGTCACCTCGGACCAGCCCTCTTTGTCATTTGTTTTGGGCTGGCCCTAATTCGGGTCCTGGGTCTCCGCTGTCTTACTGATAGTGGTGGTGGCTGTTGAAGCTGTTGTTGTTGTTGCTGCTGCTACTGCATTCTCTGTTTTCTCGGGGCAGAACTTCGAGATGTGGCCAATCTGTTTGCAGGACCAACACCTCGGTCTCCGCCCCTCCACCATCACTATCATCTGCCTGTCCCCGCTGATTAGAATCTCGGGGATGGCTTTGAAGCCATCCCTCGTCAGGCACATCCGGAAGGCATAATCCCCGTAGGCTGTCCCGGCCGGGGATCTGAGGAGGTTATACTCCTCCACTTGGCCGTAGGAGCTTAAATAGGCGGCCAAAACCTCCCCAGTAAAGGAGGCCGGGACGTTACAGATAGTGACGCGGAGCCTACGGATGCCCCTATATTCCGGCTGTAGCCTGAAGTACTTGGTTGTTATGTTGTTGGCTGCCAACTTTGCAGCCTGGTCTTCCGTAGGAAGGAGGACGTCCCACGTCGCAAAACTCTTGCGACAGAAGTACTGGCATGGGATGCCCGCCTTCCTCAATAACTCCTCGAATGTCTCCTTCTTTAGCCCCACTAACCTCTTGGTTTTGAGATCCGAAACGACCAGCGAGAGGATCCTAGGCGTTAATTTTTTTTCTAATTCAGGGATGGGCAGAATCTCATTGCCTTTGAAGTACTTTGCGTACTTCTCCACCCTATCCCTTTCATAGTCGGCAGGTCCCCTCTGCTGGCCCTTCCAAGGTGTGGGGCTCTTTTAGGCCGGCTGTATTGGGCTGTCTTGTGTAGTATCCAGTATTGTTCTTGGAGAATCAGTGGGGACCGGCAGCGATGGCCAATTCGCTCCTATTAAACTCTCTTGTGAGGATTCTTTCGAGGGTTCAGTTTTGTCATCATTTTTTTTGGAGGTAGAACCCTCCATGACTGCAGTAGGGCTTGCAGCCAGGAGGGTAAAACTAAGGCCCCCACCTGTTGCAAGTGTGGAGGGGGGTTCTACTGTTTAACAAAAAAGTAAAAATTATAAAATTAGACACGCCGGAAAAAATACAAAAAGATTAGAACAAGTAGATACCCCTGAAAAATTAAAAACACGCAAGACAAAACACTTAAAAGAAGAAATCAAGTCCGACCACAAAAGAAACTAACGTCGGATAACGAAAACAAGTGACAAACCAAGTTAGACAAAAAACCGTCACAAGTAACAACTTCTCCGGTAAGCTTGCAAAGAAAAATAAAATTAAAGTCCAACGAAAAAACAAGTCTTACCGAGATAATAACACTGTTTTAACTTTTAACAAATCAGGTAACAATCCAATAATAATCAAAGCTAACGGCGTGAATGCATCGTAGGCTTCTTCCTACTACTCTCGCTTCTACCTTGATATATTTCTTCCAGTTGGCTTTATTTCCGACAAAGTATACAAAGTTTACTTTTCGGTGGGCACAAGACCCAAGAATTTTTGGGGGGTAAAGGGAAAGGGACGACAACTGTATTATTCTATGTAGCCCTAGCTAGTCCCTCTCATCGTCCACAATCATTCTTTCCATTCATTCCATACAATAAATTTCTTCATCCACCCAACAACGCCACAACCACCAAAATACCTCATTTGCTCCATGAAACCCTACTTAAAACCCGACAAAATTTAATGACGTATGTACAGCGAGTGAAAGGATGATGGGGGATTGGAGAAAAAAGCCCCAGAGTAAACAAAACATAAACCCCTTCTATGTTCTGGAGAGTCGACTGTATTCTGGTATCTGGGCAGGACCCAAAAACAAGCCGAAGCTTTCCCTATGGGGGGGCAATCCTAAGGTTAAACGGGATAAAATAACAAACGGAAAAGGGCATCGGTCAGGAAAGGGAAATGAACATGGAAAACAGAAATGTGTGATCAAGATCCTCAAAGGGGGGCCGGGACTCAAGAAGTGGTAGAAAGGTGAAAAAAAAAGAAACTGGGAATGGGGAAGATCTTGAGGGAAACTAACATCTAAGTGGTGGGGACAATGACACACCTCACTCCACTAGCTAGGGGGTCTAGATACCCTAAAGAATTCACAAAGTGCCTACTTACCCGGGGTGGGGTCCCGAAGGACCCGGACCATCGTCGCCATGCGCAGGCAGAGGAGGGAAGGATGACTCCAACGTTGCTCCCTTGCATACGACCAAGCTCGCTGCATGCACCCACCTTTTGCTGAATGTTATGCGGTCCAAGCATCTTCTATCGCATCTAATCTTGACCCTAAGCAGATGCCTAAAGAACAAGATCAGATCACGATAAGAAAAGTTTGCACCCTCATACAATCCCTTGTTTCGCGTCAGCCAAATCACCATTCTAGCCACGGCTAGGATCACGAAAAACACCATACGCTTCTCACCTCGATACGGAGGGTTAACGTTATCCACGACGTAACCAACGTCGAGCAGCACGAGCTCTCTAGGGCTGATGCGAGCCGTCCACTCCTCGACGTGGCTCCAGAACGGGCGAACCCGCTCGCAGTAGTAGAAGGCGTGCAAAGCCGTTTCCTCTAGACCACTGGCGCAGCGGGGGCAGTCAAGCATATCTGCTATGCACGCTCTGTAAGCCCAGTCGTTGAGGGCCAACGCGTTTCGAGCTAGCCGCCAGGTGAGCGAGAACTCGGAGTTGCTCAAGAAGCCCGAACCTGGCGCCCAATTCCACTCGGAGCGAATCTCCTCCGCCGACCAGCCGAGCCGCTCCACCAGAGGATCCGAGGCGGAACCCACCACTAATCCCCTATACAGCTCCTTACGAGTCCATGAGAGGTCACTGGACCGAGGAAGATTTCGAAGGGCCCTGCGGCACTCGATGACGAATGGTGGCTCGTCCCTTGGCCTACGACGGCCTTCAGCCTCGGGACACAACCTCAGGTCGGGGAAGGCAACTCCAACCTTGAGGCTCCACACCGCGTCCGACGTCAACGACCGGCCCAGGTAAGCCAGTCTCTCAGCGAGCCGGTGGCTCTCGAGATCCGGCATCCCCAGACCCCCATTGCAAGGACGTTGATAGCAGACCTGCCTACGCACCAACGGGCTTCCACCTTTCCAAAGAAGCTTGAAAAGGGATTGTATCAGCGCCGCCCGATGATCCTTAGGCAGAGGAAGTACGGACAAACGGTAAAGGATCAAGGGGAAGATGTGCACGGCACACACCTCCGCCCTGCCCTTTAAGGACAACCGCCTTCGAAGCCAGGTAGCCACCTGCGCTTCTAACTTGGCCCGTACCTCCAACCAATTACGCTCCAGCTGGAGGCCCGGCCCGAACCACACCCCGAGGATGCGGACGGGACCGTCACTCCAGCGGAAGGGCCCTGGCAGGGGAACGCTGCCCCTCCAGGCACCCAACCGCAAGCCTTCGCTCTTGTCAAAGTTGACCTTGGCACCTGCTACCTTTTCGTATCTCGCAACAGCCTCCTTCACAGCCACTATGTCCCGACGCCCAGACACAAAGACCGTGATATCATCAGCGAACGCGGAAATCTTGGCTCGGACGCTACCGCTTAGCAAGATTCCGCGCAGGGCCGGACGAGCCCCTCCATCCCTAAGCCTTCGGAGCAGGGGCTCCAGAGCAAGGACATAGAGAAGGGGGGACAAGGGGCAGCCTTGCGGGACCGATCGCTCGATCGCAAAAGCCCCCGAACACCTCCCGTTCACCTGCACCACCGCCTGTGGGTTATGGTACAGAATGCTAATCCATTTGCGGAACTCCGGTTGGAATCCGGCGGTCTCCAAAACCGCCGCCAAGAACCGGTGGTCCACCCTATCGAAGGCCTTGGACTGATCCAAATTGATCAGCGCGGCTCTCGTGTCGTCTTTTATCCCCTCTAGGATCTGGCGCACCAAGTGCAAGTTGTCCCGGATCGATCTTCCCTTCACAGCGTAGTTCTGCTCAGGGCCGATCAGATCACTGATGACAAGCTGCAAACGGTTCGCCAAGACCCGGGCCAAAATCTTTAACTCTGTGTTAAGCAGAGTTATGGGCCTGTAATCATCTAGATCCCCCCGAACATGCCTGCCACCTTTCTTCAGCAATGTGATCACACCTTTGGTGATGCTACCAGGGATGGCTCCCTGGGCAAACCAATGGTTGAACACATTCGTCAGAATAGGGGCAAACATGTGCGACATCCTGAAGTACACCTCGTAGGGTAAACCGTCCAGTCCAGGCGACTTGTTAAGGCCGACCTGCTTCATCGCACTACGGACTTCGCATTCTGTAACTGCACCCTCGCAACTAGCCGCTTCCGCCTCCCCAAGGCGGGGGAAGTCGGCTAAATAGTCACGAAACTCCTGAGCCTGGAGGTCAGGACAGCGGGCAAAGCAATCTCGAAAGTGTGCCCGGAAAGCCTCACGAATCTCACGGCTCGATCTCAGCACGCGCCCGTCCGGGGCGTTAACGTACTCGATATACCGACAAGGGAACCTTCTCAACTCTTCCCTACGCATTAACGCACTGCATTTCACGGCTTTGTTCGAAACTCTTTTTAGCCTATTTCTAACTACGAAACCCTTGTAACGCTCGCTAGCCTCGCGCTCAAGGTCCCCCTTAGCTAGATCTATGGCTACGGAGTCCCCCCCTTCCACCGCCCGGGAAAGTCTATCTTCTAAGGATTTCGCCTTCTTAGCCCTATCTAGAGCGAGCTGCTGGCTGTATTTGATGGCGAAATCCCTAATCCTATACTTAAGGGATACCCACCACCTATTCCCAATAACCGCCCCCACTAACGCCCGCTGAATTAGGTTTTCCAGCCGCTTCCGGAAGTCCCATATCTCCAGTAAGGAGGTATTGAACTTCCAGTAGCTGGCCAGACTAGGCCTATTGACTAACCGCAGGCTGACCCTAACAAGTTTATGTTCAGACCGCCCTAACCAGTGGAACGTGGGACAAGCAACTAGGTCACTGTCAGCTCTACTCACTAACACTCTGTCCAGGTAAGACCGGACCTGGCCAGAGGGCGAATTTCCTATCCACGTCCACATCTCCCTCCCTGGGTGATCGAGACGGAACCTGTCGACCAATTCGAACTCAGTCAAAAAGTCCGACAGGGCGCTGTCACACCTTGCCACACCGCTAGCACCCCGACCGGCCCTATCTAGATTGGGGTCAAGGATCGCATTCCAATCCCCCACTAGAACTGTCCGCTTCGAAGCATCCAAGAACGACCCCAACCGCCGAAGGAAGGAGCGTCTCTCCGCAATGCTATTGGGCACATGAACCGCAGCTATTCGGAACTTGAAGGTCTTCACGGCAACATCAGCCACCAACAGCCGGCCCCCGTCACCTGCAAAGACAACATCAACAATCGCATCAAGGCTGCGTCCAACTAGCAGAGAGACACCAGCGCTGAGGCGGCTGCCGAATGCTGAATAAACGACAAAGTCGTTCTCCAGCACCCGACAGTCCGCCTTGCAAATGAAGTGAGTCTCCTGCACCGCAGCGACATCCACGCACAGGTTCGAGAGGTCCGAAAGCAAATGCGCACACCTGCTTGCGTCCCTCAGTCCCCTCGCACTTAAACTAGCAATGTTTAAAGCCATCCTGGCACACTTACCTAGTCAGTGTCGACGATGGGCCGGAAGTCCTCGGGGGTGAGGATGCCAACAGCCTGTCTCAAGGAGCCGGTGCCGAGTTCAGTCGTAATTCGGCACTTCCTGGACACTCCACCGACATCCAGCGGGAACCGCACCTTTAGACACCTATATAAAGAGGGATGAACTAAAATGGGGGTCCTCCCCGTACAAAATGGCCAGAATCGCTTCAGAGAGGAGTGCTCCAACTCCGCCAGCACAACGCCCGTGTCCGTCTGACGGACCGCATCCAAGAACTTCCACACGCCCTTGGAACGGTCGCCAGACGAACGGACGAAGGTGGTCACCATGGGTGCACTCCTAAAGTTCGTTGGATCACAAATGTTTTTTCCCTGAATTTTCTCCAGGTCCAGCAGTGGCTTCAGTGTCTTCCGGAGCTGGTAGTCCGTCACGGATTCCAGCCCGACAGTACACAGAGCCACTGCCTTGCTGCATTGTTCTTTGGTTAGCTCTTTCTTTTTGGTATGCCGCCGGGATTTCCTTTGTGTGGGATCTGCCGACGTTGTAGCTGGTTCTGCTGCAGGTGCTGGATCTTTCTCCAATGCTGCTGGAAACAGTTCCGGAGAGGAGCATGGGTTAAGGGAGGGAAGGGAAAAGGTCCTCAGCAGACTTTTTTGGGACAGTCTATCATGGGACTGGGACCTTAGAATTTGATGGGGGCGAGTCTTTGTTGGCTGGGGTGGGCGGTGTGACAGTTCAGGGGGTTGTGAGGGTTGAGAACATTTTGGTTCAGACGGGGCATGTTGTTGAGTGGGGTATTGAGGGGGAGGTGGTGGCGGACATGGTGGAAGTATTAGTGGAGGAGGAGGTGGTAGAGGAAGAATAGGTGGAGGAAGTGATAGCAAAGGAGGCGGGATTTGCGAATTCGCTGGAGCAGGTTGAGGGAGAGGTTTAGCTTTAGGAAGGAAGGCATGAGAGGGGCCTTCAAGGGGGTCCTCAGGGCAGGTTGGCCCAGAGCAGACCTTCTTAGCTGCACCCTCTCCGCTGTTCCTTCTCCTCTTCAAGTTCGTAGCCGTCTCCATTGGTGTATCTACAGATTTCGGTGCGGGGGAACTTTGTTTGTTTTTTTCTTTCTTCCTCGTTTTTGACAAAGGAGGATGCTCCGTGATGTGTGCTGGGATTGGCGCTGTCACTGATGTATTAATATCAGTTTCTATTGGGGACACTGTCTTCTTTGTTGCTGGTTCCACTTCCTTTTAGGAGAGGCAGATGATGGCTTGCCCTCGGATTTTTGAGGGGATTTCTTTTTTTTCCTCCGATTGACTTCAATCCACTCCTCCACTGTTTTGGGTGTAGGAATGTCTTGTTCTTTCTCCCTTGTTGGGACTGTGGGAACTGCTGTTGCTGTGGTTTCTGTGGCTGCTGTGGCGGCTGCAGCAGCTGGGGCTTGTGGTGGATCCTTTTTAGGACAGAACTTCGCAATATGCCCCAACTGCTTACAGCTCCAACAGCGCGGGCATCTTCCTTCCACAATTACCATCATCTGCCTCCCTCTGCTTACAATGGTTTCCGGGATCGACTGGAAACCCTCCCGAGCTAGGCACATCCGGAACACGTAGTCCTCGTAGGCGGTCCCGGCTGCTGACCTGAGGAGGGTTATTTCCTCTACGTTCCCGTACGAACTGAGGAACGCGGCCAGTACTTCTCCAGTTAGAAAAGCCGGGACGTTACAGATGGTAACCCGAATCCTACGGGTGCCTAGGTATTCCGGCTGCAGCCGGAAGAATTTTGTCATTATATTGGACGAAGCAACCTTGGCCGCCTGGTCGCTGGACGGGAGCAGGACATCCCATGTCGCAAAACTCCTTCTGCAGAAGTATTGGCATGGGACGCCCGCTTTTCTCAGAAGGTCCTCAAACCCTTCCTTCTTTAGGCCAACGAGCCGCCTAGTTTTTTGATCCGTCACCACCAGAGAGACGATCCTTGGCTCGAGTTTCTCGACGAGTTCCGGGATGGGCAAAATCTCATTGCCCTTAAAATAGTTGGCATATTTGCCCACCCGGTCCTTCTCGTATTCGTCAGGCCTTTTCTGTATGATTTTCCATGGTGACGGATTTTCATGCTGGCTCTTTTGCCCTGGTGGTATAGGGCTTCCTGATTCAGAAGGAAGGGATGGCCAGTTTGAGCCGATCAAGCTCAAAGGTTGCGACTCTTCCGACTGCCTCGGGAGGGCTTCTTTTCCTTGATTATCCGTAATAAGTTGCTTGTCAGATGAAGAGGAGGACGAAGAAGAAGACCCCCCCCCATGATTGCCAAAAAAAAAAAAAAAATAGCAATCAGGAGGGACGACGTAAAATCCGGTGTAAGAACTGATTGAATATGGACCTAAATTTAAACTAAAAATGACCGAGCAGTAAAAAATAAAAAATAAAAAGTCAAACTAAAAGAGTGGCAAAAGCTGAACTAAAGAGTGACGAAATTTAAGTCAGTCCAGTAGAAAAGAAAAAGATTGGTAAGACAACACTAAAATTCAACTGAAATTAGGTCAAAACAAGTCTTACCACGACTTGTCTTTTTTTAAAAAATTGCATAGAAAACACGTAGCTATCTGGAAAAAAAAACCTAACTAGGAGAACAACGTTGACCTCGTCAGGAAGTTTCGCCTCTTCTTCCAGTTGGCTCCTGAGTTCTTTATTTCTTGTAGTTAATACAAGTAGGCACGAGGCCTTGTGGTTTTGGGGGAGGGGAAGGGAGCGGTCATGCTTTAACTATATTTTCTATGGGGAACCTAGCAAGCCACATTTGCCGACCCATTCAACAATACAATATATAATCACTCGTCCATCTCCTTGCACGCAGCAACCACCAAAATACCGCATTTGCTCTATGAAAAAGTCCTACTTAAAACCCGAAAGTGATGCATGATTTTATTTACAATGTATGATTTTTTACAATGGATATGATGGGAATGGGAGAAAAAAAACCCGAAAAACATATATACACGAAAACAAGGAAAAAATCCCCCGTTTGGTTTCCCTCCCATCCCCCCGTCTATAAAATTGGAGGTCGACTGTTTTCCGGGTCGAAAGAAACCGGAAACAAGCCGGACCTACCCTAGGTAGGGCGGGAATCCTAATCTACCGAGATAAAAGAAATAAAGGGTCGGGCGCGGTATGGGTCGATACAAGCAGATAATATGATTTTTTACATATGAGTTTTCAAGATCTTCAATAAAAGCGGGCTGGGATTCGGGTTGAGGTACAAAAATAATAGGGAGGGGGAAGATCTTGAGAAACTACCGACTAGATGACGGGGACAATGACACACAACATACTGCTAACTAGGTTGCAAGGGGGAAAAAACAATTCTACTTACCAGGGATGGGGTCCCTAAGGACCCGTACCATAGACGCCATGGGCCGGCAGAGGAGGGAATGATGACTCCAACGTTGCCCCCTTTCGTACGACCAGGCTCGCTGCAGTCACCCACCTTTTGCTGAATGTTATGCGATCCAAGCGTTTTCTATCGCATCTGATTTTGACCCTCAGCTGATGCCGAAAATACAAAACCAGATCACGATGAGAAAAGTTTGCATCGTCATACAATCCCTTGTTTCGCGTCGTGCAAATCACCATTCGGGCTACAGCTAGGATCGCGAGAAACACCACACGCTTCTCACCGTGAAACGGAGGAAGAACGTTGTCTACGACGTAACCAACGTCGAGCAGCACGAGCTGTTTGGGTTCGATGCGAGCCGTCCACTCCCCGACGTGATCCCAAAACGAACGGACTCGCTCGCAGTAGTAGAAGGCGTGCTCAGCCGTTTCTTCCAAGCCACTGCCGCAGCGAGTGCAATCAGGCATGTCTGCCAGGCCCGCCTTGAAGTTCAAGCCGCGAAGGGATAACGCATTCCGAACAAGTCGCCAGGTGAGCGAGAACTCGGAGTTGTTCAAGAAGCTCGATCCTGGCGCCCAATTCCAGTGAGAGCGGATCTCCTCCGCCGTCCAGCCGAGCCGCTCGCTGAGAGGATCAGAAGCGGAACCCACCACTAATTCCCGATACAGCTCCTTCCGAGGCCATGAAAGGTCACTGGACCCAAGAAGGTTACGAAGGGCCTTTCGGCACTCGCGGACAAACAGTGCTTCGCCCAAAGGCCTACGTCGACCTTCAGCCTTTGGGTCTGACTTGAGGCGAGGAAAAGTCCGACTCGCCTTTCGTCTCCACACTGAGTCCCCCGTCAAGACACGGCCCAGATATGCAAGTCTTTCAGCAAGCCAGTGGCTCTCCAGATCAGGCATACCCAGACCCCCGTTGCGAGTACGTTGGATACAGACCTGCCTACGGACCATCGGCCTTGCACCTCCCCAGAGCAATCTGGAGAGGGATTGTTGCAGTGCCAACCGACGTGCCTTAGGCAGAGGAAGTACAGCCAATCGGTAAAGGATCAGGGGGAAGACGTACGTGGCGCACGCCTCAGCCCTGCCCTTTAAGGACAACCTCCTTGAAAGCCAGATTCCCACCTGAGCATTCACCTTAGCTTGTACTTCCGACCAATTTCGCTCCAGTTGGAGGTCGGGCCCAAACCACACCCCAAGGATGCGGATGGGTCCGTCACTCCAGCGGAAGGGCCCTGGAAGAGTATTGCTACCCCTCCAAGCACCAAGCCGCAAACCTTCGCTTTTGTCAAAATTGACCTTGGCCCCTGCAATCCGCTCATACTCGACAACCGCCTCTTTCACAGCCTCTATATCCTTGCGGCGGGATACAAACACTGTGACGTCATCAGCGAACGTGGAAACCCTAGCCGCAATGCGGCCAACGAATGGGATACCGCGCAGTGCCGGACTTGTCCCCTCATCCCTAAGCCTGCGCAGGAGGGGCTCCAACGCGAGGACATAGAGAAGAGGAGACAGAGGGCAGCCTTGCCGGACCGAACGCTCGATCGCGATCACCCCCGAGCGCCTTCCGTTCACCTGCACCACTGCCTGAGGGTTGTGGTACATCATGCTAATCCATCTGCGGAACTCCGGTTCGAATCCGGCAGTCTCCAAAACAGACGCCAAGAACCGATGGTCAACCCTATCGAAGGCCTTGGACTGATCTAAACTGATCAGCGCGGATTCGGTGTCGTCTTTTATCCCCTCTAGGACCTCGCGAATCAAGTGCAGGTTGTCCTGGATCGATCTTCCCTTCACAGCAAAGGTCTGCTCGGGGCCGATCAGATCGCTAATGACAAGCTGTAAACGATTCGCTAAGACCCGGGCCAAAATCTTTAACTCTGTGTTAAGCAGAGTTATGGGCCTGTAATCGTCTAAACCCCCCCCAAACATGCCTGCCACCTTTCTTCAGCAATGTGATCACGCCCTTGGTAACGCTACCAGGGATGGCTCCCTGGGCGAACCAATGGTTGAACATATCCGTCAGAATAGGCACAAACATGTGCGACATCCTCAAGTACACTTCGTAGGGCAAACCATCTAGTCCCGGCGACTTGTTCAGGCCGACCTGCTTCAACGTGTCACGGACTTCGCATTCAGTAACCACACCCTCGCAGCTAGCCGCTTCAGCCGCCCCAAGGCGGGGGAAGTCGGCCAGATAGCTACGAAACTCCCGGAGCGGGAGATCAGTGCAGCGGGCAAAGCGATCCCGAAAGTGCGCCCGAAAGGCGTCACGTATCTCACGACCCGATCGCAGCAGACGCCCGTCCGGGGTCTTCACAGATGCGATGTACCGATCGGGGAACCTTCGCACTTCTTCTTCACGCGCAGTCGCGTTCGATTTCACAGCTTCGTTGAGAACTCTTTTTAGCCTAGATCTAACTACTGATCCCTTGTAGCGCTCGCTACTCTCACGCTCAAGGTCCCTCCTAGCTAGCTCTACACCTAGGGAGTCCCCCCCAACCACCGCCCGGGAGAGTCTATCATCTATAGATTTCGCCTCCGCGGTCCTATCTAAGTTGAGCCGTCGACCGTATTTGGTGGCAAAATCTCTAATCCTATGATTAAGAGAAACCCACCACCTATTCCCGGTAACCGCCCCCACTAACGCCCGCTGAATTAGGGATTCTAGCCGATCCCGGAAGTCCCGTATCTCCAGTAAGGAGGTATTGAACTTCCAGTAGCCGGCTAGACTAGGCCTATTTGCTAACCGCAGACTGACTCTAATGAGTTTATGGTCAGTCCACGCTATCAAGTGGAACGTGGGACAACTAACAAAATCAATGTCAGCTCTTCTCACTAACACTCTGTCCAAGTAGGAGCCTACTTTGGCAGAGGGCGAGCTATCTAGCCACGTCCACATCTCCCACCCTGGGTGATTAAGACGAAACCTGTCGACGAGACCGTGACGAGTCACGAAGCCGACAAGGCTGCTATCACACCTTCCCGCACGCCTAGCTCCCCGCCCGACCATATCTATCTTGGGATCAAGGATTGCATTCCAATCACCCATTAAGACTAGCCGCTTCGTATTGTCCAGGAACGTCGCCAACCGACGAAAAAAGGAAACCCTCTCCGCAACGATATTAGGCGCATAAACCGCAACCAGACGAAACTTGAAACTTTTCACGGCAACATCGGCCACAACCAGCCGGCCCCCGTCAACTGCAAAAACAACGTCAACATCAGCATCAAGGCTGCGTCCAACTAGCAAGGAGACCCCAGCGCTGAAGTTGCTGCCGTATGCTGAGAAAACGTTAAAGTCGCTTTCCAGCACCCGACAGTCAGCCTCGCAAGTGAAGTGGGTCTCCTGCACTGCAGCAACATCTACGCAGAGGTTCTTGAGTTCACCAAGCAAGCGCGCACACTTGCTTGAATCCCTCAGTCCCCTCACATTCAAACTGGCAACGTTTAAAGCCATCAATCCGACTTACCTTATTCAGTGTCGACTATGGGCCGGAAATCCCCAGGGGTGAGGATGCCAACGGCCTGTCTTAGAGAGCCGGTGCCGAGCTCAGTGTTCACTCGGCCATCCCTAGACACTCCACCGACATCCAGCGGGAACCGTACTTTTAGGGCTCTATAAAAGGAGGGGTGAACTAAGATAGGGACTCTCCCTGAGCAAAAAGGCAAGCATCTTTTCAAGGAAGAGTGCTCCAACTCCGCCAGCTTTACACCCGTGTTGGTCTGGCGGACCGTATCCAAGAACTTCCATACGCCCTTGGTACGGTCACCAGCCGAACGGATGAAAGTGGTCACCATGGCTGCACTCTTAAAATTAAAAGGGTTGTTTACTTTTCTTTTATCTACCTTTTCTAGCTGCAGTAACGGCTTTAATATCTTTTTCAATAGATGGTCCGTTACTGCTTCTGCACCAACGGTGCAAAAATGTTTTGCCTTTTGTTGTTTGTCTTTCTCGGCATCGTTTGCCGCCTCTTTTGGATGTGGAGATGATGTAGTCTGGGGGTTTGTTTGGATGGGAGTCCATTTTGGGAAGAGTTCTGGAGAAGACATTGGACTCAGGGATGGTAACGATAGTGACCTGGGTAATTTTTGGGGGGACGGCCTTTCCAGGGATTGTGCTCGCCTTATATGCACAATTTGATGTCGGCGGGGATGAAGTGGGGGTGTTTCTGTTGGTAGGGGAGGTTGTGGTGGTTGTGGTGGTGGTAATGGGGGTTGTAAAAATTGTGGGGGTTGTAGCAACTCAGAGGGAGCATTCTGAGGAATGCAATATTGAGGAGGGAACATTGGCGGAAGTGGTAGGGGAGGTGGTGGTAAGGAGAGTGGCGGAAAAGGAGCCAGCAGTGGTATCTGCATTGGAACTTGTTGGGGGAGGGGCTGCTTTTGGTGATGTGCATTTGAAGGGCCTTCTAAAGGGTCTTCGGTGTCGGAAGGTCCTGCACGCACTTTTTTGGCAGCCCCCTCCCCGCTGTCTCTTCTTCTTTTCAAGTTTGTTGTTGTTTCCATGTTTTCATGGTCTTCCTTGGGTTTTTTTTTCTTTTTCTTTTTGGCCAATGTTGGTGATACTGGTGTTGTTGATGTTGCTGTTGTCTTTGTTGTTGTTGTTGTTGGGGTCTGTGGCCCTTTCTTAGTTGTTGGCGTTGTTGCTTGTTCCGCTGTTGCTGCTGCTGCTACTGGTTCCGGTGGCTTGGTCTGCTTTTGAGGTGAGGGTGAAATTAAGCCTTTTTCCCCTTGTTTGGGGGAACCCCTCCTCCTCCGGGTCACCTCGGACCAGCCCTCTTTGTCATTTGTTTTGGGCTGGTCCTGACTCGGATCCTGGGTCTCCGCTGTTTTGCTGATGGTGGCTGTTGCTGCTGTTGTTGTTGCTGTTGTTGTTGCTGCTGCTGCTGCTGCTGTTACTGCTGTTGCTGCTGCATTCTCTGGCTTCTCGGGGCAGAACTTCGAGATGTGGCCAATCTTTTTGCAGGACCAACACCTCGGTCTCCGCCCCTCCACCATCACGATCATCTCCCGGTCCCCGCTGATTAGAATCTCGGGGATGGCTTTGAAGCCATCCCTCGTCAGGCACAGCCGGAAGGCATAATCCCCGTAGGCTGTCCCGGCTGGGGATCTGAGGAGGTTATACTCCTCCACTTGGCCGTACGAGCTTAAATAAGCGGCCAAAACCTCCCCAGAAATGAGGGGCGGGACGTTACAGATGGTTACTCGGAGCCTACGGGTGCCCCTATATTCCGGCTGTAACCTGAAATACTTCGTCGTTATATTATTAGCCGCCAACTTGGCGGCTTGTTCTTCCGTAGGAAGGAGGACATCCCATGTCGCAAAACTCTTGCGACAGAAGTACTGGCATGGGATGCCCGCCTTCCTCAACAGCTCCTCAAACGTCTCTTTCTTGAGCCCCACTAGCCTTTTGGTTTTGAGATCCGAAACGACCAGCGAGAGGATCCTAGGTGTGAATTTTTCAACTAATTCAGGGATGGGCAGAATTTCATTGCCTTTGAAGTACTTTGCGTACTTCTCTACCCTATCCCTTTCATAGTCGGCAGGTCCCCTCTGCTGGCCCTTCCAAGGTGTGGGGCTCTTTTGGGCCGGCTGTATTGGACTGTCCTGTGATGTGTCCACTATTGTTCTTGGAGAATCAGCGGGGATCGGCAGTGATGGCCAATTCTCTCCAATTAAACTCTCTTGTGAGGGTTCCTTTGAGGGTTCAGTTTTGTCTTCATTTTTTTTGGAAGTGGAACCCTCCATGACTGCAGTAGGGCTCGCAGCCAGGAGGGTAAAACTAAGGCCCACACCTGTTGCAAGTGTGTGTGTGTGGGGGGGTTCTACTGTTCAAAAAAGTAAAAATTATAAAATTAGACGATAGTACAACACGCCTGAAAAAATACAAAAAGATTAAAACACGTAGATACCCCCTGAAAAATTAAAAAACACTCAAGACAAAACACTTAAGAAAGGAAAACAAGATACAGCATAACATTTTGTAAAATTCAGCATTTTAAATTGATAGGACTTAAAGACATACTGACCAATATTGATATATTTCTTCCAGTTGGCTCCTGAGTTCAAATGCTTCTTCCTCGTTTTGACTTTTATTTGTCCAGATTTAGATATAAGTACAACTATACGTGTAGAACTGTATGTTTTATATGATATAAATGTTTATTCGAGTAAATGTCGACCTAACACAAAATAATAACATATATGAAAATCATAGATACACAAATATTAAAATAATATTTGAAATGAAAAATATTGTATACATGGCATATAGATATGCATAAATATGAGCATAGATATACACATAAAAAAGTCAAATTTATAAAACAAACATACACAAGGACTTGTATTGTAAATGTCAAATTGCAATATATATATATATATATATATATATATATGTGCATATATATATATATATATATATATATACTATAAAGATAAAGATAAGTGTACAAGCAATTATAATGTTGGTATTTGCTTTCTACTTATTTTGTTTATATGTATATTTGCTACACGTGTTTCGGGTATCTTAAGACCCGCTTTACAAGGTTCATGAACAAACAGCTAACGAGACCGAAAACTCCAATGACACAGATACGAGCAGTTTAATCAGAATTGACCAGAATCATTTACGATCCCACGCTCAGCTACTGTTGGAAAGAACAATATAATCTTCCTATAAGATCTTTGACACATAACCAACAATGTTTTGAAGAAACACGTGTAGCAAATAAATATACAAAATAAGTAGAAAAATATACCAAAGTTGAATGTGCTCGTGGACTTTTTCTTTATGGGATAGTGATTTTTGTTTTGTTGTGTCAAAAATAATATCTATCTATCTATCTGGAGGTACTTGAAATCAACGGCTATCTTCACAGGAATTTGACACGGTGGCCCGAGTTCAAATCCTGGACCAAGCTGTCTGCATTTTGCATAGTGCTAATACTCTTGGGAAAATATTAGTAGGATAGACTGTGTTCTTTAACACAGATATAGCAATCGGTCTTGGAGAAAGAAAACTCTGAATTCAAACCTATTAAACTGCTTAAAAACTGACTTCATATCGCATCCTTTTCGTGTGGACTTATTCATTCAAAAAAAAAAAAAATTCAATCATCGCAGAAGGAATATACGTACACGAATACTTAGCAAGAGTCGACTAAAAAGTTTATAAGCTGACAAAGAGACTATAAGAAAATGAGATCCAATGACATTTTTTTCTTCAACATAGTCTCACTTGTGTTTCCCTCACTTTTTTTCATCTGTGTTGCTGTGCTTGGATCTTATTGGTCAAAAAAGTATGAGCGGTCAATATGACGTCATAAAATAAACTTTTCAGCCAATGAATTTTTCAGCCCACCTTCACATTCTCAAATCACTTTGTATGTCAATTATAACATTCTGTTGCAAAATGCAATCCATCATTGACATTCTTTGGACAAATTCTTAACGTATTTCCATTTTCTTTTAACCATATTTTGGTAATTCTTTGTGATAGCGTCTTCGTATTCCGGGTTTTCAACTTTTAAGGTTTTCTTTTTGTCTCTGAGAGCTGAAAATTTTATTCATTGGGCATCTCTTTGCGTGTTAGCATTTAAATGACCAGAACCCAATTTCCTTGACAGAATCGATTTTTGTTGAATGAAGGTTAATTCACTTCCAGGTGAACAAAGTACTTCTATACGTTTTCACAATTCAAAATGTAAAAAAAAAAAAAATCTATTGATTTTACATCCCATTTCGTTTCATTATTCTAATTAAACTGAGGACATTTCTTTTTCGGCGACATTTTCGATTTAAACCACAAGTACTTTATTTCTATTAAGTTCTTCAAAAAGAAAGTTTCAATCTATACTTACGTGACGTTTTAAAATAATGTACCAAAAACGATTCAAGCTAATTTTTAGGCCTTCAGTGTATGTAAAATTTATGTTCGAATATTATTCATGTGACAACGCTTTAGTCGGAGAATAGGTTTTTGCTGTTGAAATGACAATTAAGATCATTTGACTATCCATTTATTTGGGTTGTTACAGCTAAATCGTTTTCTAAGGTCAATCCTGTGCGCAATATTACAATTTATTTCGCCTATAAATCGTAGAAATGTGTGAGGAAACAGATTTAATGGGGAATTTATCCTGTCTACATTTCTCAACAATTTGACAGTTTGATGAATTTAAAGCAAATCACCATCATTATCAATCATAAAGTTAAGATATATGTTCTGGCCTTTTTGTAATTTTTCTTGTAAAACACTTTAAATACAAGTGGCCCAAAAAAACAGCTTAATACTCAAACGCTAGTAAAGGGTGTTTCAGAAAGTAATTATGTTTTACCATAGACGATATAAAGAAGTAGGAAAAAGTTATTCAAACATTTTCAATAATATATACATATATATATATATATGTACTTGTGATAGAAATATGTGGAAAGTTAGATAAATCAAACTCTTAACTCGGATTTAGATGCGTGATATTTCGTTCTTTTTATTCCAAAGAACTTTTTCAAACTGAAACCGTTTTCTGAGTTTTTCTTTTTATAAGTAAATGAGGAAATTGATAAGATGATGGAGAGCATATAGTTAAACCCTTTCACTTCCTCCTGCTACACCTATATATAAATAAAATATCTATTATACATTAAGGTAAATTTTTATCCCTTAACCCATCCTATTTTCACGAAAACGATAAATCAGATTCGACGTTTTTTTGGCAAATAAATGTAAACAACTTGAAAAATATCAGCAAAGAGGAAAATAAAACCAACTGTTGGTTTTATTTTCTTTCTTTCTGTGGAAACGTGGGCGTTTTTTTTATTTTAAGTCTTTTCATCAGTTATAGAAAAAGAAAAAAAAATTCCCCCCAATATTGTCTCCGCCCTTTTTTTTTTACTTAGCTAAAAAA
This sequence comes from Sepioteuthis lessoniana, assembly GCA_963585895.1. Lineage (NCBI taxonomy): Eukaryota > Metazoa > Mollusca > Cephalopoda > Myopsida > Loliginidae > Sepioteuthis > Sepioteuthis lessoniana. The sequence goes on along the minus strand of OY757915.1, from coordinate 15,712,786 downwards.
TTCCCTACCCCAAATAAGCTGAGTTAACACCTCCACCCTCTCCATCTGATTTCCCTAAAAAAGGAAAAATGAATTGGTTACACGTCCCTTTTACCGCTATCACTGATTATCAGTAATCCTTGCTGGTCCGAAAAGTGGTGATTATTTTCGTTAAATTTATATAACAAAGTGATCCCCCGATTAAATTCTAAAATATTGGGGTTTTCTCCAAGTTTTCTTCTTTGCGGATATTTTTTCTGTCTGTTTACATGTATTCGCCAAAAAAAAAAAAAAAAAAGAAAAAAAAGTAGAATCTGATTTTTAGTTTTTGCTAAAATAGGATGGGTGAAATAGTAAAAATGTACCCATATTAATTCTTTTCTTATTACGATTAACTTAAAAATCGATAATTTTCCTAATATAGATAATATGGATTTTTACGATATGTTTCTTAATTAGAAATAGAATATTTGTAAATTAATATTAGAATTGATTCATTATTTTCTGACCACACGTTATATTATCTAATATCTATAGTACATAATAATTTTTATTTTTATAGAGGAATGTATAAACATACTATCTAAAAAAAATATTATGATATTTCCACCACAAAAATGTTTTAATTAAAAAATATAAAAAAAATATTTCAATTAAACAGTTAAAGAAATTTTTAATTCACCTCTTGCCGGAAGTAATATAAACACACCCAAATGATATTTTCCTTCAACATCTGAAGACGGTCATGATAGACCTGAAATAAATTTATAATGACATCAAAGAACGGAAATTCTTCTTCACACACACACGCACACACACACACGCGCATATATATATATATATATATATATATAAGGTAGTTCGTAATTATGTTTTGAAAAAGAGGTTATCAAAACATACTGTTTCTTAAATCTAGTTGATTATCCTCAAAAATATATTCATTTTCGCATATTATTTCCTCGTTATCATTATATATGTGCCCGTTTTATGAATTCTATTTTGATTTCGAAGGCATAGAGTATTTTTTTAGATAATGATTGTTCGATTAACCTCACAGGTTCTCCTCACTCTATGTATGTATGTATGTGTTTGTGTCTTTAAGTTTTTCATTATTACCAATGAATGACAGCTACTGTCTCGTAACAACAGCATAAGTGAAAATCAGGATTATGTGTTGTATACTACAGCCATAATGATATCATAATAACAATACAGATACATAAACAAAAACAGGCTGACTCTTTCGTTTCAGATACGAACGGGTTTATTAATTTCTAGCTTCGGTCCATGGCGACACGAGGAGTGAGATACAATTCTTAAAAGCCTATGCTAATTATACCATGCTGACCCCACCCCAACGCGCGGTGCATCTTGTGATGTCTAAGATCTCAATTCATCTCTGCCAGTCGAGATTCGAAAAACTCAACCGCATGTCATAATAAAAAGACAGCAGTTGAGTTTTCTACCGTTGAGGTAGAAAACTCAACTGCTGTCTTTTTTTAAAAACTCAAATTCTCAAGACCATCTCTTCTGGGCATGGCGTCATCCACACTCCAGCCCCATTTGCTTTTTGGGGGTTTATTATGACAAATGATGATTGCCATATCCTTTGTGAACGGGCTTAAGACTGCACCATCTGACTATGCACATGGACTAAGAGATCTGAATGGTTCAAAGCCTTACTAAACTGAATGATAAAATATAATTAACGAAAAATGATTAATATAAAAAAATCATTCTTTAATTATGTAACACGTGTAAGTAGATCTCAAATACTTCTTTACTACTGAATTTTTTGTGTTCTTTATACGGTGGAACAAATTGATCAACTGTTATAAAGTTGATTTTGTTATGCCCAGATGTTTAGGTGTTTGCGTTCACTTGTTATAAATCGAAGAATAAAAATTAGCCGGCCACCAACACATCATTGGGTGGCGAAGAACCGTCCATCAAGGAAGCTTTCCTTACTTGGTACGAAATCATAGAAGGAATAGTATTGAAGGACCACATCTCTTCGTCGTAAAAATCTTCTGCAATGGCTGCTCTTCCAACAGATCATCGACATTGTGCCAAAAGTCATTAAGAACATCATTCCATCAGCGATTTCAATATCTATGGTATATCTCAGGTACATTAATATCTCTGTTTTCTTTGGTTTTAATCGCATATCAACTCCCTTGGTTTATTTTATGCCGAAGCCATCCTGATGGAAGAACAGCGGTGGTTTTATTTAACCCCTACTGTTATATAATGACTGTTGACATGGATTTTGTGTTTGTTCCTGGTGACCACGTGTGCCTTGAAAAGCTGTCACGTTATGAATAGTAAACAAGGGGATGTTAGTGCGTCGGAATAGGCCGGCCGAGCAGGTGTGTAACCGGAAGGAGACTACGTGATATGAGAACCACGCGGTCAGATTTAGACAGGCCAGTCAGAATCGAGAGTCGAGCCAGCGAAGCAGCCGATCAGAGGCGTCTCTGACGATATGGCTTGCAAGAGGGTGCAAGCGTTCGCACCCCTGGCTCCAGGAAGAAAATATGGGGCAGGAAGAAATCCCCTCTCTAAGTATATGTCTCTCTATCGATCTATCAAACTTACAATAAACTGTATGCCCCTTTCGAGAATAAAATGGGAGAGGTATATTCTTATAAAGCTCTTTTTCGTTCGTTCATTGAAGTTCGTTCATTATCTTTGATTATGTTCTTGGTTGGGTCTATTTGAAGAATACCTGCGGGGATAAAAGTTCATATTTTCCGATAGGTGTGACAGCTCAGCTCTGCAGTGTATCTACAAATAATATATAATATATTTAAAAAAGATTTAGGATTAAATAACCTGTAAGGGTTGATATTCCATGAAACCAAACCAAACCAAACCAAACATTTACGCCACAAAGACTCCCCATTCATAAAATTGTGTACAAATAATTCGTATTGTATAAATATAATTAATCAAAGTCACATTAGGTTCTATAAATTATTATCATTGAATATATATAACTGTTAGAAAATAGATAAATACAAACAGTTTTTTCAAATCATATAACAGTGAATTAATAGCATTAGATAGGAATGCTTAAAACAATAGAACTGTGATCAAATACGAGGTGCATACGATAAGTTTCCAGACTTTTTTCGTATGGGCACTTCTATTGATATTACACGTAGGAAACGCTAGTCCCCTTCGAAGTAATCTCCTCCGGCTGCAATGCACTTGTACCATTCAAACAACTTATGGAAGGCCCCATGGAAATCCTCTTGTGTGTGCGTGTCAATGACCTTCGTCACAGCCTCTTTCATCTCCTCAATTGTCTCATAATGACAGCCTGGGAGCTTAGGGAATAACCAAAAGTCACAGGGAGCAAGGTCTGGACTACTGGGAGGCTGAGGAACTGTCTTGATGCACATCTTGCTCAAGTAGTCTGTGACAAGAATGGCGTTGTGGACTGGTACATTGTCCTGGTAGAAATGCCACTGACCCGATTTGAAGAGTGCTGGCCTCTTTCGACGGAATCTCTTGCTGAACTCCCTTAAAACCTCAACGTAGTAACCGTAACCGTAACCCTAACCATTTGGCCAATCAACTCTGATCTATTGACTTCCTTACTCCCCCCCACACCTCTCATCATCCCTCACAGACTCCATGTCTTCCTTGAATCTCTTATGCCACTCAAAAACTGATGCTTGATTCATGCAATATGGACGAAAAGCAGTCTGAAGCATTCCATACGTTTCCGTTGCATCATTCTTTCCAAGTTTAAACAGAATTTTATTACATATTGTTCTTCTGAAGTGTCCTCACGTCCAGATTGCATTTTAAAAATTCACCAGCTGTGACAATGAGGTTTTAGGAGGGTGTATTCCAATTGCTACTGTAGCTGTTCATTTTAACTTGAAATCATAAAAATTGGTCAGTCATATCATAAGATGTATAGCAATAACATAGTGAATTTTCATGAGTCTACGATAACTTTAAATGTTCATACGAAAAAGTCTGGAAACTTATCTTATGCACCTCGTATAACTGTTAAAAATAGATAAATACAAATAGTTTCTTCAAATCATATAACAGTAAATTATTAGCATTAGATAGGAATACTTGAAACGATAGAACTGTGATGAAATATGTAACGTTGCCGACCGTAGTCAAGGGGGACCTGAAGGCTTCCTTTTCGATAGCTCTAACACCAAGGCGTAAGGGAGGGCGCTACTCCTTTCCCTGGATTGCTCCACTTTACCCTTGATTCATATCTCATAATGCTGAATGTTAAGCGAGGTAGCACAAAGTATCATTTTTTTGAGTCTTTGGTATGACTCGACCTGGGATTGAAACCAGGTCTCCCGAGCCATTATTTGAATATATAATTGTTTGTAAATGATTTTAAATTTTAAAGAGAAATAGTTTCTTAAAACAATAAAAATGCAAATTATTAGTAATAGCAGGTAATATTTGAACCCATAAAATGTCTTCGGGGTTATAAGATCTAACAAATTTTGAAATGACCTAAAACCTAGTAAACAACTTACAAACTTCGTCTAAATCATCATCATCTTCATCTTGTCGTGCTGACAGCTCAGATTTCCCTGAATCTCTCACTCTCTCAGTACGTCCCTATCATTCATTGTTCTCGGTCGGCCCCCCAATCCAATATCCGCAGAGAGCTGACCATGGGTTAGGGTCTATTGAAGAACGTCATGAGTTCACCCTTGCTCCTCCAAGACGCCTTGTTCGTCTTTTTTGGATGATTTGGGAGATGGGAGGTAAGTGGTCGTATCACTACTATTTTGTGTGGTGTTGCTTCCACTATTAATTCAAAACAGCTTGAAACATTCTTGGGTAGTTCCCATGAAGCTTCTTCATAATACGGTTTAGTTTGTTTTGGTTTAGTTTCTTTGGTTAATGGCATATCAACCTTTGTTGGTAATTTTATGCCAAAGCCATTCTCCTAGAAGAACAGTAGTGGTACTATTTAACCTATAGCTGTGAGGATAAGGGGATTCATACCTTTCCCAAGGGTATTTGCCCGAAAGTGAACGTAATAACGCAACTGGAGTACGAACTCGCTTACTACGATTCCGCAGTCCATCGCTTTAACCATTACAGCACGAGGACACCCCCATAATACGTTTATTTAACATCGATGAGGGGCATCCATACAATTGTATTGACACAGTTATAGCTCTTTTTTTCTATCAGGTAGATCAGTCAGTCTTCCATTTGATCGATAACCTGTCGATAGCAATCCCACCTTCGCTCGGCATTTGTAGATATCATTTTCAGTTGATAAGATATTGCTGCTGACGTATGTGAACTTGTCTACAAATTTTAGCTGCCTGCCACTCAGACATTGTTGCTGGGGTTGTGCAAGGACATAAACAAGCACCATATTAATTTGTAATATGCCTAGATTACGTACTTTGAACGTCGATAGGTCTAATAAAGGAAAAAAAGGCTTTTTGCGTAAAGCCGTTTTTCCTTTATTAGATCTAATAAACGAAAAACGGCTTTACGCAAAAAAAGCAAGTAGCAGATAATATCCTGTAGAAACAAAACAGAGGCAGACTATGCAGATGATCTGGCGCTTCTTGCAAATACATCTGTCCAAACAGAATCCCTATTGCATAGTCTATGTAATATAATTAAGGATCGTTACTAATTATATTAGTTAATTATTTTATTTTTAGCTAAAAAAAAAAATTGAATATCATTTGTAGCAAAAAAACTTTGAAGTGAAGTTTAAGTCGCAGGCGAAAGGTCAATTAGCGCACGTGTCGCGCCAGGGGGTATGATATGGGGTTGACTGGGTGTTTTGAAATCCGTGGCTGACAGAAAGTTTAGAATAAACACATTTACTGCAGTGGCAGCTGATTTAGCCGTTGGGTTTATGGAAAGTTTCTAATGGCACGTGTACTTATCGTCATTAGTTGAGGAATATTAATCAACATATTATTTAAGCAGGGTAATTTTAGCAGTAAGTGGAGTTGAGTCGACTTAGTTCAGTGACTCGAGTCCAGAGAAGACAACCCTCTAGGCGCGAAGAGCTTTGCTTGGGATGAAAAAAGCGAAATTGGTGTTTTGAGAGTTCATCTCTCACGAAAGAGAGTTTTGGCGATTCTATTCAATAACTAATATCTTTCACTCTATCTTTCTCTCTCGTTTCGAAGGCGACTACTATGAAATGTTACAGTTACCTAATAAACGTTTCGTCTCTTAAGAAACAACAGAGTCGCTTTGTATTTGAGATATATAATACCTATTCATATTCAAGCTGGTGCCGTATCAGTGTGGAAACGTTACCCTTAGAGCAAACAGCAAGAGATGTTGGCCTCCACAGAGACTCAAATAAAATGGTGTTCATGTATTTTAAACAAGAAGCAGACAACGTCTTAATGCTTAAAACTTTTTTTTTTATTATATAAAGTTTTGAATTTCTCCCAACGTAAAAATAATATCGATTGTCCATATGAATATAAGATAATTGTTATTAAGAGTTATCTTCTTTTCTCAGACATTATTTCATAAAGTACCCAGAGTTATTGGACACTTATGCATAATGAATTTTCTGATTATATTGCTGATAGACGAATTAAATTCGTTTGAAAGAAACTCTATAACATAAATATTAATGACAACAACAATAACAAAAATGTTATAAACTTATTTTTATTGTAACCAAATACACTAAAATTATTTTTAAAAATCAGTTTTTACATGCAATAGCCCACCAATATATACTTCCTTTTTATTTCACTAATAATATATAAAGGACATTCAATAAATAAGGTTAAATATAGCCTAAGAAATTTGGTTTGGTTTGGTTGGGTTTATGGCATATTAATCTGTTATACCGGAACTATACACTCAGTGACTCTTTTTAGTATGACACCGGTAAAGATATAAATGGATGGTGTCTGACAACTTCAGGAAAAAAGCGTTAATCGCTCTCTGATAGACTTGCCAACTCTTCTGCTTGTACCTGTGGAATACCTTTATTGAACCAACGATACAACATAATCATTGTAGATTATTTAATGCCAAATCCTCTTTATACATATACATTAAATATACAAGGATCATTAAATAGGTTTCCAGACTTTTTTCGTATGGGCACTTCTATTGATAGTACACACATTAAACTCTAGTCCCCTTCGAAGTAATCTCCTCCAGCTTCAATGCACTTGTACTGTTCCAACAACTTCTGGAAGGCCAAATGGAATTATTCTTGTGTGAGCGTGTCAATGACTTTTGTCAAAGCCTCTTTCATCTCCTCAATTGTCTCATAACGACAGCCTGGGAGCTTAGAGAATAACCAAAAGTCACAGGGAGCAAGGTCTGGACTATAGGGACAGTGAGGAACTGTCTTGATGCCCATCTTGGTCAAATAGTCTGTGACAAGGATGGAGTTGTGGACTGGTGCATTGTCCTGGTGGAAATGCCACTGACCCGATTTGAAGAGTGCTGGCCTCTTCCCTAGGAATCTCTTCCTGAACTCCCTTAAAAACCTCGACATAGTATTACTTGTTGACTGTCTTTCAAGTGGGAACCCAGTGCATGTAGATTGTGCCAGTGCTGTCAAAGAAAGGATCATCAAAAGTTTGTCGGTGGATTTGCTCTGTCTGGCCTTCTTAGGTCTGGGAGAGCCAGCATGCTTCCACTGGGAACTCTGTTTCTTGGTCTCTGGGTAATAGAAGTAGATCCAGCTTTCATCACATGGCATTTTTTCCAAGTTTAAAACAGAATTTTATTGCAGATCTTTCTTCTAAAGTGTCCTCACGTCCAGATTGCATTTTTGAAATCCACCAGCTGGGACAATCAGGCTTTAGTAGAGTGTATTCCAATCGCTGCTGTAGCTATTTATTTGAACCTGAAATCATAAAAATTGGTCAGTCATCTCGTAAGATGTATAGCAATAACATACTGAATTTTCAAGAGTCTACGACAATTGTAAATGCCTGTACAAAAAAGTCTGGAAACTTAATGAAGGCCTCACATATATGATTTGTAAATACATTTTGTAGATAAAATTTTAAAATGACCCTGTGCTCATTTTTTTTGCCCACAGTTAAATGGTTTCAAGTACTGCTATATAGCAGTCACAATTTAACTTGTCATTTATTTGAACACGTAGTTTGTAGCTAATTTCATTTTTAAATAAGTTACACCTAATTTGTTTGCACACTAATATTGCAATTGCTTGTTCACAGTTAAATGGTTTCAGGTATTACTATTAAACACTAATAATTCTATTCGATATTAATTATTTGTTTGCAGACAGTATAGAGGTTACAAGTATTGCTCTCTAGCACTAATTATTCTATTTAACGTGACTAAATCATTTGCACACAGTTAAATGGTTCAAGGTATTTTATAATACCAATAATTTAACTTAGGCACATAATTGCTATTTAACACTAATATTTCTATTCAATATACCTCATTTGTTTGCACACAGTTAAATGGTTCAATATGTTGCTATGTATCACTCACAATTCAATTAAATATCAGTCACTTACATACTGCTAAATGAACAAACAGTTCTATTTTTAAAAATCAGTTAGCAAAAATCATTTGTTTGCACGCAAGATAAATGTCAAACAGTTCTAATTGACCCATAGATAGGAGCCTAAAGAATGCTACCACTCTGAGTGGACCTGGAAACGATGGCCATAAAGGAGTACTCTACATTCCCCAAATCTTCAAGACTGGAACCTCACCATCAGATCATTTAATGTCATAAATAGAACATTCGTTGAGGTAGGTTTTACCACTCTGCGGTGATGTAATCGATGTCTTCTACATCCCAGTCGACTGGGCTTACCTAAAATGTTTGTTAGAGTTAAAATTGCACCTTTTTCAAAGAAAGCAAGTCATCGGTGCGTTTATGCCCAAGAAAAACTATCCGCATGTACGCTGCCCATGGAAATTTTTATTTACCGGAGAGTAATTCTAGAGTAAATTTTACATGGCTTGCACTTTTCAGTCTCCCAAAATTTGTGGACAGAACTCTGTTTAAGTATGAAGTACTCCGTTTTATTTGACGTCATTTTAAATAGCTTCAAAACTGATAATTTTTTAGATTAAAATATGTTTAGTATAAAACCAAATTCAACTATTCAGAATTTATTTAGATTCATGGAAAAAAATCCTTAAAAAATAATTGCCTTTTAAGAAAAATCGCCTTATCTATTGAACAATCCTCTTACAAATTAATTGTATATAAAAATGATGCTTACATTCACTTTTATTAAGAGTAAGCTTAGCTTTAGTCGATGTTTTACCAATTCATATATATATATATATATATATATATATATATATATATAAATTAGAAATATAGATATAAGAGGTATATATATATATATATATATAAAAGCAAAAGTTTTGCTATCTTATGGATGTAAGGTTTACTTAATTAAAAAATATTCACTATAAAGGCAAAAAAAGCAAACCCTGACCATTATCAATCTCCTGAAGACAACCACGAAGTCTGAAACACGTGTAGAGCCTAAATTCTAAATTCAGAGTCATTTGCGGTCCGATTCATTTTAAAATATTTACTTTTCTCTCGTTGGACCAACAACAATTAACATACACACACATACACACACACACACACACACACGCATATATATATATATATATATATAGAGAGAGAGAGAAACAGAGAGAGATTGTGTGTGTGTGTGTGTTTGTGTATATGTAAAACCCTGCAGACATACCGTTCTGTTGGCTGTAGTTGTCGACTCCACCTTTGTAGAATTGTGAGAACTCATCAACGAGATCACCTCTTGGCCTTGGTTGTCGACCTATAATGCAAGATCCTGATGGCTTGGTAGTCCATGACCCGTCAACTGAATTTGTCAAGTGACACTCCACTTTGACCCATACTGAGCTGGGAAGGGCCGTCGGAAAGGCCCGATTCGATCAAGTGTCTGATTATGTTAGGTCCTAGGACCTATTTGATTGTCACTACTCTAGTAGCAAATTGTTGCGTTCTTAAGAGGGATACAATCAGGCAAGGTACTATTTACCAACCCCTCCGCTCGGGCAGGATATGACACAAGGTCAATTTTTAAGCGGAGTTTAACAGGTTTGAAGTCAGAGTTTTCCTTCTCCTAGACTAGTTGCCTTCACCAAGGCTGAAGAACCTAGTCCGTCCTACTATTTACCCATAGCTGGAGGGAGAATAATTGGATTCATACTTTTCCCAAGGGTATTAGTGCTATGTGAAATGCAATCAGTCTCGTCCAGGATTTGAACTCGTGTTGCCGTGTCCATTTCCTACGACGATAACGACTACACCACATGCAAGGTGGTTCTTAATTGAAAAGGATCAGTCAACACGTTCGTATATAAAAGAAAAAAGGGTTTTATTGCAAGAGAGATACAATAAGACAGACAAGGAATACTGAAGCACGCTACTAATCCCCGAAGCAAGGACAGGTATTATGCTGTGCTCACAATATATAGTCACTGATATAGTCAGTCCATATGACTGAGAGTATGGGATATTCCATTACAACACAAATAAACACCTAAACCTATTTTATCTTTAAGGTACTTAAAGCCGGTGGTTGAGGGTCGACCGCGCTTAGATAGCTATACTTGAAATCGTGTAAAATGTATACAAACAAATGACTTATATTAATAGTTTTGAATAGAAATACTTGAAACCATTTAACTATTAAAACAAATTATATAAGTGTTGTATCGTTGGTTCAATAAAGGTATTCCACAGGTACAAGCCGAAGAGTTGGCAAGTCTATCAGAGAGCGATTAACGCTTTTTCCCCCTGAAGTAGTCAGACACCGTCCATTTATATCTTTACCGGTGTCATACTAAAAAGAGTCACTGAGTGTATAGTTCCGGTATAACAATAAGAATACTTGATAAATAAACTTACGTTTATAAGTAGCAATATTTGAAAACATTTAAATGTGTGCAAACAAATGATGAATATTGAAAAGAATTATTAGTGGGATCGGTCATATGGAAGTCAGACCTGATCGATATAAAGAAACGCAGTTTCTTCCAAGCAGCAGTCGTGTCAATACTAATATATGGATGCACTACATGGACGCTAACAAAACGGATGGAGAAAAAGCTTGACGGTAACTACACAAGAATGCTGCGAGCAATATTGAACAAATCCTGGAGGCAACACCCCATAAGGCAGCAGCTATACGGCCACCTTCCACCCATCACGAAAACTATCAAAGTTAGTAGAGCCAGACATACAGGACACTGCCGGAGAAGCAGGGACGAGCTCATAAGTGATGTACTCGTATGGACCCTTTCACATGGACGAGCAAAAGCAGGGCGACCAGCTCGAACCTACATACAGCAGCTCTGTGCCGATACGGGGTGTAGCCCTGAGGACCTACCGGAAGCGATGAATGATAGATAGAGGTGATGAGAGAGGGTCAGGGATATCGATGCTGATACCACGACAAGATGATGAGATGATGAGATAGCAATACTTGAATCTATTTTACTGTGTGCAAGGGAATGATTAATAATAGATGGAACTGTTATTATTAGTTGGCGTTAACTGAGGGTATTACGTGTATGCCAATTAGCGATCCCAGACACGTTTAAAAATAAAGTGAATGCAAACTATTTACATACAAAATACAAATCCCCCCTATATATATAAACACACACATATATCTCAATAGTCATCCACAGACAGATCTGTTTCGTTCTATCAGAACTCATCAGTGTGGCTCGACAGTATCTCCCCGTAGCTGGGATCGAAACCCGGTTGACTCAAACGCCAAGCCAAGCCTCTAACCCTTCAGCCACGAGGAGATATTAGCTGCGAAGTAAATTTTAAACGGTTATGAATCAATTACTATTGTTTACATACATCCGTTTAACAGCTACCGAGACCTCAATTCATATATGAAGAGGCTTGCAATAAACGCTATATATATATATATATATATATAAGCAGGGTTTAGCTTTAGATACCCATCAAAGGTTGATATACTATAAACCAAACGACTTAACCTAATCTACTATCATAAGACTACTGGTTCTAGTTGCGCATTTTAAAAAAGCCTTTAAGGTTTTTACCGTTTTGGTTCTCCATTTTGTTACTCAATATAAAAAATACAATCCTTTCCTTGTTCAAATAAGTGTCTCTATGATAAGAAATTGTGTCAGTTGGTGAAGCAAGTATTATATATATATATATATATAATTGCTATCATCTTTCTTCACAAGCCTTAAGACGTTGGCAAGTTATAGCCGATTTAACAGTAACAGTTCAGTAAAAAATAAAATGAAGCTAATATGACGATATGAGGTATTCATTGGCGCTACAAACTTATGGAGATCATGATGCATTTTTTTTTAATTTAGGGAAATAAAATTTTCCTTTTATAAAAATATAAACAGACTTTTTGACTTTGAAAGAAATTCAAAAGTCAAATTTAGAATGTAAGTGGAGGGAGGAATACTTACCGACCTTACAAATTATGAAACCAAAAAAGGAGAGCAGACTTCGTTGTTTAGTCGGTGCATTAATCCACTTTAAATCATGACATTTCTTGTCCACCTGTTGGGGTTAAAATGTCAAATTTTTAGATAGATTAATCAGATTGTTCATTTTTTAAATTTTTCATTTCGTTTGTGTGAAAAGAATTACTCCCTCATAATGGCTGAACAGGGACCCTTGATTAATCAAGCCTCTATATTATGGTTTGGTTGGATGACGAATTAAATTCTGATAGGTGGAAGCGATACTCTTCCTACATCATAAATCAGCGCATTTGATTGGCTGATCAGTTAGAAGTAGTAGAATACGAAAGGATCTGTGATTGGTTAGCTAATCGAGAATGTTTGTTCTCGCGGGAAGCCTCAATAAAAATTGATGTTTTTAAGGTTAGATGAGAGAAGATATCCGATGTCCATACAGAAGAAATCTCTCCAAGAACTAAAGCGTCAACAGAAAAAGCCTCTCCCTTAAAAAAAAAAAAAAACTGAGTAAGATAATAAGATTTCACCAGCCCGATATTACATATCTCTTTCTCTCAAAGACAATAAAAAGCACATACTTTATATATATATATATATATATATATATATATATATATATATATATATAGTTTTGGTGCTTTTGTTTTTGTTGTTGTTATTATTTTTGGTGTTTTTGATTTATATCAAAACCCATAACAGGATGGAAATAAACTTATGATCCTAATGTGACAGGTTTTTGTTTTTTCTTAAAGAAATATATATATATGTATATTGTTGTTACGCCGTTGTTATTGATTGTTAACGGAGAATTTTTCTTCTCTTTGAATTGCCAACACTCAGGCAATTGGTTCCAACGAACCTCCCCAGCCGTCACAAGAAGTTTCAGATAGATTGTGTAATTCCCCGTCTGTGAATCTTTCAAACAAAACTTGGGCACAGGGAGAGTTGATGCACCAACTAGCCGGAAATGCTTAAGGCTCTCATGGAACTAAGGCCACAATCAAGTACAGTGATTGCGTAGGGCCACACATGGTGCCGCGGCCAGGATTTGAACGTGAAGCTCCACGGCACAGCCACACGCTGGATGCAACCCTGAAAACCCACGGCACAGTCACATACAGAATTCGATCCTGAAAGCCCACGGCACAGCCACACAAATGAAAACACGGTCACCCTCAACTAACTCTACAGCTTAGGGTAAGAGACTCTTTTCCTCAACTTCTCTTCATTCTTTGCATAGATTGTTGGGTAGTTGCTTAGATAAATTGTTGTTAGATAAACTATTGTCTAGATAGTAGACTACATTCATTCTCATATCTCAGCAAAATGACAAATACTAATCCAGTTTCTGCAAATGGACTTATCAAGATCATCTCAAAGATTTCAAGATTTACCGACCGACCTAAAACCCTGGCTTGCAGGGTTAAAAAAGAGAGAACGGATCATCAAATTATCTGATCCGAAGCTGATTAATCTAGTCCAAACTTTTTTCTGATTGTACTGTGTCAGAGTGGATCGGAGATTATCTCGATGACCATCCAGATATTTCCAATAAACAATTAGTCGTATCAGCGTAGTACGGAAAATTTTCAAATTCCACCGACCTCGCTCGAGCTTTAATTAAAATAAAGCTAGACAGAGATGAAACTCTCGCTGAATTAGTGAGTAGAATGACCTAACTTACTAATTTTGCGTATCAGGACTCGGAGCTAAGAGAAAGTTCGGCTGTTCAAGTACAACTGACTGAATTCTTCCCCGATGCCTTAAACCATTCCTTTATTAAAGAAGATGTGTCAAGATCTAACCCAACAACCCTATTTGAGGTCTTGTCATCAGCAAGGGAATATGAGAGGCTCTATGAGAGACTTCGAGCTTGTCGATTCGATAATAGGATTCTTTGTAGGGTAGATCAGTGGTAGGAAAAGACGAGACCCCATATCATGTTAAGGGTGAACAAATGGAAGAAGGTGGTCTGGAGAGGGCTATGGTTGTTATAGTTGTAGCAAACTGACTCAACGAGCCATAGTAAATAAGGAAGTACATGATTCATTATGATAAAATAAAAGCCCTGGAACTGTGGTAGAGTAGAAATGAAGACGAGTATTGTCCAGGGTCAACTGAGGAATATTAATCTAACTTAGAAAAGGAAAGTCCAGGTCAATATCAAAACAACACAAAATTGATTAAAAGCCTAGGACACCCGAAGACTGTAAACATGTCGAATCCTCAAAAAAAAAGAAAGACGTCCTAAAAATATAAATTCAAAAAGATATGAGTATCAGAAAGGCAATAAAAACTGCACCAAAGTTTTATGTTTAAAGCAAAACTGGGAAAGAATAAAAACTCCAAAAAGAAAAGGAGGTGAAGTTTACTAACATTTTACCCAAGACTCGGGAATGGTATGTAAGACAGACGTAATGATAGATTCTGGATCGGAAATCTTAATTTTTACCCAAGACTTGGGAATGGTATGTATGGTAATTATTACGGGTAGACAGAAGTAATGATAGATTCTGGATGGGAAATCCTACTTTTTACCCAAGACTCGGGAATGGTATGTATGGTAATTATTACGGGTAGATAGAAGTAATGATAGATTCTTGATAGGAAATCTTACTTTTTACCCAAGATTCGGGAATAGTATATATGGTAATTATTACGGGTAGACAGATGTAATGATAGATTCTGGATGGAAAAGCTCACTTTTTACCCAAGACTCGGGAATGGTATGTATGGTAATTATTACGGCAAGCAGAAGTAATGATAGATTCTGGATGGGAAATCTTACTTTTTACCCGAGACTCGGGAATGGTATGTATGGCAATTATTACGGGTAGACAGAAGTAATGATAGATTCTTGATAGGAAATCCTACTTTTTGCCCAAGACTCGGGAATGGTATATATGGTAATTATTACGGGTAGACAGAAGTAATGATAGATTCTGGATCGGAAATCTCACTTTAAAAAAGAATTTTGAGGAATTAGAGGTTGATACTATAACGTTGAATTATTGAGATTTAATGGTACACAAGTTAACGGACGAAAAATGGAATTAAGTAGTTTAGTCGAGTTGCCCACTGAGATGGGTGGAATTAAAACTTGATCGAAGCTATACATTTCGTCAGACTTGGATCGGACAAGCGTATTGGGCGAAGATGGGTTAAAGAAAAATTGAACCTAGATAAATTTTAATTCAAGTTAAAGGTGGTAAACATTTCACTTGGTATAAATCGAAGTAGTTATTTGATTGGTTGGTTGGGATTTATGGCATATCAACCTTTGTAGGTCATTTAACGCCAAATCCATCTTTATACAAATAGTCAGTTCTATTTCAAATAATTCATTCTAGGATGAGAACACAGTTTAATTTTCAAAAACCTTTCTATTTCAAACTATTCATTTCATTCAAACAGTTCTAATTCAGCTAGTTTTTAAAGTAGGGAGTTTGATATCTACTCATTAAACAATATTAAATTAACTCTACATACCACTATGTTCTGTATTGCCGAATATCCACAGGAGAACAGTATGGGACTTTATACCGAGTAAGTCTAACAGAAGAAGCACTCAAGGGAAATGAAGATGTGGTTTGGTTGAGTTTGTTGTAAGAGGGAACCAAACAGGATAATGTTAGCCAATTTGGACAACAAAACTGAAGGTATAAAAGGGTGAAGGGTCATGGAGCATATCCTCTGTAAAGATTAGAAGACAAGTTTTTCTATATTGAGACGCATTCTAATAGGACAGATGAAGGTAAGAAGAACCCAAATTACCTCACTGGACTACAGGAAAAGAAAAGGAAAATAGGGAATCTAATATACAGCAATAGACATGTTGTCGCCAGTTCAGATAAGGAATCCAGGCGAACTCGGTCGTTTGTAATGAAAATCATCATCATCATGTCACGCTATCAGCACGGATATCCCTGACCCTCTCTCGCTACCTCTCCATATCGTCCATCGCTTCCGGCTGGTCCTCAGGGCTACATCCCGTAATCGTATTGGCATAGAGCTGCTGTATGTAGGTTTGATCTGGCCGTCCTGCCTTTGCTCGGCCATGTGATACTATTTACCAACCCCTCCGCTCGGGCAGGATATGACACAAGGTCAATTTTTAAGCGGAGTTTAACAGGTTTGAATTCAGAGTTTTCCTTCTCCTAGACTAGTTGCCTAACCAAGGCTGAAGAACCTAGTCTGTCCTACTATTTACCCATAGCTGGAGGGAGAATAATTGGATTCATACCTTTCCCAAAGGTATTAGTGCAATGTGAAATGCAATCAGTCTCGTCTAGGATTTGAACTCGTATCGCCGTGTTCATTTCCTACGGCGATAACGACTACACCACGGGCACCTCCCATGTGATAGGCTCCTCAGGAGTATATCACTAATGAGCTCGTTCGTACTTCTTTAGCAGTGCTCTGCATGTCTGGCTCGTCTACCTTTGATAGTTTTTGTGAGGGGTGGTAAGTGGCCGTACAGCAGCTGCTTTGTGGGGTGCTGTCTCCATGACTTGATCAATATTGCTTGGAGCATTCTTGTGTTATTGCCGTCAAGATTTTTCTCCATCAGTTTAGTTGGCGTCCATGTAGTGCCTCCATATAGCAGTATCAACACGACTTCTGCTTGGAAGAAACTGCGCTTCATTTTATCGGTCAGGTCTGACTTCCATATGACTGATAGCCTTTGCTAGTCGCGTGTCGATGTCTGTCTCGGTTGATGAGACACTGCTCCCTAGGTAGGTGAACTTGTCAACTAGTTTCAGAGAGCTACCGTATAGACACGGCAAATCACTCCTCTATACAACTGAAACTTTACCAAACGCCAAATCCATAAAAGGAAATTGGACGAAGAATCACAAAGGCCATTAAAAAAGTATTAATTTAAAGGAACCATCAAATAAATGGGACACTATTGGAAAGGTAGATATTCCAATCCTGAACTAACACAGAGGTCATTTTACATGTACCATTTTAAAAGTAGCTATTATGTAACGTAGCCAGATGTGGTTATGTAGAATATACAGATGTGTAAAACGTTCACATGCATAGGAATCCCGAAACACTGACGACTTTCTTTAGTTCAGGTACGAAACATTTATTACCTTCTTAACTTTTAGGTTTTTCGACACGAGGAGAGGGAGACACAATTTTTAATATGCTGACTGTTGCATCTGACCCCACAACGCGCAGCACATCTCGTAGTCCCCAACTGGACTCGCCTAGGTTCGGATCTCAACTCGCTTCGTCCAGCTTCAAATCTCAACTCTTCTGGACTGCCGGGCCGGAGTCCGAATCTCAACTAACTGCTTTTTTTCAAAAATCCCCCCAAATCCTCAGCCCATCGCTTCCGGGCATGACGTCATTCACATCCCCAGTCCAATTTCCTATCCGGGGTTTTTATTATGACATCTGTGATTGTCACATCCCCCCGGCACGAGCGTGAACACCTGCGCTCAATGTGTGCCCCTACCCGTGCACTAAGCCGAATAGTTCTAAGCCTAACTATACCGAAATATAAGATATAACCAACGAAAAATAATAATATAAAAAAATCCTTCTGCAATTATATAACAATTAGCTTAATTTTTTTTTTTTTAGTTATCCCCATGCTAGCCATAAAGATGTGTCCTCGATTGAAAAAACAAGTTATAAAAGATCAATAATTTTGCTGAGGTAAAGACAATGGCAACTAACCAACAAGAAATCACCCCAGAAGAACAACGCGAAGTGAAATCAATTAGCAGAGAACAAGCATAATAATCTCCACCAAAACAGGAATTACCACTAAGATTGACCCCCAATCCCGTAGAAATATGCTCTGTTTAACGAACTAAAAATGTTTTTTCAGGAAGAAAACAATACATGAAATTAAAAATTGTTGTTTTCTTTACTTATGGATATTTGAGAAACTTACCGATGAAACACATGACAAGAGAGGGATATCACAATATGGGATATTCACTGGTGCTAAAAACTTAGGGAGAACATGATGCATTTTTTTTTTATTTAGAAAAATGTGATTTTCCTTTCATAGAAATACAAAATAGACTTTTTGACTATGAAAGAAATTCAAAGGTCAATTTAATGGTCCGTATGTAAGTAATACTAACCGAACTCTCATATTATCAAAACGAAAAATAAGCAGGTTTTGGGGTCTATCCGTGCATTGATTTTAATTCATGATATCTCTTGCCCACCTGTTGGGATTAAAAGGTCAAATCTTTAGATAGATTAATCAGATGTTTGATTTTTTTCATTTGGTAAATGTGAAAAGAGATACTCCCCTCACAAAGCGTGGACTGGGACCCACAATTAAACAAGCCACCATATTGTGGTTTGAATAGATGATCAATTAAAATATGAGATATGCTCTCCCCACAAACATGAATCAGTATATTTGATAGGCTGACTAATCAAAAAGTAGTAGAAAAATACGAAATTTTCTTTGATTGGTTCACCAATAGAGAATTTATATATATATATATATATATATATATATATATATATATATATTTGTTACACCAAATGATTGTTATTTATTAACTGCCTTGTCATAGCAAAGTTGAAAAATTCAGATACCCTTCAATTTACCCATTGTTAGGAAAGGGAAGAGATGGATGTGTTACATAGCCATATATGAATATGTGAAGTAGACATATTCATACCCGTACGCAAAACGTTCATAATATCCATAACGCACATATATATAACATAAGAATCCCGAAACACGAAAAACACTTACGACTTCTTAGTTCAGGTAGGAAACTTTTTTATTACCTTTGAGTTAAAAGGTTTTTCGACATAAGGAGAGAGGCACTATCTTTCTAATTCTAACTTTTCCATCTGCCCCCCACCCCCCAACACGTGCGGCCCCGAAAGTCAACCGTCTTCTTCCGAGCCAGGAACTCAACTAACTGACTTTTCTCAAATCCCCCCCCAAATCCTCCGCCCACGCTTTCGGTGAATGACGTCATTCACATCCCCCGGTCACAATTTCCTATCTGGGATTTTTATTTTGACATCTCTGAATGACACATCCTCCCCGCACGCGTGTGAACACCTACGCTCATGTTGCACCTAACTAAACCATGTGCTAAGCGAAAGGTTCTTAGCCTAACTAAACCTAAATGCAAGATACATAAAACGAAATCCCTCGGCCATTATATTGCAGATGGATGTCTTTCCAAATGACATATACACGAAATGAAACACAAAATGCTTCATCCACGATTCGAACTCGGGTCGCTGATTCCATTCCTTACAACATTAGATATTACACTAAACACAACTAGATGATGAATGTTAGTAATAAAATGTCTTTTTTATTACATTAGCGGAGAAATAACAAATTCATTGGGGTGATATCTTGGAAAGCACTAAAGAATAAATTATCATACATCAGTATATATCTTAATTTGAATGTGATGAATATATATTTATATAGATATATTGTTGTCTTCAGACCGACTGTTTTGCTCTTGAATGGTTTTCAGTTGGTTACAGTTAAATATAGGAAAGAAAATTTATAGATAAATTTAAAACAAAGTTGAATAAAAGATGAATTACACACACATACAAATGGAAACAAGCACACACACACACACACACACACACACACACACACACACACACACACACACACAGAGACACACACATATATATATATATATATATATATATATATACAAAATCTCAAGACACATTAACCCGTAAGTGAAATCCGAAACCACTCTAAGACGCACGCACGCAACGTATCAACTATCAAAAGCAAATGAAGGGTAAAGTAGGCTAAGGGAAACACACCCAAAGAAAAAGGAAGGACCTGCATTAAAAAACAACATTCAAACTACTAACATGAGCGAGTTCAAGCCATATTGAATACCCCATTAACAAGGCCTTGAGCCGTACATGTTCTCTATTAGAGTTAGTGATTTTAGTTAATAAAAATATCTATTATGTTCGTGCTTGTGTTAAATGCTATTTATACTAATGTTTATTCTAAAAAAAAATTATGAATATTCCTTCGAGGATTTTTAATCGTTTTTTATTATTGTTTTCATGTATTGTATATCTGTGAGAATCTTCCTTACATCAGAAGATGTAAGGCGGTTAGAGCTACTGTTGTATTTTATAATTAAATGTTGTTTTATGGCAGTATTTTCAGATGACGATCAAAAGTATGGTCGAAAGAGCTTGGGCAGAAGATATGGGACAATTCCTTGACCCACTAGAATATATATATATATATATGTCAAAAATGTAAAACAGCTTATCATATTGTTATGAAGGAAGAAAGTGTCATATATCGACCCGTGTAGTCGAACCCGGATCTCCAGACAACATACGTGACTGTTGTATGAATTGTTGTGTCTGGGGTCACATGCCCATGAATATTTAAAATATAAAGTATTTGGACCGAAGTATCAAGTGCTCACTGTTTGATTTTGATTCTGGACTCGATATCAAGTATTTTGGTATTCGGTTGTGTACGTCAGTGAGAAGATTGTTTCCGAGTAAATTACTCGAAAGAATTATTTCGAGAGCATTATCGTGTATTATTCGAAGGATTCGACTAGTACATTGACTTTACGCGAAAATGCAGGAATATTATAACTCGTTAATAGACAGTTTCAAAAGTTCCCTTTCAGAATAACGTTATAAAAGTCAGACGAAGATCTCGTCGGAACTAACGTTATAAAACATATCTCCAGCATTAAGAGTTCTTAAAGGTCACGTTTTTGCCAAATAAATCTTCGATTGCTGAAGATTTTTGTTACTTTTCTCCAGACAAATATGCCATAAGATAAAAAAAGTAGAAAACAGTGTTTTTTTGCAATGTAATTTGTGGAAGAATGTGTTTCAATCAGGCGATTAAACAAATTGTTTTACTTTTCGTTCGCAAGCTGTATATATTTCCGTGTAAGATTACTGTCTATAAATACCTCTGGATACGTATTCCATGAAGGCCATTTCAAATAAAGTTTTCCTTTGACCGTGGAAGATTCTAATTTCGACTCAGTTTAATCTGAGAGATTCCAAGCAATATTGATACTTGTTTTTTTTTTTTGCTTTTTTTTTAACAAAGAAAACTATTTTGAGAAACTTTCATCTGAAATAAATTGAATTTTTAGATTTTGCCCAACTTGTTATCCATCTGACCGAATGAAACATAGACATTTATATATTGCAACGAAAATAAATATTTTCTCCGATAAAATTGGCAAATAAAATACATACTAGTAATTACTTGTATCAGTATGAATTCCATGGCATACGAGGAATACGTCAGGCATTTAAAAAAAAAGACCGATGCCGGAAGAAAGGCAAATTGACAAAATTCAAGCGGGCTTGGTGAAAGAAGATATACTTGATCTCGCACTCAAGACTTGGATTGCTGAAGTCACCAGTGATAACCTGCAACACCTTTTCCCTGGATTGCTCCACTTATCTCTGATACATAGCTTATCCTATTTACCAACCCCTCCGCTCGGGCAGGATATGGCACAAGGTCAATTTTTAAGTGGAGTTTAACAGGTTTGAATTCAGAGTTTTCCTTCTCCTAGACTAGTTGCCTAACCAAGGCTGAAGAACCTAATCTGTCCTACTATTTACCCATAGCTGGAGGGAGAATAATTGGATTCATACCTTTCCCAAAGGTATTAGTGCTATGTGAAATGCAATCAGTCTCGTCCAGGATTTGAACTCGTGTCGCCGTGTTCATTTCCTACGACGATAACAATTACACCACAGGCACCTCCAAATACATAGCTTATAAGGCTGAGAATACATAGCTTATAAGGCTGAGAATTAGGCAAGGAGGTATCAAGTACCATTTTTTGAGTCTTTGGTATGGCTCGACCTGGAATTAAACCCTGGTCTCCCGGGTCATACTTTTACTTATTTACTAAGTAGCATAATAAACTTAAATTATTGCATATTGGTTTGCTGAAGATGAGGTGAGCTCCGAGGATCCGATGTGCTCTGAAGCAGTCGAAGACTGAAAAAGAAAAAAAAACGCTTTAAAGATTCACTGGTACCAGCAATAACGTTGACCACAAAATAGAATATGGTTGGTTGGTTGGTTGTTTTGTTTTACAGCGTATCAACTCCTTTCGGGTCATTTATTGCTGAATTAAGTCAGTTTGATAAAAGTTTGCACGTTTCGAGATCTTACTATTTTCAAATATACGTAAGCATAGTTTTTTATTTACACACAATTGAATGTCAAAACAGTTCTATTTCAAACAATTCATTTTAGCACTGGAGAGTTGTTCCCCTAAGTTGAGATCATGTTGGTGTATTCGGTGGCCCTACCCAACAGGGCCAAAAATAGAAAATGCAATTCATCTATTGATCGTGTATTTTCGGTCGACTTAAATATAAACAAATGATATGTATATTAAGTATTACAAAGATTGTTTTGGTATGCATTATTTATTGTGAAAGAAACAATAGGATTTTTTTTGTAACCCAGCAGGGATACTCGGAGTTGTCCGTGTATTTCAACCAATGAACACAAATACTGTAAAAATCTTTTTTAATTAGAAAATGATGGACGAAAGTTATTACAATTAAATTTTGTTGACACAAGTTGAGAAAATAAATATATTGTCTATTTCAAATTAATATCAGTAACTACGGTTTCTAATATGATTTTAATATTTTCTTCTAATTAAGCAAATATATATATATATATATATATATATATATATCAACATATAAGATAAGATAATATATGATAAGATAATACTTCATTTACATATATTTGTATTAATATATGTAAACATAATCAATGAAGTATTATCTTATCATTAATTAATGTTAAGTGTTCGTGTTCATTAGATTTTTTATAAGTAGTTTTATATTAAACAATTCCAATTCAAGAAAATTAATTAATATTAATGATATTTCCAGTTGTGATTAAAATATTGAGCCGAATTTCAGATTAAGTAAGTAAAGTCGGCGACCGTACTCAGGACCATCTCTTCTGGTCATGACGTAATCCACACTACAGTCCCATTTCCGGTCTTGGGTTTATTATGACAGATGATGATTGTTATATCATTTCCGCGCGGGCGTAAGACTGCACCATCTGACTATGCACCTGGATTAAGAGACCTGAGTAGTTCAAAGCCTTATTGAACTAAATATTATTAGCGAAAAATAATCTATATAAAATATCATTAACTTGATAATATAACAAGTGTAGTAGCTGTTGAAAATGGAGCCTTCGGGTTGCCATCGATTACGGTGGCGAACTTTACTTTATTTATTATTCTTCTGCACAGTTTACGTAACTCAGCTTCTCATTTCAACACATTTTGTCCTTCTGTTGAATAATAATTACACACAGCCGAACAAAACCGCAGTTGACTAATAACTGAGAAGCAACATTATGATTTTTGAAAATATACTTTAAACAAGCTAAACTGAATTATTCAATTGAATGGTATAATTTTTTTAAAAGCCATGTAAGGAAGTAACAGTAAAGTTGACCACTTTAGTTGAGGGTAACCCTAAGGCTCCCTTTTCAATAGCTACTACACCAAGATGTAGGGGAGGACATTACTTCATTTCCAGGATTGCTCCACTTTACCCTTGATCCTCACCTTATAATGCTAAGTGCTCAGAAAGGCGGCATCAAGTACCATTTTTGGAGTCTTTGGTATCACTCGACCTGGGATTGAAGACCGATCTCGCGGGCCCCTGGCGAACACTCTTCTCATTAGGAGGCCATGTAAAGTAAGTAAAGTTGGCGCCTGTAGTCGTGGACGACCAGAAGGCTCCCTTTTCAATAGCTACTACACCGAGGTGTGGAGGAGGGCGCTACTCCTCTCCCAAGATTGCTCCACTTAACCTTTAATACGTACCTTATATTGCTGAGCGTTAAGCAAGGAGGTATCAAGTATCATTTTTTAAAGTCTTTAGTATGACGCTACCTGGGATTGAACCCATGTCTACCGGACCATTAGCAAACACTAATTGTCTGAATTTCTGAGAGGAAGCGTGATGATTTTTATCATTCAGGGTTTTCGGACTATTGTCTTCATCTTTAGTTTTATATTTGAAACGTTTCGGCCGAGGTGTCCTTCGGCTTTCATTAGATGTTTCTTGTCAAACTCGGGAGCCTACATAGAACACCGAATCGTATTCTTTATTTAATCCACGGGGGTCACTTGCTCTGATTCCCTTAACCATAAGTATTCCTGTATTGTTACTCGGCTGCAGTCAGGATTGACCCTGCAACCTCTTGATGATTGCTACTTAGAAGCTTATGGAACCAATGCCTATAGCCGTTACTCCATGTGTCCTGCTAGATTATTTGTAGCAGCCCTAGTTGGTTTATGACTGTTGAGAAAATCAATTTTATAGTTGATAGATTGGCCCTGAGAACAAATATTATAAACTGTTTTATAAGATCTTTCTTCTCCAAGAGAAAAATTCAGAAACTTTTCTTTCTTTCTCACAACATTTTTAGTGCTAAAAGTGTTTGATCACAGGGATATCTGTTATCAAAGTGTTAGTGAAGAACATCAAAAAAAGACTCTGGGAATCAGTTGGTTTGGTTTTATGGCATATCAACCATTGTTGGTTATTTAATGCCAAATATTATTTTTACACATAATGTATATGATTTCTAAATACATTTTGTAGATACATACAGTTAAATGATCAAGCAGTTCTATTTCTATAAATTTAATTTCTCACTAGTCAACAAAAATTAAATGATTGCAAGTATTGCTATGTATCACTAATAATTCATTTAAACCTCAGTCATTAGTTCATACACGATGATCAAGCTTTTCTTTTCCAAACAATTCAAAGTAGCATAAGTCATTTATATGCACTCAATTTAGATGTCAAACAGTTCTATTCGACTCATAGATAGGACCCCTTCAGGTGCTATCACTCGTGGTAAGAGTTGACTGGGGAGGAATGGCAATTAAGCGTTATTTAGCATTACAGGAGCTTCACCATCAGATTGTTTAATGTCATATTCAGGACTCTTATTGGAGGAGTCTTATCTCTCGGCAGAGATGCAGTCAGTATATTCTACAGCCCTAGCCGACGGGGCTATCTTGCAATCATGTTTAGCTTTTTCTGAATAGCTTGAAAAGGCAACTGAATTTATTTATGGGAATCTTTTTCCAGAAATCCATTCCTGACCTTTAGATGCCGAGTGACAAATTCACAACCAGCATCACCATGATTTAAATGCTCCGGCATTTTAATTCTAAGGATGAGTTTCTGAATGTGATGTCAGAGATAAGAGGGTTTTTTATTTATTTTTTTATTTATTTTTTATTTTTTGCTTTAGAAAGGCATCGATATGATAAGCTGGCGTTCCTAGAAAGATTGGTTTTAAATTTCAGGGAAAATTCAGTAAACATATTTCTGCAGTCTTGCTCAAATCAGGAATTCTTTAGACTCATCCAAAAGAAAATGAGATAGATCAATGCATTTTGAACGTGATAGCAAAAAGCTGTCTAACCCCATCCGAGAAAATGTTCCTTCTAGAGTATTTTCCATCGTTCATTATCCTGCAAAATGTTATATAATTCACATGGTTATTGGTATTTTGTAGGCACTCGAATTTTAGACCACCTGAGATTCACAAATGATGATGGTCCTTGAGGAGTGTGGAGAAGTAACCATAGGTTTTGACTAATCATTGTAATGGCTAATTGTATTGTATTAATTATTTTATTATCTTCTTTGGTCAGGTTGAAAGTTGTTCACTTAGGTGTTTAGTTATCTAAAATCTTTAGGTGGAAATGTAAGTCAAATTGGAAAGGTCAAGCGTATGTACCAGCGAATATGAGAGGAGACACTTATCATCTCGACACAGGACGGCCAAATGTAAACAAAATAGATTAACCTTTTGTCATGAGTTTGATTTAGGTAAAATGAAAATATGGTGAAAGTTGGGGACACGTGTGAGATGACGCAATTGCTTATTGAGATGACATCACACTAAAGATATCCTGAATTTAGAAAATATAAAAATTAGCATTGGAGTCAGTTGAGGCAGAAGTCGTTGGGCAGTCGGTTTGTTGAGTTGAGATACACAGGATTGAACCTGCAACCTCCAGATGATTGTCTCCTTAGGGAAGCAACACCTATAACCGTTACCCCATGTGTTCTGCTGGACAGTCCTAACTGCAGGCGACTAACAATACAAGAATACTTAACACTTGTACCCGGTTATGGTTAACGGAATCAGAACAGGCGACCCCCATGGATTCAATAAAGGACGTAGTTCGAAATTCCAAGAAGTTTCCCGAGTTCGACAAACATCTGAAGAAGGCTGGAGGACGTTGTGGAAATAACAATAAAGATGAAGACAATAGTCCGAAAACACTTAATGATAAAAATCCTTCATTGTCATTGCTCTCAGGTCAGAGATACACAGAGCCCTTTGAAGCAGTGATGGGGTGGGGTATTCTATGTAGCGTTATGCGTGTCTCTGTACATGCTCAATCTCTCTCTCTCTCCCTCTCTTCTGCTTCGATATCTGTATAACAATAAACACCTCCGTGTCTGGATAATGAAGCGACATTTTTTCTCTTTAAATATATTGGATATAATATTGTTACACTAATACGTTCCAATAAATAATTGTCAATTCTTAAGAGAGAGTTTTTCCTGTGTTTGAGTTGCTAGCATCCCTCCAACAAGCCAAAAAAACCTCCCCAATCGTCAGAAAAAGTTCCGGATAGATTGTATCATTCCCTCTCTGTGGATCTTTCCAACACAACATGTGCACAGAAGGGACTGATAAACAAACTACCTAGAAACGCATGTGAAAGTCATGGAATCAAAGCCACAAAAAAGTACAGTTACCAGCCATAGTGTCATATTTGGTGCTGTTTCCCGGATAAGACCACCATAAAGTACCGTAACATAGTGTAACATTTAATGCCGTTACCAAGACAAGACCGCAATAAAGTACCGTGACAGTCATAGTGTCAGATTTGGTGCCGTTACCAGGATAAGACAACCATAAAGTACCGTAACATAGTGTCACATTTAATGCCGTTACCAGAACAAGACCGCAATAAAGTACCGTGACAATCATAGTGTCAGATTTGGTACCGTTACCAGGATAAGACTACCATAAAGTACCGTAACAGTCATAGTGTAACATTTCATGCCGTTACCAAGACAAGACCGCAATAAAGTACCGTGACAGTCATAGTGTCAGATTTGGTGCCGTTACCAGAATAAGACAACCATAAAGTACCGTAACATAGTGTCACATTAAATGCCGTTACCAGGACAAGACCACAATAAAGTACCAAGACAAACATGGTGTCACATTTGGCTTTCGTATCAGTACCCTGAATAGTCTAGTATTACACAAGTAAAACACTTTCTGTTATTGAGTTGGAATGTATAACCTCCCCTTCAAATAGCATCAAATGCATTCATTTTATCCCCTTTAACACGCGACTAACAAAGGCATAGACAGCTATCAATAGGTTATCCGTCATATGGAAGTCAAACCTGACCGATAAGATAAAACGCCGTTTTTCCAAGCAGCGGTCGTGTCGATACTCCTATATGGATGCACTACATGGACGCTAACTAAACGTATGGAGAAAAAGCTTGACGGCAACTACACCAGATTGATGCGAGCTGTATTGAAATAGACCTGGAGGCAACACCCTACAAAACAGCAGCTGTACGGCCACCTACCACCCAGCACGAAAACTATCCAAGTTGGACGATCCAGACACGCGAGACATTACCGGAGAAGTAAGGACGAACTCATAAGCGATATACTCTTGTGGACCCCTTCAAATGGACGAGCAAAGGCATGGACGACCAGCTAGAACCTATATACACCAGCTCTGTGCCGATACAGGATTTATGTAGCTTTGAAGACGTCCTGGGAGCGAGGAAAGATAAGGACGAGTGGCGAGAAAGGGCCAGGGAGATCTGTGCTAGCAGTGTGAGATGATGATGATGATGATGAACAGTTTTCTCCTGCTTTCTTCAAACCTATGTTTTGGCCTAGTGCAAGTATAGTAGGTTGAAACCTCTACATACATGATTGATATCGCAAAAAACTTTCCTTGCACCGTTAGGGTAGTCTCCGGTGGCGTCTGTGTTAAATGATGAGTTGTATCTGTCCATTCTCTGAATGGACTGCATATATTTTCTTTTGTCGGATATCATTAGTGGATGTCAAATCCAAAGATCCTCCAAATAGTTTCATAACTCGAAATGTGCCGGCCTGTATAATATACTGGGTTGAACGATAAAATTATCGCCATAGAAAAGACGACATGATTCCATTTCCGTTTAATGAAAACCGGTTTTCTTTTTTTTGTTGCAGTGCATCTACGAATTGGTCAGTTGTGTACAAATCCCAAGAGCGATAGGAGCCTTCTATCATGTCTGAAAGTGACACAATGTTCAACGAGCGAGATTGGAGATGCGCCGCTGTACAACTCATGCTCTCTACCGATCCAACTTATGACAACAGGACCATTGCCAGCACCCTCAAATGCAAATCTGGATTGCCACGAATAACAGTGACGTGCCCAGGGTGATGAAAACAAAGTTTCCGGTTACGTTTATGGTCTTTGGTTTGGTTTTAAGTGAGGGCCACATCATGCCACCTCACATCTTCGAAGTCGGCCTGAAAGTCAAGAACAAAGTGTACCTGGATGTGCTGAAAAGTGTGGTGATCCCCTGGTGCAATCAGGTGGTTGGTGGCAGACCCTGGGTGTAACAGCAGGACTCGGCGCCGGCCCACAAGTCCAAAGAGACCCAGACTTGGCTTCAGAAGGAGTGCTACGACTTTGTACTCTTCTCTCCTTGGCCCCCCTCCTCCTCCGACCTGAACCCACTGGACAACTTCGTTTGGTCATATGTCGAGAACATCACCAACATGATATCCCACAACACCAAAGTCAGCCTGATCGCCGCCATCCGCCGAGTAATCACCAAGCTCCCGCCAGCGCTTGTGGAAAAGGCATGCTCCCAATTCCGGATCCGTATCGAGGCGGTGATTGAGGCTGAAGGCGGCTACATTGAATAGATGTCAGCTCTACTACATAATCAAGTTAGCTGAATTGATTTTTTCAATAAAAGTTTTAAAATCAAGCTGTAGTGTTGTTTTCTTTAGGACGACAATTTTATCGTTCCACGCTGTCGTTTGACTTCTTCTAATTCACTTTAATCACCAATAGCAAAAGTAGCCATGTCACTACCCTTGTTGATATATCTAATGACTAATAGAGTTGCAGTTGTCCACATTCTCTGACTCTATAGTTTTACATAATAATCTATTGTATGACACAACCCATTGATTATACAATGTCATTTCCCGTCCTGAAACTATTGAAGTTGTTGATTTGCTTTTATCTTTAGTCTTACGTCTGCAGTAATGCGGATATCAATAACTGTCTGAGTTTTTCAAAGATAAACCTATGGATATCTTTCAATTTTTTTTTATCTAGCATACATTGTGACACTAGTCTGATAACTTCAAATAGTCTATGGATGGAGTCTTGATGGTTTCAAAGATCGTAATCATTATCATACACCTCAATTGAAACAATTCGGTCAACATCATTTTATTTTAACTTTGTACCAAGTCAAGATATGAGAGTGAGGAATTCTTTCTTTTTTACCATTCAATTTTTGTTATCCAAGCATTAAGCTCCTCGAAGAATCTTCCTTCTTCGAGAAGCCAAAGAAATTTCTTTTGCTTTTCATGGAACATCCGGACACTTAAATCACAGCGATTATTTGTATTTTGATATTAAAAAAGTTTATTAGCAATTTCAGATCACTTTGAATTGCTGGTGAATGTAATAAAATGTTTACTTATCCAAATTTTCCAGTATAGGCCATTGCTTTTTGTATTCATTGGTGTGTATAACGTGGTCTCATTGTAGAGCTAAAAGGCGATGGGTGAGGCTGTTCAATATTTCTCTGGTCACCATCAGAATTTATGTGTGTCTTTAACCATTCATTTCTTTTGATTTCTTCGTATGAAACCCAGTATTTCCATTTCTATTTCGGTAAACGTATCCACTATTCATTAGCTGGTCACTTCTCACAGTTAAAGTGATCCCGTACCATGAAATGATAGGAATAGAATTTTTGCAACTATTTAATCGACCTGTATCTGGTCCTGTTTCTAGGGTTTTTCCGCCACTGCTGGAAATTATATCCATTTTGGCCATTCCAGAAGATGATTGGGTATTGGCTCAGTGAGTTTCAGTAATGCACTGCAAATGTCCACTTCTTAGTAGCAAAATAATGTCACATTGTTCATGCTGTTCATTCACCATTAAAATTGTAATTTCCTCTGTGACAGGTGCATTGTATCACCTTTCAGATTTTTCAGCTTGACGTTTTTCTGCTCCACAGTTGATTTTTTTCTGTTTATCTGTTTTATATGTTCTGGTGGATATTGAAAAGCGCTGACATATTTATGGTGAAGGTGAAAGATTTTCTCTAAATCCATGACAGTGTTCGATTCCAATCCACCATGAACATTTGTGCATCTTTGTTGTCCTTCAACTTGAGTGCCACCCATAAAATATACCTGCACAAATTTATGAGATTCTTTGGATTGCGAAAAATGACGCCCTCCCATTAGATGATAACACTGTCTCTGAATTTTATCTGCTGGTAAGAATTCCAAAATTTGTTGCAATTTACCTGCTCCAAATGATATAATTTTAAAAGCAAAATTATATTTCGGGAGATTTTATCTGAAGTAATTGCTAATGGATCATACTGTGATAAATGATTCTTGAACAATTCTGAAGACCCTTGTAATATTAGCAGATTGGTTTTAAATCTTAAACAGCATAGAGCAGGTGCTTCTGCAGGACACTCCTAGACTCGAAAATGTTTACATTTTATTTAACCTCCCCAATTATCATTTTGGGGTCAGTTTTGTGTTCTTCCGTAGGAGGATAAGAAAAATCTTTTTCTTGAGGGTCATACACACACGAGTTGTTGTTGTTGTTGTTGTTGTTGTTGTTGTTCTTCTTCTTCTTCTTCTTCTTCTTCTTCTTCTTCTTCTTCTTCTTCTTCTTCTTCTTCTTCTTCTTCACCATGTATTAAGCAAACAGGCCTATTGAACGTCTTGACATCCATATTGTCTTTCAGCAGCACTTTGATTCATTTCAGAAAAGAAATGAGTCTGTTGAACGTCCTCATTTTCATATTGACCTTCGCTAGCAGATTGATTCCTGTAAGAAAGCAATTGTTTCTTCGAATATTTTCGGATTCCTGTCAGATAAGAAATGTGTCTTCCGAACTTTCTTTTGATCTCTTTTGCATTGTTTTCTTCTTTATGATGTTTTTCTTTCTCGGCACTTTTTAAAAATGTTTCTCAATATATTGCTTTTATAAAAAAGAAAGATGAATTTCAATGCTTGCTGGATCGTAATAATATGTAGGATCATAAATGTTGTAGGTGACTTACCTATGACCAGAATAATGGACTTACCCAAAGAGAATATTAATCAAGAACTAAACTGATAGAGCTGAGAGCAGCAGCCGTAGTAAGCACCTTGCCTGTCTCCTTGCACGTTGAACCAAGGAGACCCTCATCAGAGACTTGGATACATTTGTGTAGCACCTCATATCTCCATGTTGAGTTATTTATTTATTTATTGACCCTTAGTAACCGGTCATAACAATAAATAATCTCAGTAAGAATTTATGTATTGATGGAATATAATAGCCGAGGGATTTCAGTTCATGCCTTTGGGCTTAGTTAGGCTGAGAACCTTTCGGCTCAGCACATGGGTTAGTTAGGTGCAACCTTGATGTAGGTGGTAACGCGTGCGGGCGCACAGAGCGGACATGTCACTCAGAGATGTCACAACAGCCTGAGATGATGAAACAGGTGACAAAGTGCGGGTGACGTCACGCACCGGAAGCGTGCAGAGGATTTTGGGGGTTTCGAAGAAAGTTAAGAGAGTTGAAAAATAGACGCCGAACGAGGAGGTTCGACATATGTGGCTCGCTGAGGCGAGACGAATTTGCACGCCATTGGTGCCGCACGAGATAGGCGCCAGATGAAAAAGCCAGCATAAAAAGATTGTGCCTCTCTCCTTATGTCGAAACCTTTAACTCAAAGTTAATAAAAAGGTTTCGTACCTGAACAAAGAAGTTACGTGTTTTCGAATTTCGAGATTCCTATGTTCTTTATATGTTCTATCGTTATGAACATTACATGTCTATTTCGCACATGGCATTAACTGTGGCTATGTAACATTGATAGACCTTTTTTCTATGTTGAAAATAAGCCCTTAATGTGAATTCAAGTAAAAAACAAACAAACTTGATATTGACTTCAGAATGAAAAACAATACGCATGTATTTCTAAAATTAATTAGTTATTCAAAAAGAAGTAATCAATAAATTTTCCCTCTTCAAAAAGCCGAAAAAGAGGCTGTTCGTTGAATATCTGATTGCATTAAAGCTTTTGACAATCTAAAACAATTTTTTTGTTTTCAATGGCATAGATCTTTCTGTCAAACTTGGCGAATAAAGACTGTTGACTTTAAGGAAACGCTCAGTTATTATCGTCTGTCAGTGGCCAGTAATGATCCCACCTTTTCTCTCCTCGAGATATTGGGAAAAAAATTCTTATTATTTCAATTCAAAAATAATCCCTTTGTTTGTTGTTATTCAAATTTTACTTGTTCAAAAATGCGTTTGCGAATTTACATTTCTGTTTAACAACTTTAGAATAAAACGGCTTTCAAAATATTTATTTGGGGTGGGGCTTTAGAATACACCGACTGCACCAGTGCACAGGATTAAGGCCCTCCCAAACGAGTGTCCTGTATATGACACAAAACAATCTGATTGTGAGGTACCAATGATGCTGGAGGTTTGTGGAATGCGGAGCACCCCTTAATTGCTGTTGCTCCCAAGTCTATTTTGACCTGGAGTGGTAGCGCCAGATAGGGTCTTATCTATGGCTCAAAAAGAACTAAACTACCTACTTATGTTAAACTGAATTGCTAGAAATAGAACTGCTTTGACATTTAACTGTGTGTGGACAAAAACTGTATTTGTACTAAACTGAATTGTTTGAAATAGAACTGTTTGATTAAACGGAGAAGATTGAAATAGAAATGTTGAAAATTAAACTTGTACTTACATTTAAACTGCGTCCTTATGCTAAACTGAATTGTTTGAAATGGAACTGATTTTGACTTTGAAACTGTACCTACGCTAAACTGAATTGTTTAAAATCGAACTGTTTTGACATTTTTGTGTAAACAAAATCTATGCTTTTACTAAATTGAATTGTTTGAATTAGAACTGTTTGAATAAAATGAATAGCTTAAAAAAGAAATGTTTTTGACAATTAAACAGTGTATTCATGCTAAACTGAATTGTTTGAAATAGAACTGATTATCAGTATAAAATGGATTTGGCTTTTAATAACCTACAAAAATTGATATGCGATAAAACCCAAACAACCAACCAACCAACTAACCAACCAAAATATTTATTCGAAAGCATCCTCAAAACTGAATAATTTATTAGTTATGTTTTGTCGTCTTTTTATATAAACAACGAATTAAATCAATGATATTTTGAAAGAAAATTTACTGTAATATTTTAAACGGAATAATTCTTCAATATTTAAAAAGAGAATTCATTTTATTTTGCATTCACATTTTTTAAAATGAATTGCATTTTACTGTTTAATTCTTCGACCCAGACTGCTTTATGTACCATGTTTTTGCTGTCGTTGATTTTTTAAATTAATTCAATAATTTTTCATTTTTTTAAAATCATTTTAAATTTGCATTATTCAAATGGATAAAAAGTTGAAATTTATTTTTAAAGTAAATTAAAAAAAAAAAAAAAAGGAAGAGATGTTATTTCCCAGAAAATTTATTTGTAATATCAAAAGATGATTCCTTTAAATATTGCCCGTCTCTGATAATCAAACGGGTAACATCTCCACTGTAGACGGAACCCCTCTTAAACTAGTAGACAAATTCACTTACCCAGGAAGCAGCGTCTCATCAACCGAAAAGGACATCGACACGAGGTTAACGAAGGCATGGACAGCTATCAATAGGCTATCGATTATATGGAAATCAGACCTAACCGATAAAATGAAACGCAGTTTCTTCCAGGCAGCGGTCGCATCGATACTGCTATATGGATGCACTACATGGACTCTAACAAAACGGCTGGAGAAGAAGCTAGACGGCAATTACACAAGAATGCTGCGATCAATCTTGAACAAGTCCTGGTGGCAACACCTCACAAGACGCCAACTGTACGGCCACTTGCCTCCTATCACGAAAACTATCCAAGTTAGACGAACCAGACATGCAGGACACTGCTGGAGAAGCAGGGACGAACTCATAAGTGATATACTCTTATGGACCCCCACATATGGCCGTGCAAAAGCAGGACGACCAGCACGAACATACATTCAGCAGCTATGTGAGGATACGAGATGTAGTCCAGAAGACCTGCCAGAGGCGATGAACGATAGGGAAAAGTGGCGAGAGAGGGTCAGGGATATCCGTGCTACCAGCACATGATGATGATGATGATGGTAATTGAAAAAAAAATTATTGCTTTTAGAAACAAATAAAACAAAAACAATGTTTGTTATTATATAATTTCATTTTTATTTAATATCATTAGGTTATTTTTATTGTAAATTTGCTTAAAGTATAAATTCAGTAATTTTAGAACAATTAAACATGAACATTATGTATATATTATCTTCTAATATTATGATTCAAATTTTACTTGTTCAAAAATGTGTTTATTGATTTAGATTTTAATAAAAGCTTTGGATAAAACGACTTTTAAAATGTCGGCTTAATGAAAAATAAATTGTAAAAATAGGCGACTATATATTTTATTTGCTATATTTTGGTTGGTTACTTTCTTTGTTTAATGGCATATCAACCTTTGTAGGTTATTTAATGTCAAAGCTATTCTCCGAGAAGAACAGTATTGGTACTATTTAACCTATAGCTGGGAGGATAAGGGGGTTCATGCCTTTCCCGAGGGTATTTGCCCGAAAGTGTACGTCATAGCGCGACTGGAGTACGAACTCACATTCTACGATTCCGTAGTCCATTGCTTTAACCATTATCCCACGAGGACACTCCCTTCCTATATTTTATCTATTTTTTAAAATTAAATAACGAATTAAAGTTTGAAAAATGTCATATCTTTAAATGGAACATTTCTTCAATATTAAAATAAAATACAAATACTTCATTTATTTTAAATTCACATTTTAAAAAATAAATGTTGGATTAAAATGTTTATTATTTACAACCTTATGTTCCATTTTTTTTATTCCATCTAATTTAATAAGTTTTCATTTTCAAAACATTGTTTAATATTTAAATTGTTTAAATGGATCTTTGCTTAAATTAAAGTTTGCAATCTAAAATTCTTAAAATAATTAAACCAATTAATATTGGAGAAGCAAGGATGAACTTATAAGTGACATTCTCCAAAAGACCTCTACAAATGGACATGCCATTGTTGGCCACCAGGAAGACACTTATTTACATTAGCACTGCGCAGACAGAGGATCTGCCAGGAGCAATGGATAGATAGATAGATAGACAGAGAGAGGGAAATGTGTGCTAGCAGTGTGACCAGATGATTCTATTTTTATGATAGTGTTCGATTCTTTTATATTGCTTACCTGTTATGGTGATATATCCCATAATGTTACTGAATGGACCCTCCCCGACACTATACACAATAAACGAGTCAGGCGAGTCTTGTCAGTTATCGGTAACCGTTACTCTCTGTATTTCCGTAAATATATACTGCTGTAAACCTTACACCACTTTGTGTTATTCATTTCTGGCCCTTCAAGACAACAACAATATGGTAAACGTATTTTTTATTGTAACTTTGCATGAATCTTTTAAAGTATAAACAGTGTAATTCATAAAATAACTGTTTGATTTTTTTTTTAATTAAATAATGTATGCATATTTTTATTTTATCACCGCTTAAATTAAAGTATAGATGTTATGATTTATAAAACAATTAAATATCATGATAAAAACAGAAGTTATACATTATTATTTTCATTTAGTGCTTTGGAGTTCTACAGCTTTTTTTATATTACAAATCTGAAGCGTATTGTATCTTAACTTTGTTTAAACATTTGAAACACTTATAAATGTCGTTTTTTGTATATTACTATGACATATTTTTTTGATTTACAAATATTTTTCCAAAAGCAAACTTTAACATGATAATTCTTTTGATAATTAGCAGAAACTTAAACAAAATTGATAGGGGTGTCCTTGTGGTGTAGTGGTCAAAGCGATGGGCTGCGGAATTGTAGTAAGCGAGTTCGAATTCCCGTCGCGCCATTTTGATCACTTTCAGACAATTACCCTTGAGAAAAGTATGAACCCCCTTATCCTCCCAGCAATGGATTAAATAGTAACACTACTGTTCTTCTAGAAAGACGGCTTTAGCATTAAATAACCTACAAAGGTTGATATGCAAAGAAACCAATCCATCAAAATATATCTTTTTTTTTTGTAGTCAAGAATACCTATCTGTGTGAGTGTCTTGTTATTATTAAATGTACGATTTAATTATAACCAGACAATCACACAGATAGGTATTCTCCAGCTCCCACCAAGCAAGAGTAAGACCTTTTTTATCGTGGGAGCCGGGCACAAGCCGAACCGCAATTGCTTCGAGGCCACAAAAGTACCTTGGCCCCGTTGGCAATTAACTAAAAAGGGGAGCCTCAGACACCATGCGATAAACCTAACCCTTCCGAAGTGAAAGCCAGCGGGATGGTTCCCTGGGGCCAATGGATTTGAGAGTCTAAGCCACCTGACACAATTGCTAGGCTTTCCCAGTACGTGCCTCTGGTAGTCTTGACCGACTATCACGACAACAACACTAAAACACACGCATATCTATCAACACGACTGGCCGAAGTGTGCCCAGAAGTATTGTGATTGACAGAAAGACTGACCTATCGACTACCAGTGGGTGGGGCACTCGATTGAAGAATTGCCGGCTGCCACGGACGCGTAAATTCAAGGCTCTTCAAATGAATTGAGCACAGCAGTAGCTATAGCGTATACATGAATATATACCAAAAACTTCCTTCACTTATAGTCAGGGGTAAGATATCCGACTGACACACAGTCAGTCAGGTTTTGATCCTAGCTTGAAGCACTTCACGTGTCCAGCTACACTGAAGTGTTGTGATAAAATAAAAGATGTAGATGACGAGACTATATACATGTAATTGCAAACCATCCTTTCTGGTTAAAATATTATTATCAAATGATATTGAAATTCATTCGGGGGCAATCATGTTGTTTATTTTATAGCATGTGTTTTTTGTTTTACGAGTTTGTAAAAAGGAATTGAATGCTTGAGTTACGGTGGTACAATGATGCAACGCTGTGTTTGAGTGTTTGTTTGGAAATGTCCAATCTTCGGGGTTTCAAATTTAAACAATAACATCCGGTGGCATTTTAAACTCCAAGCGTCTGCTATTAACGAAATAGAAAGAAAATTCATTTTGTTCTCTTTAAATGTATTGGGTTCTTTCTCCGGTTTTTTGTAATATTAAAGAAAAATCGTCATTCAAATATTTATAAAGTTGTGATCCTAACTTTTATTCATAATTATTTATGTATTAATATATATATCTTTTATTATAATTTGAACAAGCAGTTTCATTTTTTAAAAGTAAAGGTGACACTCTAAAGTTGAATAACTCTTTTTTTTTAAATACGTAAGTAACCAATATATATATATATATATATATATATATATATATATATATATATATATATATATATATATATATATATATATATATATGTATATATATATTATCTTGATTGATTATTTTTCTTGTGTTTCTGATATTAGTAGAAACCAAATTCATTTTAAAATGAAATTCTCTGACAAATATTGTTAAAGATTAATATTTGAGAATAATTCTCTTTTTACAGTCGTAATTAACACGACTCTTATTTAATTCCCGTTACATTTGTAGTATCGCTTGATAATAAAAAAAAATAAGACTTTATGATTCTAGAGTTTTTTTCTAACATTGCATATAGGCAAGCATAAGGGGGGGGAAGTCTTATAAAATTGTCTTTATTCATGCTTTTTTAAAAAATTGTATTAACATTTGAAATATAAAGATTTAGCCCTTTCGTTTCTGATGATACTATAAAACTTCAAGATATCACTTGAGAACTTTTAAGCAAATATCTTTTTATATTTTTTTGTGTTAAATAAAATTTCTTGGATTGGAGTTTTGGATTTTAAAAGTTATTTTTCATCTTGAAAACTTTCAACTGTAGCGTCCGTATTAGCAGAAGCTTTTCATTTTATCAATATCAGAATCTCTCTTTTATCTGCCTGATAACATTCAGCAGTAAATCCCATCTTTTTCTGCCCAGAAACTATTTGCTATCTTTGTAGTAAAATTAAAATAGACTTTAATAAATTTTGGTTTTTTTGTTTAATGGCATATCAACTCTTTTTGGGTTATTTAAAGCCAATTCCATTCTCTTAGAAGAACAGTAGTGGTACTATTTAACCCATAGCTGGGAGGATAACGGGGTTCATACCTTTCCCAAGGGTATTTGCCCGAAAGTGAACGTAATAACGCGACTAGAGTACGAACTCGTGTACTACGATTCCGCAGTCCAAAGTTTTTAACCATTACACCACGAGGACACCGTCTATTAAATTGTGCTTAAAATTAGTAATAATGATTTTTAATCTTAATATTAAAATTTTTTATCATTATAAATATCTCTTTTTGATTTGTTTCGTTCAGTGGAATATCCACGAGTCATACTAATGTATTCTCATTAACCAATCGCTCTTGAGTGCGTGCTGGCTTACGCGAATGCTTGTACAAGACTTGAAAATAACATATTATCAATTACTATAATTTCTTCTTAACATTTATCGCCAAAAATATCTGGCAACTTTTAAAAATATATTATTCTATAAGCTACCATTGTTAAGACAGTTTCGAGGGCCATTGATAGTAATATTGTATGCCATTTACTGCTTCTATATTTATAGTCTTGGGCCAGACATATTGTAAAAAGCAATAAGCTGGCGATATCCTGCACAGATTATTACTACAGCAGACTACGCTGATGATCCAGAGATTCTATGAAATACACCAGCTCAGTTCGAATCTTTGCTGCATTGCCAGGAGCAAGCAACAAGAGGCATTCGTTTTTACATGATTTCAGAGTTCATGTGTTTTAATCAAGATGATTCTATCTCATTAAATGGCAAACTTCTAAAATTTGCGAACAAGTTCATATACCTCAGTAGCAATATCTCATCTACTGAACGCGATGTCAACATACACAGAAGTAAAGTTATTCATCTTATGGAAATCTGATATCTGATTAAATAAAACAGCTATTCCTCCAATCCCTGTCAATACTACTGCATGGTTGCACTACCTGGACTTTAACGAAACGCTGAGAGAAAAGCAAATACTAGATTCTCGAGGCACTACATATTAGGAACATACAATATCATAAGACCAATACGGCAATTCGAAAGGATTAACAAAAAATATGCAGACAAAAAAAAAGTCTATGACGTTCAATCAAATATGTATTTATGAAGAAATGCTGCCAATATATATATATATATATATATATATATATATATATATATATATATATATATATATATTGCAGTAAAATAACTTGCCAAGAACTCTATACGTCAAACAAAAGCCAGAACAGTTAAATTTTGTGCAAATCTAGGATCCAAAAAGACGTAATTTCATTACAACTAGTCAACTTTTGATAGGCCCAAAACACATTTGTGGGCGTAGTTTTTGATTACCGCCTAAAATAAGAATTTTAAAAAAGTTGATCTTCGTTTCAATCCAAAAATCTAATATATACTCGAAAACATTTTCGCTTGATAGTTCGGCCACCATTTCCACTGGAACCTTTGACACTGAACATACTGAACTTAAAAACAATGACTGTGAGAATTGAATTTCAACTCAAAACAATTATGTACCAAGCCAGTTATATTGGGCTATTGAAATTAACTAAATATCCATTAGTCTCTGACATACACCTTTCAGCAGACACGCCCACATACCTATTTTTACATACATTGAAATACGAGGGGCATCCGATAAGTTTCCAGACTTTTTTCGTATAGGCACTTTTATTGAGAGTACACACATGAAACTCTAGTCCCCTTCCAAGTAATCTCCCCCAGCTGCAATGCGCTTGTTGTACTGTTCGAACAACTTCTGGAAGGCCCCATGGAAGTCTCTCTTTTGTCAGCGTGTCAATGACCTTCGTCACAGCCTCTTTCATCTCCTCAATTGCCTCATAATGACAGCCTCTGAGCTTAGGGGATAACTAAAAGTCACAGGGAGCAAGGTCTGGACTATAGGGACGGTGACGAACTGTCTTGATGCCTATCTTGTTCAAATAGTCTGTGACAAGGATGGAGTTGTGGACTGGTGGAAATGCCACTGACCCGATTTGAAGAGTGCTGGCCTCTTCCGACGGAATCTGTTCCTGAACTCACTTAAAACCTCAACATAGTAACCCTAACCCCTTGGCCAATCAACTCTGGTCTATTGACTTCCTTACTCCTCCCACATCTCTCATCATCCCTCACAGACTCCGTGCTTTCCTTGAATCTCTTATGCCACTCAAGAACTCATGCTTGATTCATGCAAGATGATCGAAAAGCAGTCTGAAGCATTACATACGTTTCTGTGACATCATTTTTTCCAAGTTTAAAATACAGTTTTATTGCATATCGTTCTTCTAAAGTTTCCTCGCGTCCAGATTGCATTTTTGAAATTCACCAGCCTTGACAATCAGGCTTTAGTAGGGTGTATTCCAATTGCTGCTGTAGCTGTTCATTTGAAACTGAAATCGTAAAAAGTGACCAGTCATCTCATATGATGTATAGAAATAACATGGTGAATTTTCAAGTGTCTACGATAATTTTAAATGCCCATACGAAAAAAGTCTGGAAACTTATCGTATGCACCTCGTATGAGTAGTTCTTACAACTATTAATACTATTTTCGCTGCTATTTCCTGTTGCTTAGAATTTCTATTATCCTTGCAGGTCACTGAACGCAACTTCATCTAAAAAGTACTGAATACAGGATAATCACTTTTGAGCATACAACACTTGTTTTTGTCAAAGTTTCCAAAACAAACTCTTTGGTGAGAATATACTTTATCGTTTGTACACTCTTTCGCAGAAACAAATCTTTTCCATATTTCTCTTGCTTGCAGTAAAATTTCGTTGTTGTTTATTGATAAATACTTGCTAGTTATAATTCTTGGTCTATTAGGTAGAGTGTTCGCCAATAGCCCGGTAGACTGGGGTTCAATCCCAGGTCGGGTCACACTAAATATTAAAAAAATGGTACTTGATATCTCCTTCTTTAACAGTTGGGATTATAAGGTACGTATCAAGGGTAAAGTGAAGCAATCCAGGGAATGGAGTTGTGCTCTGCCCTACACCTCGGTGTGTGGTATAGCCATAATGATATCAATTACAACAGTAATACAATACATATACAAATACAGGGGGGGGCTCTTTCGTTTCAGATACGAACGGGTTTATTAATTTCTGCCTTTGGTCCATGGCGACACGAGGAGAGTGACACAATTCTTAAAACCCGATGCTAACCATACCATGCTGACTCCATCCCAACGCGCGGCCCATCTTATGATGTTTAAGACCTCCATTCATCTCTTCCGGTCGAGATCCTAAAAACTCAACCGCACGCGTCAACGGTAGAAAACTCAACTGCTGTTTCTTCAAAATCCTCAAATTCTCAGGACCATCTCTTCTGGTCATGACGTCATCCACACTCTAGCACCATTTCCTGTCTGGGGTTTATTATGACAGATGATGATTGTCATATCATCTCCGTACAGGCGTAAGACTTCACCATTTGACTATGCACCTGGACTAAGAGACCCGAGTAGTTCAAAGCCTTACCGAACTAAAAAATAAAATATAATTAACGAAAAATGATCAATATAAAAAATCATTACTTTGATTATATAACAGGTGTAGTAGCTGTTTAAAAGGGAGCCTTCGGTTGCCCTCGATTACGGTGGAGAACTTTACTTTATTTAAAATTCTTCTGCAAAGTTTACGTAGCTCAGTTTCTCATTTCAACACATTTCGTCCTTTTTTTTTTAATAATAATTACACATAGCCTAACAAAGCCGCAGTTAACTATTAACTGAGAAGCAACATTATGATTTTTGAAAATATACTTTAAACAAACTAAATTGAATTATCTAAATGAAAAGCATAATTTTTTTACAAGCCATGTAAGGAAGTGAAAGTAAAGTTGGCGACTTTTGTCGAGGGTAACCCTAAGGCTCCTTTTTCAATAGCTACTACACTTCATTTCAAGGATTGCCCCATTTTACCCTTGATTCTCACCTTATTATGCAAGGTGCTAAACAAGGAGGCATCAAGTACCATTTTTGGAGTCTTTGGTATCACTTGACCTGGGATTGAACCCCGGTCTTCCGGACCATTAGCGAACACTCTTCTCATTAGGAGGCCATGTAAAGTAAGTAAAGTTGGTGACTGTAGTCGAGGGCGACCAGAAGGCTCCCTTTTCAATAGCTACTACACCGAGATGTAGGGGAGTGCGCTTCTCCTTTTCCTGGATTGCTCCACTTTACCCTTGATATGTACCTTATATTGCTGAGTGTTAAGTAAGGAGGTATCAAGTACCATTTTTAAAGTCTTTGGTATGACGCGACCTGGGATTGAACCCAGGTGTCCCGGACTATTGGCGAATACTCTACCTACTATACCAGTGAGCCGATTATGTAATAACACAATATTCAGGGAAAAATATGAAATTTATTAAACAAATGTTATCATGTAAATTATTTTTTGTGTCTTACCTGATATTAATTTATTTACTGCTAAATAAAAAAAAAAATAGGGCGAACTTCCTCTAACTTTGCTAATTCATAATACCACGGGTAATATTTCGAAAATAAAGACTTAGTTTATATGTCGTCAACATTGTAGAAATTATGAAGATAAGTTAATCTACTTTTAGCGAATAATTTTGAACTTGTCGAACAAAATTCAATATATATATTGAAGCAATCCCAACCGGAGACAAATATTCTAAATCTAAGTCTCCACGAAACCGGTTTCCTAAAATAAAATGAATCAAGAACAGTGATATTCATTTCGAATTTATGTAGTTTAACATCCTGTCACGAATTTGGAAGCAGTTCTTTGGCGCAACACTTTAACACATAATAGGTCCCTGTCAGCTTCTAATGCACTTGTCAGTGGAAATTCGAGATACGAGATAAGGAGGCTGATGAAAATAAATGGAACGTTGCTATAGCGAAAAAGGAAAGAAGAAAAAAATATCAGAAAAGGTTGAAGATTTTTCTTCAAAAACGCAAAGAAATAAAAAAACCTTTGAAGATTAAAGAACTTTTTTGAATCTGTTTCATCGATTTAGAAACTTAATAGCATTTGCTTTCCAAGAATCGTTGACAAACACAATTTACGTTTTCTTTTTCTCCTTTTACTGTCCTTTCCTCTCCCTGATTTCAAATCTCAAATTTACCGCCTGATTAAATACGTAGGATATCAGTATATCTGTAGATATTTGATAAGATATCATTTTTTACATAAAATATCTATTAACCAGCATAATATTTCTTCTGTTCAAAAGGTTTTGAGCAAGCTTCATAATTTTTATTTAAACTGAAAGACGATCTATTCAGAGACTGCTGTCTAGACATTTCGACATTATAAATTGATATAAGTTACTCAGCCGTACTTCAGAAATTTTATCTTAATTAGCAGATCACATGGCAGAAAAATATTAAGTTGTCATTTAATTTTACCAAAAACAGAGCAAAACTTGTAAAACCTTTGAAATACTGAAAGAAGTTTATGGACATGATACAACGAGCCCAGCAGAGTTCTTTGATTGGTATCGCTGCTTCAAGAAAGTACGTTTAATGAAAGTGGGAAACGTCAAGGAAGGCCTTCCATCTGTTTGTTATATACTACAAGTATACAAATCCAAAACTCAGTACAAAACAAATACACAAGCAACTCTGTTGCTTCAGGTACGAACGGTTTTATTATCAACTTCTGAGTTCAGTTCTTCGACACGAGGAGAGAGACACAATTCTTACTATGCTGACCATACTATCTGACCCCACAAACGCGCTGCGCATCCCGTGATGTTTAAGATCTCTGTCGGTAGAGATCCGAAAAACCCAACTACACGGTCAAAATTCCACTCTCTAATTCAACTCAATGGCAGAGAACTCAATTCTCTGCCTGCATGGTCCAATGTC
Source organism: Sepioteuthis lessoniana (assembly GCA_963585895.1). Lineage (NCBI taxonomy): Eukaryota > Metazoa > Mollusca > Cephalopoda > Myopsida > Loliginidae > Sepioteuthis > Sepioteuthis lessoniana. The sequence goes on along the minus strand of OY757915.1, from coordinate 15,667,925 downwards.
AACCTTCAACTCCGTGGTCAGACTTCAACTTCTCAACACCATGGTCGGACCTCAACTTCTCAACTCCATGGTCTGACCCCAACTTCTCAACACCATGGTCGGACCCCAACTTCTCAACTCCATGGTCGGACCCCAACTTCTCAACTCCATGGTCGGACCCCAACTTCTCAACACCATGGTCGGACCCCAACTTCTCAACTCCATGGTCGGATCTCAACTTCTCAACACCATGGTCGGACCCCAACTTCTCAACTCCATGGTCGGATCTCAACTTCTCAACACCATGGTCGGATCTCAACTTCTCAACACCATGGTCGGACCCCAACTTCTCAACTCCATGGTCGGACCCCAACTTCTCAACACCATGGTCGGATCTCAACTTCTCAACACCATGGTCAGACCTTAACTTCTCAACACCATGTTCGGAACTCAACTGAATCTTTTTCAAAATCTTCCAAATTCTCAGCCCATCTCTTCTGGGCATGACGTCATCCACACTCCAGCCTTATTTCCTGTCTGGGGTTTATTATGACAATGATGATTGTCATATATTTTGCGCGTGCGAGTAAACTGTACCCAATGCTATGCACATGAACTCTTAACCTGAATAGTTCAAAGCCCAACCAAACTGAATGATAAAATATAATTAATGGAAAATGATTTAAAAAAAAAAAAGAATCATTCCTTAATTATATAACAAGTTGACATGATGAACAGTTGAAAAAGTGTGCAGTCTGGTGAAGGACGATAGGAGATTAACTATCAGAGAGCTTTGTGGCCAGTTGGGCATTTTTAATGGGTCATTCTTTCAGAAGATTTAGCGATGGGATGACTTGCAACCATATTTGTCTTGCACTGTTTCCGTGAGTGTCTCCGGTTGGTGAGTGTCAAATTCAACGTGAAGACATGCCTGGGTGCATTGCTCAATTTCTTCAGTATTCTTTGCTGATGACAGGATTTTGCAAGTGCAAAACCTTCTTATATTCTCTCTCAACTTGTACTCTCTCTCTCTCTCTCTCTCTGCGTTCTTCTGTCGCCTCTAAATCGTTTCTCATCTTGTTCGCTGTTGCTTATCTCCTGGTTATATTCTATTGTCTTTTATTCTTCCTTGCTGGAAGAAAGAACTTTGCAAATATATTTTCATGTTGACATATTACATTTCTCGAAGACAACAATTTTTCGGTAAATGTTAGAATCTATTCAAAGGTTGAAGTTTTTGTTTCAAAAACACAGAGAAATAAATTAAAACCTTTGAAGATAAAAGAACTTTTTTTTTAATCTGTTTCATCGATTTAGAGATTTAATAGATTTTATTTTCCAGCAATCATAGGCAAACACAATTTGTATATTTTTCTTTTCCCATTTTACTGTCTTTCCTCTTCCCGATTTCAAATCTCAAATTTACCGCCTAATTGAATTCGTAGAACATCAGTATATCAGTAGACATTTGATAAAATATCTATTTTGCATAAAATATCTATTTTGCATAAAATATCTATTTTGCATAAAATATCTATTTTGCATAAAATATCTATTTTGCATAAAATATCTATTAACCAACAAAATATTTCTTCTATTCAAATGGTTTTGAACTGGCTGCATAATCTTCTTTTAAACTGGGAGGCGATCTGGGGTGTTTCTCAATTTTAGAAACAAAATGATTGGACAGAAATTAAGGGGGGTGTCCTCGTGGTGTAAATGGTTAGAGCAATGGACTGCGGGATCGTTGTAAGCAAGTTCGTGCTCCAGTCGCGCTATTACGTTCACTTTCGGGTAGATGCCCTTGGGAAAGGTGTGAACTCCCTTATCCTCCCAGCTATGGGTTAAATAGTACCACCACTGTTCTTCTAGGAGAATGTCTTTGGCATTAAATAACCCAGAAAGGTTGATATGCCATTAAACAAAGAAACCAAACAAATAAGGAGCATAAATAATAAAGTGATAAAAATTACCCTCATTGAAAGTTAAAAGGATAATATTTTAGAATTTGTAACGTTTTAGTCTCAAACATGAAGCAAAAATGTGAAGAGGAGTCCTAGAGTACGTGTTTCAAATGTCCGCCGTTTAGTTGAAAGCACAGATAAATACGATGTGTTTTAGTACTAAGGCAGCAAGTAAAAAGTTGTAACACAACATATTGCAAAAAAAAAAAAAAACTCTGTAAATATCAAGATACGAAAGTTTATTTGGGTCTGCAATATTCACTGCAGCCGGCAAAAACAGAGATAGAATGAAGGAATTACTTAAGCCCAATAGACCGACCGATAGAATAAGGATAAGAAGTAAAAAAAAAAAGTAAATTTGGCGACTGTAGTCGAGGGCAACCCGAAGACTCCCTTTTCAATAGCTACTACACCGAGGTGTAGGGGAGGGCGCAACTCCTTTCCCTGGATTGCTCCACTTTACCCTCGATACGTACCTTATAATGCTGAGTGTTAAGCAAGGAGGTATCAAGTATCATTTTTAACGTCTCTGGTATGACGCGACCTGGGATTGAACCCCGGTCTCCTGGACCACTGGCAAGCACTCCGCTGATCCGACCCCACTCCTATCAGGGCCCCTTGTTGTCTATCGTCTCCAACAGCATGTTCTCTGACTCCAAGTGTGATTCCAACTGACTCCTTCCTCGAAATCATCTTATATATTTTGAAAAAAATGCTTTAAAAAAGTTGGCGACCGTAGTCGAAGGCTCCTTTTTCAGTAGCTGCTCCACCGAGGTGTAGGGGAGGGCGCTACTCCTTTCCCTACCTTATATTGCAGAGTGTTAAGCAAGGAGGTATCAAGTACCATTTTAAATTTTTTTCGCATGACGTGAACTGGGATTGAACCCCGGTCTCCCCGACCATTGGCAAACACTCAACCCACTGGGGCAATGAGCCGGTTTTCATCTCGCATAATCACACTGACTTTTTTTTTAGTTACACGTCATTGCTAAATATGAGCTGATCTATATCTGAATGTTTATCTTTAATATTTTCCTTACAGCTGATTCTAAAAAAACCTGTCAAACTTTATTTTGACATTCCTGACGCGTTTATGCAAAACAAGGTATATCCTCTTTGACTTTTAAAAGTCGAAAACCGGCAACTACGAACTCAATGTTTTAGCTAGCACATAATTTATCACAAAAATATTTAAATAAAATGACTAATTAATTCTATAGTTCGAATTTGTTGATAACATATGCCCATTCCTCCAGACCGATCGCTTGAATCTTATCTATGGTTGCTGCCTTCCATGCAGCTGTAAATTAAGGGTTACCCCGTTAGATATTAAAAATTATTTTTATATCTTGCTTGAACAACGATGAAATATTTAGTTTTGTAAAATGTCTTCATAAAAAAGATCATCTGCTCTATCGTCCTAGGCATGATTTCGCTATATTTAAATCTGTCAAGATGTTAACTATTTCTTAGCAATAATCTAAAAAAAAAAAAAAAAAAAATAGGAAAAAGAGTGTAAAGTCAGCGGGGAACTTCTGAAAGGCTAGCTGCTTTGTTTCAACAATTATAAGTAAAGTTGTCAAGCTGGTGACCTTAGTTGAGGGTGACCCGAAGGCTCTCTTTTCAATAGCTACTACACCGAGGTGTAGGGGAGGGCACTACTCCTTTCCCTGGATTGCTTCATTTTACCCTTGATCCATACCTTATAATGCTGAGTGTTAAGCAAGTCGCCATCAAGTACCATTTTTGAGGCTTTGGTATGACTCGATTTGGGATTGAACCCTGGTCTCTTGTCGAACTCTATTCATTAGGCCAATAGCCTTGGTCTATTTTTTCTTAGAAGTGGATTATAATAAAATCTATATGAAAAAGAAGGAAGGGATATATATATATATATATATATATATATATATGAAAAAAATAGGAGAACAAAGTTATATAAAAGTGATAAATTTATTACAATGGAAAGTCAACGTTTAAACGTTTCTATTTTAAGATGGTGAAACATATATTAAAATGTCCATCGCTGTTCGGGCAACATTTTCTCACCATCTTAAAGTCCTGATGAAGGTTTACTAAAACCGAAACATTTTAACTGTGACTTTACTTCATAATATATTCATAACTTTTGTATTTCTTTGCTTTCATGTATATATATATATATATATACAGTGTGTGTTTTTTTAATGTTTAATGGCATGTCAACCTTCATGGATTATTTAACGATAAAACCATCCTTGTAGAAGGATAGTAATGGTACTATTCAACCGATTGTTGGAAATGAAAGGAGTTCATCCCCAAATAGATCAAAAGATAGGTTGATATGAAGAAACTTTCATTATATATATATATATATGAAAAAATAAAAGAACAAAGTTATATAAAAGTGATAAATTCATTACAATGGAATGTCAACGTTTAAACGTTTCGGTTTTAAGATGTTGAAACATGTTTTAAAAAGTCCATCGCTGTTCTAGCAACATTTTCTCATCATCTTAAAGCCCAGATGAAGGTTTACTAAAACCGAAACATTCTAACTTTAACTTTCAATGATATTAAATTCATCACTTTTGGATTAATTTGTTTTTCTATTTTCTTCATTCTGTCGGATTTATTTCCATAATTTACTTCCATATATATATATATATATAGTTCGGTGTTTTGTTATAGCAATTGTGAAGCATCCTGTACATTGCATGGTAAATAAAAGCTTTGACCAATCTTAATATTTATTAACCCGTCGTACTCATCAGACATGGCGTCGGGAAACTTTTTCTTGTTTCCTAAAACGAAAACCATCCCAAGAGCAAGATTTGAGAGCAGAGGGAGATATTATGATAAATATGACTGTACAGGATTCTTTAGGCGACGCAGCGAATTGCACGCGTGTATATTGTACACACTTTATTTTATAGCTGATAGTAATGATCGAATGTCTGATATAGAGTTCTTATGAAGCCAATTTTTTTTCTTCATTTCAGGAATCAGTACTTAGAACCATAAATATGGATTCAGTGAATAAAAAAATATTATTCATGAATCGCCATCGGTACTTATCAGACCTTGGTCCGCGTAAATTTGAATAAGGCTTCGTACATATCTTTCAAATTATCTCTGACTCATATAGATGTCGATGTACTCATTTTATTTTATAAGTTGTTAACTGTGTACACAGCAAGCTTCATTTGAAATTCATTTTTGAAGTGTGTTGCATTTTCTCATATCAGAAAATCTGACCTGGTAGAAGGTCGGATAGATATCTACGGCTAATAAGTCGATCTAACATGAATCATTTGTTTGCACACACTTAAATGGTTTCATATATTGCTATCTAACTCTAATAATTCTATTTGCACACAGTTAAATGATTTTAAGTATTGCTATCTAACACAAAAATTCTATTTAATAAATGTTTTTAAGTATTACTATATAGCATTAATAATTCTATTTAACATTAATCATTTGTTTGCACATAGTTAAGTGGTTTCATGCGTATCCAACATGAATAATTCTATTTGTCAAATATATTTTATTGAAGACAAATAACTTGCACACAGCTGTGTGGTTTCAAATAAACTATCATAATCTATGGAAAAAGATTGAGCAGTTCTATTGAGCCCATAGACAGGATCCTAACAGGTACTACCATTCAGGGACTGAGTGGAACTGAGAGTAATGGTAATGATGGGGGTGTTCCTCATTCCCCAACCTCCAAGTCTGGAGCCTCATCATCTAATAGTTTGGTTTGGTTTACACGTACACACACAGACGCTCTTTCTCTTCCTCTTTCTCTCTCTCTCTCTCTCTCACACACACACACACACACACATATATATATATATATATTGTAACAGTGATGTTGTCACTAATTCATTTTGTGGATTTTGGCGAACCAAGTGTGATATAACTTGGAGAGTGCTCAATATCTGTGATAGAGCTATTATATAATAATAATAGATAAAAATGTATCAGATTTTATATATTTAATGGGTACACTAAACACCACTTATACGTCCACATACAATAATACGCAACTATAACCCCCACAGACAAGCACACATAAAGATGTGTACACAATTCCAACTGTTTTTGACTGTATTTTTCGATTTCTTCATTTTCTTTCGTTATCTGCCTGATGATTGTTGTTAGTAAAACTTCATGAAACGTAAGGTCACAGACAAACTTCCATGGTATTAGATATATGAAATCTAATATATATATATATATATATATATATATATATAATTTGTTATAAAATCGTTTGTAGGTAACATTATTTTTAAATGACATGTTTGCACATAGTTAAATGGGTTAAAGTATTATTATCCAACACTAATAATTCTATTTGCACACAGTTAAATGGTTTCAAGTATTGCTATCAAATTCTAATAATTTAATTTAACATGAGCCATTTGTTTGCACAGAGTAAAACGTTTTCAAGTTCTATTTGACCCATAGATGAGACTCTAAAAGGTAACGACACTCCGGGTCAGAGTAGCAATGAAGGGGCACTGTACATTCCCCAAACCTCTTGGACTCAAGCCTCACCATCAGAAGTTTTACTGCTATACCCAAGACACTCACTGGGATGGATCTTAGTTGTTTGCAGAGATGCAGATTGCATATTCTACAGACGCTCACCGACAAAACGAGAGTGTCTAGGAAAATGTAAGATTTTGTAGTTCTCTCACCTAATATGGATATATTGTGAATTTTTATTTTAATTCCACAAGTTGCTATTTTGCCCAGTCAGCCGGGGCTGTAGAATACACCGACTGCTTCTCTGCAGAGAGCTTAAACCCCCGCAACGAGTGTCCTGGATATGACACTAAACAATCTGATGGTGAGGTTCCAGTAATGTAGGAGCTTTGGGGAATACGGGGCACCTCCTCATTGCCATTGCTCCCAGGTCCACTCTGGTCCGGAATGGTAGCACCTGATAAGGGTCTTATCTATGGGTTAAATAGAATTAACTGCATATTTATGCTAAACTGAATTGTTTGAATGAGAACTGTTAGACTAAACTTGAAATAGAAAGGTTTTCCACAATTAAACTGTACTGTCACGTGATAGCTCACGGAGACGAAGAGGTAGGAATGATACTATCCTCCCGTGTTGCTATTAGCGCTTTCTAGCAGTCAAAAAGTGACCGTTAAGAGAGAATGTGGGTCACGCAGGATAGACCAGATGTTCACACTTAAGTGACCTCAGGTCGCCGGACATCGGAAGGGGAAAGAGAGAGAAGCCAAATGATTGGCTGGGACCCCAAAACGGAAGTGGGGTTCCCTTCCCCTCAGCGGAAGTAAGGCACAAAAAAAGGTAGTTTTTGAGCAAGGCTCGTGGCTGGCGGACCATAGCCATTTTACTCCGGGTTAAAGACAAAAGACTAACTGAGACACGAAGGACTCCAAAAATCCTTCAAGCCAGTACTAAAAACAGAACAAAGTCTATTAGCCCGTGAAAGAAGAAAAATTCTCCAGTGGAACCCCGTCGAAAATAAGATAAGTAACTTTGAGGACATTTTTCCTTTACACCCAAATTTTGTTTACCACTCTCTCTCTCTCAATTTGAAAAAGGATAAAAGCCAGGAAAAGACATTTATATTCATGGACTATCCTATTATATGTTTTGACACTTTGAACGTATATATATAACCGTAGTAAAGAACCTATGTATTTTCATTTTACCATGTGGTCTATGTTGTTATTTCATGCTCTCCTTTCAGCTTCTATTCGCCTTACATTATCTTGCTTAGAACTGTCCTATTAATTCCTAAAGTATCACACGGGAAACCGGAGTTGCCGACTACCACAATATTAATATTATTACGACTAAAACCTATAGGCTCACTTTCTTCCATTATCTCGGGGAAAGAAGAAAGCGACCTGGTGGGTGTGTGATAGTGTGAAATTTGGAACCCCTTGCCAGCGGCGGTCAGTCTGGCCCTAAATTAGTCCCTCACGTAATATGCCAGTTCTTATCTGCCTGAGAGAAGAACTCTGAACAGGACTTATTTCTGTAGGGGATCAAGTGCCAACCCGCCCCGTCTTCACACGTGCGAAAATAAAGTCCCGTTTTGGGATTTTAGTCAATTTCGCGTCACAGTACTTACATTTAAACTGCCTGCTTATGCTAAGCTGGATTATTTGAAATAGAGCTGTTTTTGACATTGAAACTCTACTTACACTAAACTGAATTGTTTAATATAGAAGTGTTTTGACATTTAACTGTGTGTAAACAAAATCTGTACTTATACTAAACTGACTTAGCTGAATTAGAACTGTTTGAATAAACGGAATAGCTTATAATAGAAATGTTTTTGACAATTAAACTGTGTACTCATGCTAAACTGAATTGTTTGAAATAGAACTATTTGGATAAAAATGGATTCGGCATTAAATAAACTACAAAGGTTGATATGCCATAAAATCCAACCAACCAGTTGCCAATGTCTTAAAATATGAGCTGTAATTGATACGGTCTCCCCCACCGACTAGTTGTGGCAAACATTATTATCAGAGTGATTGACACGTATCCCGTCAACTTTTAAATCCCTAGATATGAGAAACTATGAGAGTTCTTATGATTGGTTGAGGTTAGTCATGCAAGAATCGTTTAGGAGATCGGTTTTAAAAAGTCGGTAATTAAGTTTTAAAAGTCAAGGGAAACAGACTTACATTTTGGTGCTCCCACACCCTCTGGAGAGGAAGTACAATTTATAAGAGAATGAATCTTTCACCTAACGAATGAACAAAAATCCCCAACCAGACAGGTTAAAAAAAGAACTTGTAAAATCGAAAAGAGATCAAGTGTTGTCAACGATATCAAGGGACAACCTCTTCTTCCTATATTTTGTTACCGAGATGAAGTGACAACCATTTCGTGTTTCCCATTATGTGAGAGAGATCCGTGACGTTACATATATATATGTTTTCATTTTGTATAGTTTCTCGCTTTTTAAAAATCATTTTATGACGTATTCTATCATTAGAAGGAATTCATCTTCGGCCTGACGGTTACCGTTGTAGGAAATGTAATCTGCGGCTGGGGTTCAAATTCTGAACGAGGCTATTTGCTGTCTAAATTTCAGAGACGAAGCTTGATGATTTTTATCATTAAAGGTTTTCGGACTAACTATTCATCTTTATTGTTATTTCCACAACATTTCGGCCGATATGTCCACCGGCCTTCTTCAGGTGTTTGTTGAAAAAGGGAAACCATCTGCCCTCATGTGATGAAGTTGAAATAATTGATAGGGCTAAAAGTTGGAGGATTAGATGCCTTAAGGAATCAGCACATTTGCTGGACTACAATGACCTGCTGAGTAGACCAAGTATAGAGATGAATACAATATGGGAACCGATAATTAAAAAGGTTAGATAAAAAAAAGCCTGAATATGAGCACAGGTAAAAATCATACATAATAGTTGTAATCCTAGTCAAGTAAGAACATTTATTTTATAACTCCCAAAAATTCAATCTGACAGTCCAGCAGGACGCATAGCGTAACGGTTATAGGCGTTGGTTCCCTAAGCTTCCAAGGAGACAATTATCGGGAGGTTGCAGGTTCAATCCTGACTGCGGGCGAGTAGTACCCGGTTAGTAGTACACGGAATCAGAACAGGCGACCCCCGTGGATTCAATAAAGGACGTTTCGTGAAGGTTCCCGAGTTCGACAAACACCTGAAGAAGGCCGGGGAATATATCGGTCGAAACGTTGTGGAAATAACAATAAAGATGATTATAATAGTCCGAAAACCCTTAATGATAAAAAGAGTCTATTTGCCTTTCATTTCTCTCTAATTCTCCAGGAGAAAGTATAAATCTATCTCTTCTCATCCCAACTGTGTCTAAATAGTACAGTATATTGGGTTCCTTAGGCAATAAGTATCGAACGAAAACTCTAATTTTAAATCAGTTGTACTTCGCTTAAAAAGTTCCTTATATCACATCTTACCCGTGATGAAGAAAGAGGATTACGACCTATTTGTTTCTTTGATATTTCTTGGTTGTTTCTTGTTTCTATAGACGTGTCTGGAAATTAATAAAAGCTTGTGTATTGTGTAGTATGTCTCTGGCCTAGAGCCAACTCACTGGCATAGATCCAGATCACTTGCAAATCGTTGTCTGCATGTACAGTTGAAAATATTCATCTTTCTTCTAAAGACATGGTGAAGGGATACAGTAGATATGTACATGATTGCCTCGGTTCTATTTTCCAATTAAGAGTCATGACTTTATATCCAAAACTCTTTTTTCATATTTTAATTTATTCGCGACAATTTACAAAAATATACGTATATAATATTAATATTTGTTTATTGCAAAATTGTTCATATTCCCAATAGTATGACGACTATCTTTATAGAGAAAAACATGTTTTGCTTGCAAATATGAAAATGTAACTCCAGTCGTATCCGCTGTATTTTCACCTGCTCCACACGGCAATGGTCTGTGATCAATCATTCTATTGTCATATTCTCTTGAGAGATATCACGCGTATTCTTGTTCCTGGAGATCAAGAGATAGGAATTAGCTTCATACCGCAAACACCTTCCTCTCTACAAACGTTAACAAATCCAAAACTTTTTATCTCAACTCTTTCACGAAAATGAATATATAATCGTACAATGTACGCAATTTCATAACGTTTATGCATTAAATAACCCTATATGGTTTTACATACCGGTAAAATCAACCAATCCATCAATTTTTCACGAATATTCATTTTTTTCATTTCTTGTTCATAAGAGTTTCTAAGATTTTGTTGTCGACCAAGATGATTGTATATTTCAGACTTGTGACAAGGGTTCATTTGTTTGTGTTTTTATTGTTTAATGGCATATTAACCTTCTTGGGTTATTTAATGCTCAAGCCATCCTTCAAGAAGAACAGTAGTGGTACTATTTAACCCACAGCTGGTAGGATAAGGAGGTTCATATATTTCCTAAGGGTATTTGTCTGAAAGTGAACGTAATAACGCGACTGGAGTTCGAACTCGCTTACTAAGATTCCACAGTCCAGTGCATTATTCATTAAACCACGAGCATATCCTGAACAAGACTTTGTGTTCATGCAAAGGTTTTTAAACGTTGATTTTTGAGTGGCGAACGCTACAATATCCAACGACTGAAACATTTTGATTTTAATTACGAAGGTAATCAAGCACACTCGTATCGATTCGGGAAAAGATATTCTTTCAGCTTATAGTTTCGCTCATCATCGACATATATGCTTATATATGAGTACGACAGTTAGTGGTTCTGTTTATCTTTATGTTGTCAGTTTTGTTTCTGGTTGTGGTAATTAATCTTTCGTTGTTCTTTTTTATGTTGTCTTCGAGTCATCATATTGATGTGTCGGTATAGTTACGTCTTTGTCACCACATAACCAACATTTACAATTCAGTTACGTCTTATCGATTTTCGCTTTCACATAACTGGTCCTTATGGCGTTTTTGTTCACTGCTGTTAAAATATATTTAGTTTACCTCATGAGGTTTCCTTTCGTAGCCTTCTCTATGTCTTCTCAATTAAGAGTTCCCAAGTTTGTCGCTTGAAATATCCATACAGTTGTTTTTCTTCCTATTTCTGTTTCCTTGTTTTTATCGTTGTTCTATTTGTCATTATGTTGTCAGTTCGATTACTGGCTGCAGTAATTAATCTTTCTTTGCTCGTTTCAATGCAGTCTTCAAATATTCATATTGACGCATCCACGCTATCTTCAATGCAGGCCAGTTCTCTTCTTCCTTCTTTTCTTAATATATACATTCTGTCAATGTCATCTCTCGGATGTAAAGGCTTGTACACCGTTATCATCTTTCTTGTCCTCTGGTCTGTTTGTTTGAGTTCTTCCCTTGCTCATTTTTAGAATGGCCACGAGTATTTTACAAGGAGAATAGCTCATGTGTTTATCTATTTGATAAGATTTCTGCCAGCGAATTCTCTGGCAAGTCTTCTTCTTCCTTCCATTCTTGACACATAGTCTATGTCATCTCTCGGATGTAAGGTCTTGTGTACCGTTATCATCTTTCTTGTCCCCTGGTCTATTTGTCAACCTTTTCTTTTCCTTTTCGAAGAAGGTCCCAAGTATCTTACAAAGGGAGCAGCCTGGGTGTTTATCCCTTTCATGGAATTTCTGCTGAAGAGCTTAGTTTTAAGAAGCTTCCTCGTTCGTCTGAGATAATATTTTGTATTTTTTGTTTCATCGCCGCATGTTTGATGGTGTCCACTTCAAATATTCCTAGTTTTAAGTTAGTTTTAAGATGATCATCGACATATATGTTTATATATGAGTACAACAGACAAAGGCATTCATACTCACACGTGCGCGGGAATAAACTATATGATATTCAGTTCTTTTTCACTACTCACAAAACAAAGCATAAATGAGTTGATATAGAAATATATTCAAACAAAAAACGCACAAAAAAAAAAGAGATCACAGAGGAACATTATAATATTGTGGACAAACCATCATCAAAATTTTGTTCCTAAAGGGTTCAAAATAATGACGCCAAGCGAAGAATTTCACACTTTGGAAATATAAAAAACAAACTGATGAAATAAACATCTACTTCCAGGAAAGAAAAAAAAAACACCACAGAAAACCAAAAAGTATAAAAAAATTAAAACAAATAAAAAGGGGGAAAAAAAAGAAACAATATTAAATTTACAAACAGAGTGAAAAGAGAGAAGAATCTATCATTATTTTATTTCTTGCGAGTTTTTCCCATCATGGTAAGTTAGTGGTCTTTCACTGGAGTCTGAGTGTCTGCAAGTCTCCTCAGGTCTCCAGGACTCTTCCCAGTATTCTGGCCGATTTCAACAATGCTGTAGTTTGGATGGTCTCGATTCGTCCTCCGATTTCTAGTCCTTTTTTCAACCCTTTGGGGACCATTCCAAGTACACCAATTACAATTGGTATCACCGTTCCTTTCATATTCCACAGCTTTTTTTAGTTCTCTGGCAAGATCTAAGTATTTGTCTCTCTTTTTTTTTCTTTTGTTTTCAGGTGGTGACCTGTAAGGACGGCAAAGTCCACTATTCCGCAGGTTCTTTTTTATTTTTTTTGTTAATCAGCACAGGGTCTGGTCGTCCGGCAAGAATTAGGTGATCAGTGTGTATCACAAAATCTTAGAAAATTTCGACCGTCTCATTCTCCAGGACAGATTCTGGTTTGTGTATATACCATTTGTTCGTATTTTCAAATTTTAATTTTTTGTTCAAATTCCAGTGGTATCTAGACTTATAGTGTTTTTGCGCTAATTTGCTTCTCTTATGTGATCAATAACCGGCTCATTGGCTCATTAGGTAGAGTGTCCGCTAATGATCCGGGAGACCTGTGTTCAATCCCAGGTCGCGTCATACCAATGACTGTAAAAATGGTACTTGATACATCCTTGCTTAACACTCAGCCATATAAGGTACGTATCGAGGGTAAAGTGGAGCAATCCAGGGAATGGAGTAGCGCCTTCCCCTACACCTTGGTGTAGTAGCTATTGTAAAGGGAGCCTTATGGTCGCCCTCGACTAAAGCTTTACTTTATAATGTGATCAATAGTTACGTCTCTTTCCCCACATATCATACACTTACTTTTCTATTTTTTATAATCTATTTTCGGTTTATCATATTTGTTCCTTATAGCGTTGTTTTGTGCTACTGTTGGAACAGTCTCTGTTTCTCACATTGGATTTTCCTTTTATAGCCATGTCCAGGTTATTTGGTGCGAGATTTTACCAGGTTGTCGCTTGAAATATCCATACAGTTGTTTTTCTTGCCCAATTGGCTGGGGCTGTAGAATACACTGACAGCACCTCTGCAGAGGTGTAAGACCTCCCCACTCCGCCAATGAATGTCCTTGATATGACAATAAACAATCTGATGATGAGGTTCCAGAGATACTGGCGCTTTGGGGAATGCAGAACACCCTTTCATTGCCATTGCTAAACTGAATTGTTTGAATAAGAACTGTTTGACTAAACTGAATCACTTGAAATAGAATTGTTTTTCACAATTAAACTGTGTACTTAGATTTAAATTGCGTGTTTAGGCTAAATTGAATTGTTTGAAATAGATCTGTTTTTTACATTGTAACTCTACTCACGCTGAAATGAACTTTTTAATATGAAACTGTTTTGACATTTAACAGTGTGTGAACAAAATCTGTACTTATACTAAACTGAATTAGCTGAATTAAAACTGTTTGACTAAACTGAATAGCTTAAAATAGAAAGCTTTTTGACAATTAAACTGTGTACTCATGCTAAAGTGAATTTTTTTATATCGAAATATTTGTATAAAAATGGATTTGGCGTTAAAAAACCTACAAAGGCTGATATGTCATAAAATCCAACCAACCAACCAACCAAACGTTTTTCTTCCCTTTTCTGTTTCCTAGTTATTGTGGTTCTGTTAATCTTTATATTGTCAGTTTTCTTTCTGGTTGTTGTAATTAATCTTTCTTTGTTCTTTTTTCATGTTGCCTTCAAGTCATCTTATTGATGCGTCAGTACTATCTTTAATGCAGGCAAATCTTCTTCCTTCCATTTTTGACACATATAGTCTATGTCATCTCTCGGATGAAAGGTCTTGTACACCGTTATCATCTTTCTTGTCCTCTGGTCTAATTGTCTACCACCTTCTTTTTTCCTTTTCGAAGAAGGTCCCAAGTATCTTACCAAGGGGACAGCCTGGGTGTTTATCCCTTTCATGAAATTTCTGCTGAAGAGCTGTAGGGGTGACTGAAAGTGTTTTTTATGGTACCCAATAATTTAACGTTAATTTTGATATTTAAAATAAGGATTTAATATTGACATAATATAGGCAAATGGATAAAGTAGTAAATGAAGGAAGATATGCAACAATTGAGTAAAGATATGAAACAAATAAAAGTTGTAAAACGGCGCGGACAAAAAGAACACTTAAAACAAGGCGACGAACAAAAACAAATTTATATTCTACAACAATAAAACTTACATTGATAAATAAAAGAAATTACTAACTCTACTAACAAAATAATAGTGTGTGTATATGTGTGAGTGTGAGTGTGTGTGTGTGTCTAACACAACTAAGCTACAAAAGAATTACAAGTTGAAAATGTCCTTTTTTTATGATTAGAAACGGGCAGTTTCTCAGAGACTGGAAAGCGTCTCATAGTCATTGTATATGAATGTCTGCGAAGCCCATCCATGGTGTTGCTTTTCTCTCCTGTTGATTCACGCTGAAGGGAGTGTGTTGCTGCTGTGAAGAAATTTTGTAAAAGAGAACAAGGGTGTTTGAAGACGACGTATTTATAGAAAATACGCGTCTTGTAGGTGGCTCAAAAACGCAGGACTTGAATTTACGCGCCGACGTAGTTTTAAGCATGTCACGTGGTCCTCCTGGCCAATGGTTTCCCGAGACTGAATATGTGAGCGTCCGCCATTTTTGTGGGAACAAGTGGCATACCGCCCCAAATAATTTATAGGAGTGTAAAGTCCTATAGGCTTAGTTTTAAGAAGCTTTCTCGTTCGTCTGAGATAATATTTTGTATTTTTTGTTTCATCGCCACATGTTTGATAGTGTCCGCTTCCAATATTCCTAAGTGCTTGTAATTTTCCTTTTCTCCAAGCTTTCTGATTGTTTCTTGATCTTGTCTTTTTAAGCTTCACATTATAAGCGAGTCATATACTTCTATGCCAAATTCCATTCTTTTATTTTGACTATAATCTTAATTTTGTCGTCCATAAACGTTCAATGATTTATCTTTTCTTGCGATTTAGCAAACTTTTCGCTCCCAGTGCATTTTCTAAGTATGTAATTTAGTGATATCATGGCTATTACAAATAGTTATGGTAAAATCGCATCTCCCAGGAAGATACCTCTCAGGATTTTTACCTCTGCAAATATTTTTCCTCCTGCTCTTTACTCCATTTTCCAGTTTTCTGTGGCTTTGCCAAATAACTTGTACATTTTTCGCAGTCTACAATCCAAAACTACGAGACCAAATTGTTGGCTTTTTTGTCGTTAATCCATACCATGGCTACATTTTTCTTCCTCGCTATTCTATCCTGGAGGATTTGCTGATCAATGTTCAGTAGATTTCCTGTTTTCTCTTTATCCCTTGTTGCATCCTCTCTGTTCATCAGAAAAGAATCTGAGTCTTACTAGCGAGTAGAAGATCTCCTCCCTAATTTGTGCTGTTAGGATTTCCCATATCATAGGTAGACTCGTTATTGGTCTATAATTCATGGGGATGGTTATTTTTTGGGTCTTTCTTGATCAACGTAGTCGAGTATATTTGGTTCTTTTACGCATCTCATCGACCGAGACAGACATCGACACGCGACTAACAAAGGCATGGACCGCTATCACTAGGCTATCAGTCATATGGAAGTCAGACCTGACCGATAAAATGAAACACAGTTTCTTCCAAGCAGCGGTTGTGTCGATACTGCTATATGGATGCACTACATAGACGCTAACTAAACGGCTGGAGAAAAAGCTTAACAGCAACTACACAAGAATGCCGCGAAAAATGTTGAACAAGTCCTAGAGGCAACACCCCAGAGAGCAACTGCTGTACGGCCATCTACCACCCATCACGAAAACTATCCAAGTTAGACGAAGTAGACATACAGGACACTACAGGAAAAGTAGGGACGAGCTCATGATGTACTCCTATGGACCCCTCCACATAGCCGTGCAAAAGCTGAGCGGCCAGCTCGAACCTGTGAGGATACGGGGTATAGCCCTGGGGATCTTTTGGAAGCGAGCAGCGATAGGGAGGGGTGGTGAGAGAGGGTCAGAGAGATCTGTGCTGATGGCGCGACAAAATGGTGATGACGCATCTACTGAGTTCAAGTGCCAGTCTATCTTGGATGAAAATGAATTTTTAAAACTAAAATCCTTCTATGCCATCATGACCAAGCGTTTTTCAATTCTGTTCTTTCTTGAGTGTTGCTCTGAGAGGTTCCAGGTGTATTTCTGCCTCAGGTCCTTCTTCAAGTATTTGTAATTCTTTTTTTCTTATTGTTTATCCGTTCAGCCATTTTGTTATGTTTTTATACTTTAATCCAAAATTATTTGACTTCCTTTTCATCCGCTTGCAGGTGTGTCCTCTGGAATGTTCCAACAACTTGCTGGTAGAATTTTCATTGGTAATTTTGAAATGTCCTGTTTTGTTTTTATTGCTTGATCTTGTCTTCGTATCTTTTCAGTCTCTCTTCTTTTACCAATATCTTTTAACTTATTTCTTCAAGATGGATTATCAGATTTGGCTGCTGTTTTGTTTAGATTTTTTATCCCAATATATCTCTCCGTGGTTTTTCCTTCTTTAGCATCTTTGCTTGTTGTCACAATTTCTTTTTCTGTCTTTCAAGCCTAATTTCTCATCCAGGTTAAGTATTTCTGTTTGGCTTATGTTTTTGGAGGAACGTCAATTTTATCACAGATTAATTTCGCTCTGGCATAAATCAGCTCGTCCTAATTTAATGATGTTGTCCACTGGGATATTTGGTAATAATTTATCTTTTCAGCTTTTACCTTGATTGTTTTCTAGTCTTGGCTCCCGAGAGATTGTAATGTTGTCTTCTTTTCAGTCGTGATTTTCTTTATAAACTTTGCTTTTATTTTTTCTTCTTGCGTTAACATTTTTCGGTATGTAGTGTTTCAGTTTCCATTACTTTGTGTTTCAATTCGGTTAGGGGTCTCTTGCTTTTTAGAAATTGGAATTTCGATTCTTGTAAGGGGATCTTGATATTCTTTCCAATTGTTGATATATTTCGTGTAACTCAAGGGCAGAACACCAGCGTTTCTTTAATATCATTCAAGCTTGCTCTGTAAGTCTTTGGCTTGTCTCAAATCCGCCCAGATTTTGATCATTCTGTTTCTAGACTCTCTTTATGTAGAATTACTCATAAAATAACTGAATAAGTTGTTTGTTTTCTTCCTTACACCATTTTCCCATCTGGGTCTCTGAGTTGAGTAGTTACGTAGGTCCTTGTTTGTACCTGAAATTAGAACAGCCTGAATTCGCATTTGATCCCCCCATGTTGGCTATCAAGGGAGTACCCGCTGTTGATGACGTTCAGATCTGTTGTCTGGGCCCCATGTTGAATTAGTTTTATATTTTCTTTTTTCATAGGTTGGAGATCGTGGCTAAAACATACCAAGGGATTGTTTATTATCCTGTCATTGATGGGACGTGGTAATCTTATAAACAGGAGTGGTAAGCGAGTCACACACACACACACACACACACACACACACACACACACACACAATTCAACACTGATTTAAATGTGCTAAGTTTTAACTTCAACTAACTTAAAACTGAGCAAATTTTTAAGTGTTAATTTTTTTCCTCTTCTCCCTTTCTTCCCTCCACAACAACAAATACGAAACTCTCCTTTATAATTTAAAAAGCAAAGCATTAAATCTTATTTCAATTCTACAGGAGATAATTCTATTTTAATGATTTTTATTCTCCTGGAGATAATTCAAATATAT
The DNA here is from genome assembly GCA_963585895.1 of Sepioteuthis lessoniana. Lineage (NCBI taxonomy): Eukaryota > Metazoa > Mollusca > Cephalopoda > Myopsida > Loliginidae > Sepioteuthis > Sepioteuthis lessoniana. The sequence goes on along the minus strand of OY757915.1, from coordinate 15,649,492 downwards.
TTACAAATCGGCAACGGTATTCACTATTTTACCGAAGATGTAAATAAAGTAATGGCAATTTTTATCATTAAGGTTTTTCGGACTATTGCCTTCATAAACAATAAAGATGAAGACAATAGTTCGAAAACCCTTAATGATAAAAATCAACAAGCTTCGTCTCAGAAATTTAAACAACTAAGTAATGGTAAGTTTTACATTTCCTCCAATGTCCATTGCTTTTCCCATCCTCTGCATATTATTATTATTATTACTATTTACTCATTAGAGTTTTTCAAATCAGCGTTAGCTGATAATCTTTCACTGAAGTTTGAGTGACAGCAAGTCTCATCAAGTCTCAAGGATTCTGCTCAGTATTCTGGCTGTTCTCAATAATGTAGTTGTTTAGATGGTCTCTACTCGTCCGCCAACGTCCAAGACCTCCAGTCCCTTTAGTAATCCTTTAGTTACTGTTCCAAACACACCAATTACAATTGGTATAATTGTCACCTGCATGTTCCATTGTTTTTTCAGTTCCCTAGCAAGGTCGAGGTACTTATCCTTCTTTTCACATTCTTTAAGTTTTATTCTGTGGTCAGCCGGGACAGCAAAGTCGACAATTTTGCAGGTTCTCTTTTTTTGTTGATTATTATAAGGCCTGGTCCTCTGGCCGAGATTAAGGGATCCGTGTGTATGTCAAAGTTCCATAGGAGTTTATATATGTTATTTTCTAGGACAGATGTTTGATTGTGTATATACCATTAGTTCGTAAGGTCAAATTTAAATTTCTTGCACATTTCCCAGTGGATCACCTTGGCAACCCAGTCGTATTTAGTTTTATATTCCTTCTCCGCTAATTTGCTGCATTTGCTTCTTATGTGATTGATGGTTTCAACTCTGTCACTGAATAGCCTAAATTTGCTATTTCGTTGTGTCTTATCTATTCTCGCTTTGATATGATTGGTTTTTACGGCGCTGTTTCGTGCTGCTATTAGGAGAGATTCTGTTTTTCTCTTAAAGTTTCTTTTTCTTAGCCATGTCCAGGTTTTGTCGTGTGAGATGTTGTTTATTAGTTGTTTAAAACGCCCATAGCGTTTCGTAGTTATTGTCATTCTGTGTTCCATCGTGTTATCAGTATCGTTTCTGATGGCTGTAAACAGTCCACCATAGTGTTTTTGTATAAAGTCTTCGAGTTGTTGTATCGATGCGTCAAAGCTGTCTTCAATGCTGGTAAGTCCTCTTCCTCCCTCTTTTCTTGATATATATAGTCTGTTAACGTCGTCTCTGGGATGTAATGCCTTATGCATGGTCATTAGTTTACTTGTTCTTTGGTCCATTTGTTTACGTTCATCTCTTGTCCACTTCAGAAAGAGTCCCGAATATCTAACGAGGGGTACAGTCCAGTTTTCTTGTTCTTAGGTCCATTTGTTTAAGTTCATCTCTGGTTCACTTCAGAAAGAGTCCGGAATATCTAACGAGGGGTACAGCCCAGGTAATTATTACTTTGATAAGGTTTCGGCTTGACAATTTTGTCTCGCGTAGTTTTCTAATTCTCCTGAGATTTTTTAAAAATAATTTTGTTTTTCATTTCCACTTGTTTGATGGTGTCAGCCTCCAAGATGCCCAAGTATTTGTAGGTTTCGTTTTCTGTGAGCGTTCTAATCTTGTCTTGATTTTGTAGTTCCATTCTGTCAGTTAGATATCGTTTGCCACTTTTCATTACAAGCATTGGACATTTGTCTATGCCAAATTCCCTTTCTATGTCCTGACTGTACATTCTAACACCATGTATTAGAGTTTCTAGTTCTTTTTCATTTTTTTGCAAATAGTTTGATGTCATTCATGTACATTAAGTGATTGATCTTTTCTTGCGATCTACTAAGTTTGTATCCGGCTGTGCATTTTCTGAGTAAGTGTTTAAGTGACACCATGGCAATTATGAATAATTTGGGTGATAGACTATCTCCTTGGAAAATGCCTGTTTGGATCTTTGCTTCAGCTAAGGTTCTTCCTTCTGCTCTCAATTCCACTTTCCAGGTTTTCAAGGTTTTGTCGACAAAGTTTATGACTTCATGTGATATTTTGTACATTTGGAGGCAGTTTATTATCCAGGTTTACGGAACCATGTCATATGCCTTTTTGTAGTCAATCCAGGTCATCGATAGATTTTTCCGTTTGGTCCTGCTCACATTTAGGATGTGCTGATCTATGTAAGGTAACTCTGCGGTGCCTCTGGTTCCTTTGCAGCATCCTTTCTGTTCGTCAGAAAACAAACCGCGGCTTGTTAGTGAGTAGTAAATCTCTTCCCTTATTTGTGCAGTTAATATTTTCCACATCATCGGTAGGCAAGTTATGGGTCTGTAATTGTTTGGGACGGTTCCTTTGCTTAGGTCCTTTTGGATCAATGTGGTCCTTCCTTTGGTCATCTATTCGGGTACGTGTGCTATTTGTCGTGAATGGAGGTGAATTTTTTGAACCAGAAACCATGTATTCCATTATGGCTTGGCGTTTTCCAATTTGATACTTTTTTTAGTGTTATTTTGAGACCTTAAGAGCTTTACACACCAGCGTTAGTTGATGGCCTTTCACTGACTCCAGGCTTCTTCTCAGTATTCTGGCCGATCTTTATAATGTTATTGCTTGGATGGTCACAACATATCCTCTGATTTCTAAATGTTCCGAATCCCTTTATTTTTTTTGGATTGTTCTAAAGCCACCTATTACAATTTGTATCACTGTCACCTTCACGTTCCATTTTTTTAGTTCTCCATCAAGATCTTGGTACTTATCTCTCTTTTTGTTTTCTTTTATTTCTACTCTGTGGTCCCCCTGAACGGCAAATTCTCTTTCGATGATTGTCTCTTGTTCTAGCTATCTGGCCGAGTTTTGGTGATTTGTTTTATTATTTTATTCCTTTAGATTTTTTTTAGTTTTGGTGACATAAAGTCTCCTCAAATCCCCAGGACTCTTTTCAGTATTCTGTCCGATATCAAGAGTGTAGTAGTTTGGATGGTCTTCACTCGTCCTATTATTTCCAAGTTCTCCATTACTTTTAATCCTATTTACCCCCCCCCCCGATCGGGCTGAATATGACACAAGGTTAATTTTTAAGCGGAGTTTAACAGGTTTGAATTCAGAATTTTCCTTCTCCTAGACTAGTTGCCTCACCAAGGCTGAAGAAATCAGTCTGTCCTTCTATTTACCCATAGCTGGAGGGAGAATAATTGGATTCATACCTTTCCCAAGGGTATTAGTGCTATGTGAAATGCAATTATTCTCGTCCAGGATTTGAACTCGAGTCGCCGTGTCCATTTCCTATGACGATAACCATTACACAACGGGCACCAGTACCTTTAATAATACCTCGGCGACTGTAATAAGAGCACCAGTCATAATTGTTTACTCCTTTGAGAGTTTTTCACAGGAGCGTTAGCTGATAGTTTCTCACTGGAGTACGAGTGACAGCAAGTCTCCTCAAGTCTCCAGCATCCTTCTTAGTATTCTGGCCAATCTTAATAATACTCTCGTCTGGGTGGTTTCTACTTGTCTTCTGATTTCTAAGTCTTCCAGTCCATTTATCTGTCCTTCGGAGATTGTTCCAAGCACATCAATTTCAATTGGTATCACCGTCCCTTTTATATACTATTGTTTTCTTTTAGTTCTCAAGCAAGATCTAGGTATTTATTTCTTCCCCCCCCCTTTTTTATCTGAATTTTACTCTGTGTGGTCTACTAGGATGGCAAAGTCTGCTAATCGGCTGGTTCTCTATTTTTTTGACTCCTGGTGGTATTTCACTGCAGTCTCTGTCATCAAGTCTCTTCGGGTTTCCAGGATTCTTCAGAGTATTCTAACGAATCTTAACAATGCTGTGGGTTGGATGGTCTCGATTCTTCCCGATTTACATTTCAATTTCTCTTCTTTCAAAACTTTTTGGGACTGTTCTCAAGCAAGGTCTAAGTATTTGTCCATCTTCTCAGTTTTTAGATTCTCACCGGAATGGCAAAAGGAACTTGCTGGCAGGATCTTTTTTCCTGTTATTTGACTCTCGGTCTAGTCTTCTGGTCAAAATTAAGTGATCCGTTTGAATCACAAAATCTTCGAGAATTTTATTATCTAGGAAGTATTTTCCTTTGGTAGTTTGTCCAGTCGGCCGTAGAATACACTGACTGCACCTCTGCTGAGGGGTAAGACCCCCCACGAGCGTTCTGGATATGACACTAAACAATATGTTGGTGAGATTCCAGTGATGCTGGAGCTTTGGGGAATGCGGAGTACCCCTTTATTGCCAATGCTCCCCGGTCCACTCTGGCCCGCTGTGGTAGCACCTGATATGGCCCTCTCCATGGGTTGAATAATACTAACGACAAGCTTATGCTAAACTGAATTGTTTGATTAAACTGAATCCCTTGAAATAGAAATGTTTGCAAGTAAACTGTGCTCACATTTAAACTGCGTGCTTATGCTAAACTGAATTATTTGAAATAGAATTATTTTTGACATTTAAAGTGTACTAACACTAAACTGAATTGTTTATTATAGATCTGTTTTGACATTTAATTGGGTGTGAAAAAATCTGTACTTATACTAAACTGAATTAGCTGAATTAGAATTGCTTGACTAAACTGAATAGCTCGAAATAGAAATGTTTTTTTACAATTAAACTGTAATTACATTTAAACTGTGTGCATATGCTAAACTGAATTGTTTTAAATAGAACTGATTATTTACATAAAAATGGATTTGGCGTTAAATAACCTAACAAAGGTTGATATGCCATAAAACCCAGCAAACCAAACCAAACCTTTGGTAGTATAAACAAACCTAAATGTCTTGCACAATTCTCACTAAATGATCTTCCCTATCAAGTCTTGCCTATTTTTTTGTTACTCCTTTTTTGCTTGTTTGCTGAATTTGCTTATGTGATTAATCGTTTCATCTCTTTCTCCTCATGATCTACATTTGTTATTCTGTTGCTTATGTGACGCGGCTTAAAATATTTATCCCAAGACGGGAGTTTATTTTTCGCACGTGTGAAGACGGGCAGCCTGGCAGTTGATCGCTCGCAAAAATAAATTCCAGTTAAGATTCCCTTTTTGGGCGTAGGTGAACAGGCAGATCATGTGGGGGGTTGATTTGGGGCTAGACTGACTGCCGCTGGCAAGGAGTTTCCAAATTTCACGTTACACACACACCCACCAGACCACTACCTCTTCCTACCCCTAGGATAATGGAAGATATGGGCCTCTAGGTTTAGATATAATAATAATTATCATCGTAGTCGACAATTCCAGTTTCCCGTGTAATATTTTTAAAAGGCGAATAGGACATTTAGCGAGAATAAATTGAGACGAATGAAGCTAAAAAAGGAACATGCAAAAGATAACTTGATAGACAGACAACACAATGAATAAATTTCAACACAAGGAAAGATATAAAATATAACAAGGTTTTTAATACATGCGGACACACATATTTAACGTGTCGGCTCTATTATCAGCGGATAATATCAAAGTACAAATGTCTTTCTTCCTTATTCTTTTCTTTCTTCCTTCTCTCAATTGAGAGAGAGAGATAGAGATAGAGAGAGAGAGTATGTAATTGCAGTACTTAGGAAGGGTGGAGGGAGAAACAGTCTTAAGGTTTACTTAGCTTTTTGACGGGTTCCTTCTGAGAGTATTTTCTCTTTTACCGGCTAGCGGGACTTTTTTATGGCTTGGCTTGAAGGCATCAGTTATCCTCTTGTCCAAGATTCTTTCCGCTTTTCCCCGGAATTTTGGCGGCAGTTTCAGTTCATCTTATCACATCAACTGCTGTCCGGAAAACCCCGGCGCTGCCTCTTCGCCCGGAGTTTGGCGTGAGATTCGCCCGTCCGTTCATGGCGATCTCTGTCTTCAAAACTGATTTCTTTCTTTCTATTTCCGCTGACGAAGAAAAAAGCTACTTCCGTTTTTAAGGTTCTGGCCAATCATTTAGCCTCTTTCTTCTTCCCTTACCCTGTCAAGCGATTCGTTCGGACTACTATCTCTTCCACCCGGGTGAGGTTACGGGGTACAGATAGCTTGACCGACATTCTTTTCTTCCTTCAACAGGCCGGCCAAAGTTGACCTACATTCCTTATACCTCCTTTTAACGGCCAGTCTTTAGCGGCCTGTTAATTCAAACACGGATAGGTAGGGGAAATTTCTTATTTCTCTCCTCTCAGTGGTAGACCACGTGGCACTTATTATCGATTTTCGATTTGATACAATTGGTCCTAATGTCGTTGTTTTGTGCTGCAATAAAAAAAAGATTCATTTTCTCTCTTGTAGTTTTGTTTCGTTAGCCATACCCGGGTCTTTTCGTGTACAATGTTGCCATTGTCGATTGTCGATTGAGATAAATAAGTAATTGTTTTTCTTCCATAACAGTTTTCATGTTTTTTGCTTTTTTTTTCTTACGTTGCATTTTTTGTGACTGGCTGCTGTATATCGTCTTTCTTTGCTCTTTTAAATGTATTCCTCCAGTCTTTGCATTGATGTATCTACATTTCCCTCAATGCTGGCGAGTCCTCTTCCTCATTTTTTCTTGACTCATATTGTCTTTCTCTGTCATTGCTCGAGTGTAAGGTTTTGTGAATAGATATTAATTTCCTTGTCCCTTTGTCAGAGATCTTCCCATTATTCATTATCATAAAAGGTAAGAGCTTCATTTGGAGTCGGAATAAAAGTGAGTATCCTTAGGACTTCAGAAGTCTTCTTAGAATTAAAGTTAATTTTAGCAAGCGTCTATTCTTCCTTTGATCTTTTCTCCCCCACTCTCGTCACTTTTTAAGTCGTTTGGGTCCCGTTTTTTCGGGTCTTTTGTAAGATAGAGACATTTTTCTTGGCTTCTTTTTGCGCAGTCGGCTGGGGATATTGAATACACCGATTACATCTCAGCAGAGGAATAAGACCCCCCCGAACGAGTGTCTTAGATATAACACAAAACAATCTGATTGTGAGGTTCCAGTAATGATGGAGCTTTGGTGAATGCGGAGTACCCCTTCATCACCATCACTTCTAGGTCTACTCGGGCCCAAAGTGATAGAACCTATCTATGGGTCAAATAAAACAAAACTGCGTACTTATGCTAAACTGAATTGTTTGAAATAGACATGTTTTGACATTTAAACTATGTTCTTATGCTAAACTGAATTACTTGAAATATAACTGTTTTTGTATTCTAGACTGAATTGTTTGAAATAGAATTGTTTTTTTGGTTGATTGGTTTGTTTTTATTGCACATCAACCTTTGTGGGTTATTTAATGCCGAATCCAATTTTATTCAAATAAACAAATCCTAGGCTTCTTTTTTTAATGGCATTTTAGCCTTCATGGGTTATGTAATGCCTAAGCCATACGTGGGGAAAAACAGAATTGATACTCTATTACCCATATCTGGAAGGATTAAGAAGTTATTACCTTTCTGAAACCGGCTTATAACCAAGTGGGTTGAGTGTTCGCCAATGGTCAGGGAGACCGAGGTTCAATCCCACGTCGAGTCATACCAAAAACTTAAAAATGGTACTTGATGCCTCCTTACTTAACACACAGTAATATAAGGTACGTATCAAGGGTAAAGTGGAGCAATCCAGGGAAAGGAGTAGCGCCCTCCCCTACACCTCGGTGTAGTAGCTACTGAAAAAAGGAGCCTTTGGGTCACCCTGGACGACAGTCGCCAACTTTACTTACTTTTACTTACCTTTCCGAAGGGTATACGTCCAAAACTAAACGCAATAGTCCGCCGGAAGTTTGAGTTCGCTTATTTTAAAACCGCCGTCCAGAAGTTTAATCATTACGTCGCAGTGACTTTTTGCAAAAACATTATAATTTGAATAACAAAAATGATTTTACTCATTTGTAACAACAAAGGGAACGATAATTCTTTATCTTAGACTTTCTGTCAGCACCGAGAATTACGTATACAAATACAAACACTAACACAAATACCAGAATAATTAGCAGTTGGCAAAAACAAACAAACAAAAAACAAAACAAAAAAAAATCAACTATGGAGGCGTCTAGTCATCATAAAATACCTTTCGAAATGGAAACTTTTATGCGATAAACGATTTCGTTAATCATTTGCCTGATTATTACACTTACTTCTCTTTTCTTTGCATTTTACTTTTCCTTGCTTATCTGATCGTACAATGATTTGTTGAAGAAGCCTTTGACGAGAAGCGAGCATTTGGCTGGAAGCAAGAAAACATCGTAGGAAAGATGCAAAACATTAATTATGATACAATGTTTCCCGACGGCATACGAAGGTGACAATAATTAAAACACCTTCACATGCAGATACTTCGGCAGTTTGGGGACACACTAACACAATGAACATGATTACACACTTTTGCTTATTTATGAATGGCAATAAATCCCATGGCATTACAAGAAGGATTTACATAATAAATATATCAAAATTAGTAATCAATGATCTTATTTTTATTGTCTGTTTACGCATAGTGCTAGTAATAGTAGTTATTAGAAAAACAGAAACTGAAATAATAATCTTAAGATATTCAAATTTATTAGATCAAGCATTATTATTATTATTATTATTTACTCCTCAATAGTTTTTCACATCAGTATTAGCTGATGGTTTTTCACTAGAGTTTGAGTGACAGCAATTCTCCTCAAGTCTCCAGGATACGTCTAAGTATTCTGGCCGTCCTCAGCAATGCTGTCGTTTGGATAGTCTCTACCCGTCCGCTAACTTCTAAGTCCTCCAGGCCCTTTAATAATCCTTTAGTTACTGTGCCTAACGCACCAATCACAATTGGCACAATCGTTACTTTCATGTTCCACAGTTTTTTCAATTCTCTAGCAAGGTCGAGGTACTAATCCTTCTTTTCACTTTCCTTCAGATTTATTCTGTGGTCCGCCGGGACAGCAAAGTCAACAGTTTTGCAGATTCTCTTTCTTTTGTTGACTATTATGAGGTCTGGTCTTCTGGCCGGGATTAGGTGATCCGTTTGTATGTTAAAGTTCCATAGGAGTTTATGCGAATCATTTTCTAGGACAGGCGCCGGGTTGTGCATATACCATTTGTTTGTATGGTCGATTATTATTATTATTATTATTATTATTATTATTATTATTATTATTATTATAATATCACTCCTTGAGAGCTTTTCACATCTGCGTTTGCTGATGTTTTTCTACTGGAGTTTGAGTGACAGTAAGTCTCCTCAAGTGTTCAGGACTTTTCTCAGTATTCTGACCGATCTTAACAATTCTGTAGTTTGGACAGTCTCCACCCGTCCCGTTATTTTCAAGTCCTTTAGCCCTTGTACCAAAAATTTGGTGACTGTACCAAGACCAACAATTCCAATTTTTATGTTCTGCAGTTTTTTTCACTTCTCTAGCAAGGTCCAGGTACTTATCCCTCTTTTTACATCATTTCAATTTTACTCTAAAGTTCGCTGGGACAGCAAAGTCCACAATTCGACAAGTTCTCTTTTTCTTTGTTGATTATATTAAGGTCTGGTCGTCTGGCAGAGATTAGGTGATCAGTTTGTATGTGAAAATCCCAGTGGAGTTTGTGCGTGTCATTCTCCCGGAGAGATTCTGGGTTGTGTAAATACTTCTTGCACAGTTACCTGTAGATCACCTTGCCCCTCCAGCCATGCCTAGTCTTATATCATTTCTGTGCTAATTTGCTGCATTCGCTTATTATGTGATTGTTCGTTTCGTCCCTTTCACCACGAAACCTACATTTGCAGTTTTGTTGTATCTTATCTATTCTTGCCATCATCATCTTTCGCCACCCTTCCATATCGTTCATTGCTTCCGCCAGGTCCTCAGGACTACACCCCCTATCTTCATAGAGCTGCTGTATGTAGGTTCGAACTGGCCGCCCTGCTTTTGCTCGGCCATGTGACGGGGTCATGAGCAGTACATCAATTGTGAGCTCGTCCCTACTACTCCAGCAGTGTCCTGCATGTCTGGTTCGCCTAATTTCGATAGTTTTCGTGATGGGTGGTAGGTAGCCGTACAGTTGGGGGCTTTGTGGTGTGTTGCCTGCAGGACTTATTCAATATTGCTTGCGGCATTCTTGTGTAGTTGCCGTCAAGTTTTTTCTCCAGCCGTTTAGTTAATGTTCATGTAGTGCACCCATATAGCAGTATCGATACGGTCGCTGCCTGGAAGAAACTGCGTTTCATTTGATCGGTCAGGTCTGACTTCCATATGACCGATAGCCTATTGATAGCTATCCCTGCGTTTGGATATAGTAAGTCCTTATGGCGTTATTTTGTCCTGTTATTAGGTGAGATTCAGTTTCTCTCTTAAGGTTTCTTTTTGTTAGTCACGTCCACGTTTCCTTGTGTGAGATTTTGCTTGTTACTTGCTTAAAGAGTCCATAGAGTTGTTTTTCTTCCCACTTTCGTTTTCTCGTTATTGTCATTCTGCTGGTCCTCGTGTTGATAGTATTGCTTCTGGTGGTTGCAATCAGTCTTCCTCCGCGCTTTTGAATGTAGTCTTCGTGTCTTAGTATCGATGCATCAACGCTGTTTTAATGCTGTCAAGTCCTCTTCCTCCCTCTCTTCTTAACACATATAGTCTGTCAACGTCATCTCTGGTGTATAGTCATCAGTTTTCTTGTTCTCTGGTCGATTTGTTTAAATTCTTCTCTGGTCCACTTCTAGAATGGTCGCGAGTATCTTAAGAGGGGGACAGTCCAGGTATTTATTCCTTTGACAAGGTTCCTGCTATAGAGTTTTGTCTCGGGTAAGTTTTTGGTTCTTCTGATATAATCTTTTAATTTTTTTCTTTCAATATTGATTACTCATTAGAGTTTTCACATCAGCATAAGCTGATGGTATTTCACTGGAGATTGAGTGACAGCAAGTACCTCTAGTCTCTAGGACTCTTCTCAGTATTCTAGCAGTTTTCAATAATGCTGTTGTTTGGATGGTCTCCACTCGGTCGCCAACTTCCAAATCTTCCAGGTCCTTTAATAATCCTTTAGTTACCGTGCCAAAGGCACCAATCACAATTGGTATAATTGTCACCTTCATGTTCCATAGTTTTTTCAATTCTCTAGCAAGGTCGAGGTACTTATCTCTCTTTTCACATTCTTTTAGTTTTATTCTGTGGTCCGCCGGGACAGCAAAGTCGACAATTTTGCAGATTCTCTTTTTTTTTTGTTGATTATTATAAGATCTAGTCTTCGGGCCGAGATTTGGTGATCCGTTTGTATATCAAAGTCCCACATTATTATTGTTCACTCATTAGAGCTTTTCACATCAGCGATAGCCGATGGTTTTTCACTGAAGTCTGAGTGACAGCAAGTCTCCTCAAGTCTCCAGGACTCTTCTTAGTATTCTGGCAGTTCTCAACAATGCTGTCGTTTGGATGGTCTCCACTCGTCCGCCAACCTCCAAGTCCTCTAGTCACTTTAGTAATCCCTTAGTTACTGTTCCAAACGCACCAATTACAATTGGTATAATTATCACCTGCATGTTCCACAGTTTTTTCAGTTCCCTAGCAAGATCGAGGTATTTATCCTTCTTTTCACATTCTTTCTGTTTTATCCTGTGGTCTGCCGAAACAGCAAAGTCGACTATTTTATAAGTTCTCTTTTTTTGTTGATTATTATTAAGTCTGGTCTCCTGGCCGGGATTAGGTGATCCATTTGTATATTAAAGTCCCATAGGAGTTTATGCGAGTCATTTTCTAGGACAGGTGCTGGGTTGTGCATATACCATTTATTAGTATGGTCGAGTTTAAATTACTTACACATTTCCCAGTAAATCACCTTACCGACCCAGTCGTGTCTCGCTTTATATTCCCGCTGTGCTAATTTGCTGCATTCGCTTATTATATGATTCATGGTTTCATCTCTGTCTCCACATAGCCTGCATTTGCTATTTTGTTGCGTCTTATCTATTCTCGCTTTGATATGATTCGTTCTTATGGCGTTGTCCTGTGCTGCTATTAGGAGAGATTCTGTTTCTCTCTTAAAGTTTCCTTTTCTTAGCCATGTCCAAGTTTTGTCGTGTGAGATATTGTTTATTAGTCGTTTAAATCGCCCATAAAGTTGTTTTCCTTCCCATTTTTGTTTCCTAGTTACTGTCATTCTGTTGTTCATCGTGTTCTCAGTTTCGTGTCAGGTGGCTGTAATGAGTCCTCCTTCGTGTTTTTGTATATAGTTTTCGAGTCGATGTATTGATGTGTCAACGCTGTCTTCAATGCTGGCAAGTCTTCTTCCTCCCTCTTTTCTAGATACATATAGTCTGTCAACGTCGTCTCTGGGATGCAATGCCTTATGCATTGTATTATTATTATTATTATTATTTTACTCTTGAGGGTATTTAACACCAGCATTAGCAGATGGTTTTCCACTGGAGTACGAGTGACAGCAAGTTGCCTCAAGTCTCTAGGACTCGTCTCAATATTCTGGCCGGTCTTAATAATGCAGTAGTCTGGATGGTGTCCACTCGTCTTCTTATTTCCAATTCTTTCAGGGTCTTTACCAGCACTTTAATGACTGAACCGAGTCCATTAATTACAATTGCTCTCAACGTCATTTTCATGTTCAGCATTTTTTTAGTTCTCTAGCAAGGTCTAGGTACTTATCTAGCTTTTCGCTTTCTTTCAGTTTTACCCAGTGATCAGCTGGAACGCCAAAGTCCACTATTCGGCATATTCTCTTTTTGTTGTTGACTATCACTATGTCTGGTTGTCTGGCCGAGATTATATGATATCAGAGATTTTTGTTCGTCTCATTTTCCAGGACATATTCTGGGTTGTGCATATACCATTTGTTCGTATGGTCGAATTTAAACTTCTTGCACAAGTCCCAGTAGATCACATTCCTTACCCAATCGTGTCTAGGCTTATACTCTCTTTTACGCTAACTTACCGCACTCGATTATTATGTAATACATATTTAACAACCCCTCCCTTTGGGCAGGATGTGACACAAGGTCAACTTTAAGCGGAGTTTAACAGGTTTGGATTCAGTCTTTTCCTTCTCTTGGACTAGTTGCTTTACCAAGGCTCTAGAACACAGTCTGTCTTACTATTTACCCAGAGCTGGAGGGAAAATAATTGGATTCATACCTTTCCCAAGGGTATTAGTGCTATGAGAAATACAATCAGTCTCGTCCAGGATTTGAACTCGTGTCGCTGTGTCCATTACGATAACCATTACACCACGGGCACCTCGCTTATTATGTAATAGATCGTTTCTTTTCTGTCACCACATAACCTACATCTGCTACTTCAATGCGTCTTGTCTATTGTTATTTTGACATAATTCTTATGAGGTTATTTTGTTGATCAATTGAACCCCGGTCTCCCGGACCATTGGCGAACACTCTACTCATTGGGCCAATGGCAATGGAATATGAAAGTGAAAGGTGATACTCGTTGTATTTGGTGCACTCGGTACAGCCACCAAAGAATTGGTACATGGACTGGAGGACTTGGAAATAAGAGAACGAGAGGAAACCATCCAAACTAAAACATTGTTGAGATCGACCAGAATATTAAGAAGAGTCCAGGAGACATGAGGAGATGGCTGTCACTTAGACTCCTGTGGAAAACCATCAATTGCCGCCGGTGTGAAGAATTCTTAAAAGAGTAAAATAATAATGAAAATGAAAATCAAAGAAAACGAAAAGAGAGACAAGTTCTTAGACATCGCCAGAGAAATGTAAAAACTATGGAAAAGGAACGTGATTGTGATACCGTATATTGATCAACAAAATAACCTCATAAGAATTATGTCAAAGTAACAATAGACAAGACGCATTGAAGTAGCAGATGTAGGTTATGTGGTGACAGAAAAGAAACGATCTATTACATAATAAGCGAGGTGCCCGTGGTGTAATGGTTATCGTAATGGACACAGCGACACGAGTTCAAATCCTGGACGAGACTGATTGTATTTCTCATAGCACTAATACCCTTGGGAAAGGTATGAATCCAATTATTTTCCCTCCAGCTCTGGGTAAATAGTAAGACAGACTGTGTTCTAGAGCCTTGGTAAAGCAACTAGTCCAAGAGAAGGAAAAGACTGAATCCAAACCTGTTAAACTCCGCTTAAAGTTGACCTTGTGTCACATCCTGCCCAAAGGTCGAGTCAAACCAAGGATAAAGTGGAGCAGTCCAGGGAATGATTAGCGTTCTCCCCTTCACTTTGGTAAAGTAGCTATTGTAAAGGGAGTCAACGAGTCACCCTCGATTAAGGTTGCGAGCCTTATTATTATTAGTTTATTTCCCGCTGGTCTTTCACGCCAGCATTAGCTGGTGCGATTCTACGGAAATCAGTTCTCCAGGACTCTTCTCGGTATTCTGGTGGACTTTAACATTACTGTAATCGAAATGGTCTTGGTTCTTCCTCTGATTTCCAACTGCTCTACACCCATTTTCAGTTCTTTGGAAATTCTTCCAAGTTTACAAAATATGATTACTGTCACCGTCACCCGTATTTTCCTCATTTTTTAAAAGTTCAAACATTTGCCTATTTTTTTCACTTTCATCTATTTCATTTTGTGATTCACTGAAACAGTAAAATCAACCAGATGGTAAGTTCTCTTTTTTTCACGTTAATAAACACTACGTCTAGTTTTCTGGCTGGGATTTGGATTGTCCAAAATTCAAAAGTATTTCATGCATTTTCATTTCCTAGAAAATTCAGTGCATATACTATTTGATAGAATGGTCAAAACTCAATCTTTTTCACAAATGCCAGTGGATCATCTTTCCCACCCAATTGGACCACGTCTTATTCTCCTTTTTGGCATGATAGCTGCATTCACTTATAACGTGATTAATCGTTTCATCTTTCTTTCTCTCTCTCTCTCTCTCTCACACACACACGTGCGCGCGCATAACTAACACTTCTTATTCTGTTACGTATTACAGATTGTCGCTTTCTCATAATTGGTCCTTATGGCGTTGTTTTGTGCTGCTAGTAGATGAGATTCCCTTCATCTTTTGAGATTTCCTTGTCCATGTCCAGTTCTTTTCGAATACAATCTCTCCAATTTGTTGCTTGAAATATCCATAGATTTGCTTTCTTCCCATTATCATTTTTGTTATAATTACTGTTGTTGTTGTTGTTGCGTTGTTATTATTTTCACTTGATGCGAGTTTTTAAACACCAGTTTTGGGCGTGAAACTGACAGTCACCAAGCACCGTCGGTTATCCTAACTTATATTTACATGTCATATCACCAGTCTTGAGCATTCTTTATGGATGAATGTAGCAAGCTATATATATATATATATATATATACACTTATATATATATATATATATACACTTATATATATATATATATACACTTATATATATATATATACACTTATATATATATATATATACACTTATATATATATATATACACTTATATATATATATACACTTATATATATATATATATACACTTATATATATATATGCACTTATATATATATATATATATACACTTATATATATATATATATATATACACTTAAAAAGGGATAGATCCACAGGAGAATTATTCATGTACATTTTTTTTCTCAATGGACGAACGAAAAATTGTGATATATATATAAAAGTTAAGTAAAGTTGGCGACCGTAGTCGAGGGTGACCAGAAGGCCCCCTTTTCAATAGCTACTACACCAAGGTGTAGGGGAAGGTGCTACTCCTTTCTCTGGATTGCTCCACTTTACCCTTGATACATACCTTACATTGCTGACCATTTGCAAACACTCAACCAGTGAGCCAACGTTACTTTTTTACGTATATATACTCACAATTAAAAATGAATTGATCCTCAAGAGAATCATTCAATTTAAATTATTTGCTTTTTTCTCTCACTAGACCAAGTATATTTAGTTAAGAAATGTAAAGATATATAATTGTTTATCCAATATATCTATCAGAAAATGACTTAAATGTAAATTCTGATCGTAAGTCATGAATATTTGTAAATGTTCTTCTGAAACTTCGATGGTGATTTTCAAATGATTTAAGTCATATGAAAATATGAATAGCAGTATCCAATCTCAGAATATCGATTTGCTACGAATTGTTTAAAGATAAAAAGGCAGATTTTTTTAAAAAACCGAAAATGCCATTCAATAACTCTGAAAGAGTGCACATTGTCGCTGAGAAAACACATTCCAGCGACTGCAAATCTACTGAGATCGATATCATCAGTACAGCAGTTGTAAAAAGAAAGCCGACCACACCAAATATTGATTTGAAGTCTTTCGCAAAGGTCCAATTATTGTGGAACAGCTGCATGCACATATCTTTGGAGACAGCATTCCAGTGGCGTAGAGTGTGGAAATAGTCAAAATATATATTATTAGATGCTATCTATGTTGTTTGTTTGTGTTTTTTTTGGTTTGTTTTATGGAGTATCAACCCTTTTCGGGTCATTTAACGCCGTATAAAATTTCAAAGAATTCAGTTTATAATAACTATGATTTTTTCACAAAGTTAAATTTAAAAGACTTCTCTTTCAAACAATTCAGTTTAGCAGAAGTACGATGTTCAAATGTCCACAACAGTTCTATTTCTCTTTCAAGCAATTCAGTTTAGCATAAGTACACTGTTTTGTTCTATTTGACTCATAGATAGGATCCTATCTGGTGCTATCATTCCGGCCCCGAGTGAACCTGGGATCGATGGTAATAAAAGGGTACTCAGCATTCCCCAAAGCCCCAGCATTATTGGAGTCCTACTATCAGATTATGTCTCATATCCAGGACGCTCATTGAGGGAGTCATATCCCTCTGCAGAGAAGCAGTTGGTGTATTCTACACCCACACCAGCTGACTAAGCCACCAGGATACTTGGTGGGAGAGTCTTAACCCTCTGAAGAGAAGTAGTCGATGTATTCTACAGCCCCCAGTTGACGGGGTAATTTGACTACGTAATAATACTACAAGAAACAATAAGATCATAGGTATTTTTGATTTCGAAGAAAGTTATGTTTATAATTAAAAAATAATTATTGTTTATAACGCTCACACACATACGTAGAGGACAGTTCATGTGTTGTAGTGGCTAAAGTACTGGACTGCGATTGCGTAGTAAACAAGTTCGAACCCCAGCTAAGCTACTACGTTCACTTACGTTATAATACCCTCGGGATAGCAAATGAAACCTCTTATCCTGCCCAGGAATGGGTTAAATATTACCAATGCTGTTCCTGGTTGTGTATATACCAATTGTTCTTATGGTCCAAATTTAAACTTCTTGCACAGTTCCCAGTGGATTACCTTCCCCACCCAGTCGTGTATTGTCTCAAACCTTTTTTGCGCTTATTTGCTGGATTCGCTTGTTATATGATTGATTGTTTCGTCTCTATCACCACATCACTTATATTTATTATTACTATTTACTCCTTGAGAGTTTTTCACATCAGCGATAGCTGGTGGTCTCTCATTTGAGTTTGAGTGACAGCAAGTCTCCTCAAGTCTCCAGGACTCTTCTCAGTATTCTGACTATTCTCAACAATGGTGTAGTTTGGACTGTCCACTCGTCCTCCAATTTCCAAGTCCCCAAGTCCTTTTAATAATCCTTTAGTTACTGTACCGAATGCACCAATCACGATTGGTATAATGGTCATCTTCATGTTCCATAGTTTTTTTTTTTAACTCCCTTTCTTTCAGTTTTATTTTGTGGTCAGCCGGTACAGCAAAGTCATCAATTTTGCAAGTTCTCTTTTTTTATTTGTTGATTGCTGTATGGTCTGGTCTTCTGGCCGAGATTAGGTGATCCGTTTCAATGTCAAAGTCCCATAAGAGACTGTGTGTGCCATTCTCCAGGACAGATACTGGGTTGTGTATATACCATTTATTCGTACGGTCAGATTAAAATTTCTTGTCCATCTTCCAATGGATCACCTTGCCCACCCATCCGTGTCTAGTCTTATACTCTTTCTGTGCTAATTTGCTAATGAGCCTAGCTGGTCTTGGACCCAAATATGGGTCCAGACACGTATGCCTGCTTATAGCTTAAACTGGACAGCAAGGTCGAGTACTATACAAAGGGGGTCAAAGGTGTCAATGCTGCAGCTCACCCAACCGAAGGTGGCCCAACCGAAGCCGGGAGCCTTTCGGCCTCAAGTCTGCCATGTAATATTAACCGTTCGGCACGAATGCCAGACAGCATTTTACCTGCCCTAATAATAGTGTCCAACGTATTTATGAGGAATGGGATATACCCATTAATTTTCATAGGCAGGTACATAACATGTGGTTTGGTTTTTCTGGTTTCCTTCAGGGTGCTGAAGACAAATAAGGAATAATTAAAAGAATTTTTCTGATTAGTCCATTTTTTGAAAAAAAGCTATAAATGTAAATCTTCATTATTACCTATATTATTCAAGCACTTTTTAAAAATTGAAATTCAGCCCAATATGAGTGAGCAAGAAAAGAAATGACGATGAATCTATGATTTGCTTTACGCCGAGACCAAGCCAAAGTTTCTAAGAAAAGAGAGAGTGGAAGATTGAACCCCCCCCAAAAAAGAAGGCTTTTTAACGGCTTTCGCTACGGTGATTAAGAAGGAACCCACAATGTCAATAAGAAAACACACTAATAAATTGAAAGTCCACGAGAAATCTGTGAGGACAACAATCAATCAAGATTTTTAAGCCCAGACCATAAACCCCTTGACTACACAATATGGGGCGTTCTAGAGAACAAAACAAATGCCCCTTCCTATCCAAATATTGGTTCCCTGAAGACTGTAATTGAGGAAGAATAGTATAAAATGTCAATAATTTATTTTGAAGGTATGTAAATCGTTTCGAAGGCGTGTTGATACAATTATTGAAATATTTGGGGGCCATATTGAATAAATTTATTCTTTTCAGTCTATTTTCTTATTTTGTTGTTTATTTTTTTAAATCAATCTTGTTTTATAACAGAGTCGTCAGTAGACAACATTACAAAACTAGCTTGAACTCGTTTTTTCCATACAATTAAATGGTTTCATTTAATTTCAAACTATTCAGATTAGTATACGAGGCCTTCCAGAAGTTGTTGGAACGGTAGAACAAGTGCATTGCAGCCGGAGGAGATTACTTGGAAGGGTCTAGAGTTTCCTGTGTGTACTATCACTAAAAGTGCCCATACGAAAAAAAGGCTGGAAACTTAAATAACTTTTATTGATAGTACTTTTATTGATAGTACACATATGAAACTTTAGTCCCCTTCGAAGTAATCTCCTCCGGCTGCAATGCACTTGTTCTACCGTTCCAACAACTTCTGGGAGTCCTCATAGAAGTCCTCTTGTGTGAGCATGTCAATGACCTTCGTCACAGCTTCTTTCATCTCCTCAGTTGTCTCATAACGACAGACTCTGAGCATAGGGAATAAGCAAAAGTCACTGGGAGCAATGTCTGGACTATTGGGAGGTTGAGGAACTGTCTTGATGCCCATCTTGCAAACAAGGGTGGAGTTGTGGACTGGTGTATTGTCCTGGTGGAAATGCCACTGGCCCGATCTGAAGAGTGTTGGCCTCTTCCAACGGAATCTCTTCCTGAAGTCACTTAAAACCTCAACATAGTAACCCTAACCCTACCCCTAACCCTTTGGCCAATCAACTCTGGTGTATGGACATTTTTACTCCTCCCACACCTCTCATCACTCCTCACAGACTCCCTGCCTTCCTTGAATCTCTTATGCCGCCACTCAAAAACTGATGCTCGATTCATGCAAGATGCTCCAAAAGCAGTCTAAAGCATTCCATACGTTTCTGTGGCATTTTTTTTTTAAAGTTTAAAACCCAATTTTATTGCATATCATTCTTCTAAAGTGTCCTCACGTCCAGATGGCATTTTTGAAATTCACCAGCTGTCACAATCAGGCTTTAGTAGGATGTATTCCAATTGCTGCTATAGCTGTTCATTTGAACCTGAAATCATAAAAATTGGTCAGTCATCTCATAAAATGTATAGCAATAACACACTGAATTTTCAAGAGTCTACGACAATTTTAAATGCCTGTACAAAAAAGTCTGGAAACTTATTGAAGGCACCACGTAAGTACAGTTTCTTTTTGCTTACACACAGTTAAATGTAAAAAAATCTATTTCAAACTATTCAATTTATCATAAGTATATTTTTACACAGTTAAAACAATCAAGCAGTTCTATTTCAAACAATTCAGTTTAGGTTAAGTACAGTTTTTTGTTTACACACAGTTAAATGATCAAACCTTTGCATAAGTACACAGTTTAAATGTCAAACAGTTCCATTTGACCCATAGGGTAGGACCCTATCAGGTAATACCACTCCGGGTCAGAGTTGACCTTGGAGCAATGGCAGTAAAGAAGTAATCTGCATTGCCCAAAATTCTAACATTTC
Organism: Sepioteuthis lessoniana; assembly: GCA_963585895.1. Classification (NCBI taxonomy): domain Eukaryota; kingdom Metazoa; phylum Mollusca; class Cephalopoda; order Myopsida; family Loliginidae; genus Sepioteuthis; species Sepioteuthis lessoniana. The sequence continues at coordinate 15,629,172 of OY757915.1, read as the reverse complement.
TAAAGCCTCACCATGAAATTGATTAGTGTCATATCAAGGACATTCGTTGGGAGAGACTTACTTTTTTGCTGAGATGCAGGAAATGTATTCTGCAGTCTCAGCCTACTGGATCATATATGGTGCAGTCTTGAACCGTTTCTTATGAGGCAAATTTTAAGAAATATACCAGAAAGACATTATCTGTAATTTAGCGTTTCGTTGGTTGTCAACATTGCGATGAGATAATTGTTTACAGTAAATTGGAAGAAAATATACTAAAAACGGAAAGGAATTTAGAAGACTACGTCGAATTCTGAATTGTTGTTTTAGCTACCAGGATTGTAGAGTCTCTTCTCTGAGAGTCTTCATATCGTTGATGTGAAATTGGGCATTATTCCCAAAGGATACAAGATACTCCCAGGGACAGCTTGGTATTTCATACGACGTTAATACTCTTCAGAATACAACAATAAATTAGCTAACCTGATAATAAGTTGTTATATAATCGTGGAAGGGTTTTTTTTATATTATCATTCGGTTTGGTTAGGCTTAGAACTATTCGGCTTAGTGCACGTGCAGGTGCACACATTGAGTGCAGTTCACGCTTGCACGCGGAGGATGTGACAATCACAAATATCATAATAAAAAACCCCAGATAGGAAATGAAACTGGGTTTGTAATGACGTCATGCCCGGAAGCGAGGGGCTGGGAATTTTGGTGATTTTTGAAAAAAGCAGTTAGTTGAGATTTTTTAGCCTTGGCGAGGCCAGTACAGTCGTAGTCGACGGGATGCGCGCGCGTTTGTTGGGTCAGTGAGTTGAGATTCTGGCTCAGGGCCGAGAGTTCAGCCGGGGAGTTGACTGAAGAACGATGTTGGAATAGTCAGGAGAGTAAAAATTGTGTGTCTCTCTCCTCGTGTCGAAAAACTAAAAGTCAGAAAAGGTAATAAACGTTTCGTACCTGAACTAAGGAAAGTCGTCAGTGTTTCGGGATTCCTGTGCGTATGAACATTTTACAAATCCGTATATTTCACATATTCGTATTATGGCAATACAACTAAGCTACGAATCGTTATATAACACAACAGTTAATATAACCACTATAAAAAGTTGGCGGTATGCTTGGTACAGTCACCAAAAGATGGCTACGGTGACTGGAGCACTTGGAAATAAGACGACAAGTGGAGACCATCTAAACACAGCATAGTTGACATTGGCCAGAATACTGAGAATAGTCCTGGAAAGTTGAGGATACTTGCTGTCACTTCAACTCCAGTGAGAAACCATAAGCTAGCACTGGTCTGACAAACCCTCAAAAGACTAAAATGATAAAAACAATAATCATAATAGTGATAGTACACAAAAAAGAGAACCTGCTGAATAGTAGACTTTGCAGTTCCGGAAGACCATAGAGTAAAATTAAAATTGAGATGGATATCTGGACATTGCTAGAAAGCAGAAGATGCTATGGAACATGAAGGTGACGGTGATACCACTTGTAATTGGTGCACTCAGAACGATTCCTAAAGGATTCGTACAGAGATTGGAAGACTTAAAGATCAGAGGACAAGTAAAGAGTATCCCCCCTACAGCATTACAAAGATCAGCCAGAATACTGTGAAAAGTCCTGGAAACTTGAGAAGACTTGCGGGGAAAAACCATCGGGTAACGATGGTGTAAAAAACTCTGAAAGGAGCACCACAAAAAAGATATGAGTGAGTTGGAAAGGGGATCTACTGGGAATTGTGCAAGAAATTGAAATTGGACCATACTATCAAATGATATTAGCACAAAAAGTGAGACACACAAAATTCATTGAGGTATTAAGATTCAAACGGATCCCGTAATCCCGACCAGAAGACCAGACCTTGTGATAATGACCCCCCCCCCAAAAAAAAAGGGTATAGTGCACTTTGCTGTCCCGGTGAATCATACGAAAGTCTGAAGAAAGCAAAAACGACTTTGCCAGAGAACTAAAAAAAAAGCCGACGAATATGAGTGTGACGGTGATACCAATTCTAATTGGTGCACTTGGAACGTTCCCCAAACGCTTCATAAGGAGACAAGAAGAGCTGGAAATTTGAGGATGAGGAGGAGTTGAGACCATCCAAACTACAGCATTGCAAATATCGGCTTGAATACGGAAAAGAGTCCTAGAGTCTTGAGGAGACTTACTGTCATTCAGACTCCAGTGAAAGACCATCAGCTTATGCTGGTGTGTAAAAGGATAACTACTACTACTACAACTACTACTAATAATAATAATGATTATAATGATAATTAAAATTTGATATGGCTACGCAGAGGAAACCTCAATAGAGAAACAGGATCTGTCTTAATTGCTGCAAAAATATTGCAATAAGGACAAATTATATCAACACTAAAGTTGATAATACGCGGACTATAACAAGTCAAGGTGATGAGGTGGTAGAGATTAGTCTTTTTTCTTTCTTCTTTGATCTATTGCATATGAACCTTCAAGTTTTATTTAATGCCAAATCCATCCTTCTAGACGAACAGTTGTGGTGTGATTCAATCCTTTGCTGCGGTTCATATCTTTCCTTGAGGTTTTAGTCAAAAAGTGGATGTAATAGCACTGCTGAAATTTGAACTCGCTTACTACGATGTTATAGTCAAGCATATTAGCCTCTACACCAAAAGGAAGACCCCATCAGTGACAGAAACGAAACAGTTAATCTCATAAGCGAATGCAAAATAATTAAGATCGTGTAGTCTATGGAAGATTGCCGAATACCGAAAGTATTTTGATCAGATTTTGAATTCTGGACTTTGTGTGGGTTGACCCTTTTTGAAACATGGGCATTCAATTATGGACAACCTTGAACGCTCGGAGATTGATTTAAAGAAACGAAAACCTTGTCATTTGACAGGCATGCATGGTGAAGGGAATAGTTGCTTGGTTCTTAATAATATTTTAGAAGGAAAAGATTTTCTGCAATTGGAGAGGCCTCCGTCGAGGCCACAGGTTATGGGTGGCTGTACTAATTGCAAATAATCATGTTTGTACTAAGTGTGGCTACGCTGTGGAATCCCCAATGCAGGATTTGTTTCTCACATTTGCAAACACAACGGATGAAGAGACATGTGTAATCCTCTTTTGGTCTCTACGTGCATCCGTCAATCAATCTGTCCATCTTTCCATCATTATATATATATATATATATATTTCTATCTGACGAGCGTGAATAAGCGAAATATATCTATTATGGAAATGGAATATTATTTATAATTTTTTTGTTTTTTAAACAAAAATCTATCTATCTATCTATCTATCTATCTATCTATCTATCTATGTGTATGTGTGTGTATGTGTGTGTGTGTATAAAATGGAAGTAAATTCGACGGTATGAAAATGTGCAAGAATGAAAAGCACACTGACATTGATGAAGATAGTGACGGAAGAAGATGGATGTGATATGTAATGGTTGAAATTGTAGATGTGAACAGAATGAGATTGATAGATAAATAGATAGATAAGAGAGAGAGAGAGAGAGAGAGAGAGAGAGAGAGAGAGAGCACTTTTTCAAGAAAATACATTTTTGAATAAAGTTTCAAACACTAATTTCATCTCATAATTTTGAAAGAGAAGGCCACGACGGAAATAGGTTTAAAACTCCATTTTTGTTTTATTTAACAAATAAACAAAAAAGAAAATTAACTAAAACTCAGAATATAGATAGAGAGATTAATATAAAATAAGATAGATAGATAGATAGATAGATAGAAACAAGCTCGGATAGATAGATAGATAGATAGATAGATAGATAGATCAGGAATAGAAAGAGATTGATAGATAGATAGATTTGGAATATATATATATATATATATATATATATATATATATATATATATATATAGATCTTGGAAATGGCAAATCATTTTTGTCTCCTTTTTCTCGCTCAAGTTAAATCAAAGATTTCAAATATCAATTTTCAAAACGTATGACAATTTAATTTCTTTTGACGCTGGCAAAACAAAATATCCAAACATTTTATTTCTCTCTAGTTTCGTTCTAATTAAGCTTCGTAAGAATCAAGAAAAAAGAAGACAGTGAACTATCAAAAAAAAAAAAAAAAAAAAAAAAAAAAAAGAAACGGACGCTGAAAGAAGAAAAAAGACAGAACTCGAAGGCAACAAATAAGTAATCAACTATTTGAAAAAGAACGCTAATAAGTAAATATTTGCAACACCTCACACTTAAAGATAATTAATGCGTATCAACTAACATGTAAGAAGTACCCGTTGGCCAAGAGGAACAAAATAAAAAAAAAAAAAAAGATGGCGGAAACCCATTTAGACTCCGTCCAGTCGTTTTCCTGTGTCGATATATTTACCGACTCCATTGAAGTTTGTTAGCAAACGTAGGATAATTCTAAATAGAATGGGATAAAAGGGAGACTTGATTGGTTCTGCTTGGAGATACGTCAATCTTCGATTGTTTATATTCGCTATGATGTGTTGGATGTGGATCGAGCGAGTGGTGGTTCAACTAGGGAAGATATTTGCGCAGCCATGGTAATTTAATGTTTGTCTCAGTCTGGTCGACAAGAAAGAACATTTTTTTTAGAATTAAGAAAATTAAATCATATATAGATCAAAACTATACTGTTCGTAGTGCTTGCAGTAATTTCTGACCAGTGACAATACCTTCACCAGGCTGATTATTTTACGCTTTTCTATAGAAAGATCATTAGCAATGTATATGCATAGAATAGCCCCTGGCTGTGATTATGGAATTAGCTTATTTAGAATATGTTTACCGAAGCTTTTTATTTAGCAGTAAGTAAACTAACAACAGATAGGGCGTAAAAGCATTTTCTTTAATGGATGAACATTCTGGCTTCATGAAATAATCAGAAGATGATTAGATTATGTAAATGAATGATATTATTTCCTTCATGATCTTTTGATGATTGATTTTAATGCCATGTCAACCTCACCTAGGGTTATTATGTGCCTAGAGGTTAGGGAATTGCGTTCCTTCTAGATTTATATTTGCATCATTTAGATACTTGTTTCATAAGAGTTCTTTGTTTACTGTCCAAGCAAAAATGCATAATTTTTAAACAAATCTAATTGAGCCGTGATGAGACCCTATTAAGTACTACGGCACTCATTACCAGTTGACCTGGGAGTAATGGCTATGAAAAGGTACTTGTCACTCTCTAGATCTTCAAAAATATAGCCTCACTTACAGATACAGTTTAATGTCATGCATAGAGTGCCCCTTTGTGGGTTAGACTCCCCCAACGAGTGTTCTGTATTTGTGACTAAACAATTTGATTGTGAGGCTCCAGTAATGCTGAAACTTTGGGGAGTGTGGAGTACCCCTTCACTGCAACCGCTCTCAGGTCGATTCTGTCCGGAGAGGTTGCACCTGATAGCTCCTACATCTGGGTCAAAAAGAACTGTTTGACATTTAAACTGTGTGCAATCAAATGACTTGTGCTAAATCGAATTGCTTGAAATAGAAGAGTTTGATCATTTAAATGTGTGTAAACAAATGACTGATGTTTAATTGAATTGATAGTGATTCATAGCCATATTTGAAACCATTTAACTGTGTGCAAAAATGAGTTCATTGTCATTTAAAAAATGTTACCAACAATATTTCTTTACAAATTACATATATTTAATATGTTTGTATAAACAAGATTAAACAGCCTACAATGGTTGATATGCCATAAAACAAAACCCAACCTAACCAAACCAAACCAAACTCTTAACGTTCTGCGGGCGATACTGTTTAATGTTATCTCTAGGTCACCCCATCGGGGATGGTCTTAACGCTTTGCGAGGGATACAGTTTAATGTTACACCTAGGTCCCCCATCGGAGGGGTGTTAACACTTTGCAAGGGATACAGTTCAATGTTATACCTAGGTCACCCATCGGAGGGGTCTTAACGCTTTGCGAGGGATACAGTTCAATGTTATACCTAGGTCACCCATCGGAGGGGTCTTAACGCTTTGCAAGGGATACAGTTCAATGTTATAATTAGGTCACTCATCGGAGGGGTCTTAACGCTCTTCGAGAGATACAGTTCAATGTTATACCTAGGTCACCCATCGGGAGGGGTCTTAACGCTCTGCAAGGGATACAGTTCAATGTTATACCTAGGTCACCCCATCGGAGGGGGGGTCTTAACGCTCTGCGTGGGATACAGTTCAATGTTATACCTAGGTCACCCCATCGGAGGGGTCTTAACGCTCTTAATAAGTCTTCTTTTGGTAAATGGAGACTTCTTATTGACCAATTTTTAAAGAATTCCACCATATGTTTTTAATTTGATTTTGATCCTCTCTTTTCGCTGGCCATATAATTGATTATATATGCTTTTCAAAGTGTTTTTTTAATATTATTTTCAATGTTAACAAAAAAAGTGATTATAATACGAAAAAAGCATTTGTAATTCTTAGCTTCTATTTACTATAAGGGTGCTTTTTTTATTTCTTATCATCTGTTCTGTGTCAACAAATAATCTTAACAGAGCATCGTTTATAATTACCAAAAAAAAAAAAAAAAAGAAAAAAACTGATATTTTAAATGAATATGTTTCATATTTCTTAAATGTATTTCGCAAAATATATCAATGTTTAATCACTGTAACTCAAAAACTTTTTAAAGAAATAAACTATTTGCATAATAAACAAATTCTGTTCACTGGAATTAATACGGAAAAAAATTTAGCAAAAAATTTAGGACAACATTTTAATTCTAAGCTTTTTTTTCTTGTAACATTTTATAGGATCGGAAAGAACATAAATTGAACGGATATATTTTTCTCACTGTAAATCAACAAACAATTATTAATTACATTTAAATTTTTGTCATATATTTTAAGAAATTCTTTAGAAAAATAAAATTGCTTTAATGCTTCTAACAACTCCCAAGTTAAGGGTTTTATTTTCTTACATGAAAAAATCTGAAAATAAAAAAAAGTATATTGTAAGCTGTGAATTTTTTAGATTTTTTATCGTTAAATTCTTAGTGAGGAAATAAAAATTTGAATTTAAATTATTTTGTTTTTTCAAAAATCTCCTTTGTTGTGACAAGACGCATTATCATCCTGAAAATAACATCATCACCACTAAAGGAATTTTCTATCGACGAAATGAGAAAATCATCCAGGATTTCAATATACACATCTTCATTGACTGTTAAGGTGATGAATATCATCTCCCCATGTCCTTTAAGTGACATGGAAACTATACGATGAATGGCTTTTGAAATTAACTTGGTTTCTTAAGGAATTCATCTTTATATATTTCATCTATCTTCAAGTTGCTGAGGATCAATTTGGCTGAAATAGGATTAGTTGAAACCATTTAACCGTGTACAAACAAATTAGCACTAGTTCGTTAAAAAATCTTATGTATAAACTATTCTCTTATAAATCAAATATGATATATATTCATAAACAGGATTTGGCTATTGATAACCCAGAAGGATTGATATGCCATAAAACACAACCAAAGTAAACTAAACCAAACAAAACGAAACAATAAAACTGTGGGAGAATTATTTGTATTAGATAGAAATACTTGAAACCATATAACTGTGTGCAAATTATTTGGATTAGATAGGAATAAAAGAAACCATATAACTGTGTGCAAATTATTTGGATTATATAGGAATACTTGAAACCATGTACCCGTGTGCAAATTATTTGGATTAGATAAGAATACTTGATGTCATATAACGGTGTGCAAATTATTTGGATTTGATAGGAATACTTGAAACCATGTAACTGTGTGCAAATTATTTGGATTAGATAAGAATACTTGATGTCATATAACTATACGCAAATTATTTTTATTAGATAGGAATACTTGATATCATATAACTGTGTTAAAATCATTTATATTGGCCCAGTCAGCTGGGGCTGTAGAAAATACCGATTACACCTCTGCAGTGGAGTAAGACCCCATACCCAAACGGGTGTCCTGTTTATGACATCAAATAATCTGACTGTGAGTTTCTAGCAATGCTGAAGCTTTAGGGAATTAGGAGTACCTCTTCACTAGCATTCCTCCCAGGTCCACTCTGCCCCGGAGTGGTAGTACTTGATAGGGTCCTATGTGTGGGTTAAATTGAACTAAACTGAATTTTTGAAATAGAACAGTTTTTGATATCCAACTGAGTGTAAACAAAAAGCTATACTTATACTAAATTAAATTATTTGAATTAGAAGTGTTTGATTAAACCGAATAGCTTGAAATAGAAATGTTTTTGACAATTAAACTATAAACTTACGCTAAACTGAATTCTTTGAAATAGAACTGTTTATGTGCATAAAAACAAATTTGGCATTAAATAACCTACAAGGGTTGATATGGCATAAAACCCAAACAAACAAACAAACAAACAAACAAATTATTTATATTAGATAGGAATTCTTGATATCATATAACTGTGTGCAAATTATTTGTACTTGATAGGAATATTTGAAATCATATAACTGTTTGCAAATTATTAGTATTAGATAGGAATACTTGGAACTATATAACAGTGCGCAAAAACTTTCAAGAAACAACTACACAGAAATGTAAATATGAGTCTATCATGAATGCAATTCGCTCCCCGCTGAGCATAAAATAACCCCAGACGGATTAGCAAGCCAGTAAAATTAATCAATCAATCAGTCAACTTAAAATCACCTTTTATCAGCTCCCTTCCAGATCTTTTTTTGGGGTGCTTTTTTTATGTCTGCTTAACGGGTAGAGTATTCACCAATGGTCTGGGAGACCGGGGTTCAATCCCAGGTTGAGTCATACCAAAGACTTAAAAAATGGTACTTGATGCTGGCTTGCTTAACACTCATCACTATAAGGTAGGGATCAAGGTTACAATAGAGCAATCCAGGGAATGGAGTTGCGCCCTCCCCAACTCCTCCGTGTGGTAGCTATTGAAAAGGGAGTCTTGGGGTCGTCCTCGACTATGGTCACCTAACTATAACTAAGAATAGCACCATCTGTTTTATCGGTCAGTCATGTCTTTCACCGATTTACATCCAGGTTATGCTGCAGATATTATTGAGAAATAATATCTGCAGCATAACCCGGATGTTAATCGCTCAGAGGTTGGCCCCAATTCAACTCAGGTATCAGAAGAAAGTCCAAGACTGTTGTATATGCAATCTATAAACTTTTCATGTTAGGAACCAATAATATAATACGAAATTTGCGGCCACGCATCATCATCGAGAGAAATTGGTAGAAAGGATTTAATACAATCTGCTGCGATTACCTGCAAGATACTTGCTTTCTGCTTACTTTTTTGATTCCTTTAGCATATGCTTCTCCTTCAAGACTTAGTTCCAGGGGGCCTTTTTGCTCATGCACCATCTGCTACCCACCACCTAAAAGGAGTAAAGCATAGATTTTTTGCCAGGTGTCTGAGTCATCTGTAAACAAAACAATGGAATCTAAATAATTTTTTAAAACACACTGTTGAAGGGTTACTTCCGGTGTGCTACCTAATTTTATCCGACCTTGTGTTACATTTTGTCTTTGTGGGTAGTCAGATAAAAAGTTTCTTGGTTCATGGGACAACATAAAATAGATAAAACAGATTGGGCTTGTTGAGGAGTTTCTTTTTGTTTCCTCTTTTTTAATGGTATATCAATCTTTGAGGGTGATTTAATGCCAAAGTCGTCCTTATAGAAGAACGGTAAAGGTAGTACTCACATTTACCAACCCCTTCGCCCGGGCAGAATATGACACACGGTCAATTTTTTAAGCGGAGTTTAACAGGTTTGGATTCAGAGCTTTTTTTTTCTCCTAGATTAGTTTCGTCACCAAGGCTCAAGAACCCAGTCTGTCCTACTATTTACCCATAGTTGGAGGGAGAATTATTGGATTCATACCTTTCCCAATTTCCTACGACGATAACCATTACACCACAGGCACCTCCATAGAGGTAGCAATTAACTCAGAGTTGGAGGGATAAGGGGTTTCATATCTTTCCAAAAGAGCATTAGTCTAAAAGTGAATGTAATAGTACGAGTGGATTTCGAACACAATTACTATGATGCCGTTGTCTTTAGCTACAATTCTTCGAGAATTATTCTTTCTTTAGGAATCTGATAAAATGTTTCTTTTTTTAGTACGATATACGTAGAGACTATAATCAACTCCGAATCTCGTGCAGATTCGGATTACTCCTTTGATCCTTCGCCTTTCATTCTCGGAGGGGAAAATTTTATTGGTTGGTTGGTTGGTTGGTTGATTGGCTTGGTTTTTTTTTTTTATAGCATATCAACCTTTGTGAGACATTTACTGCCAAATCGTTTTAACACAAACGCAACGAATGAAGAGATATGTGTAATCCTCTTTTGGTCTCTACGTGCATCCGTCAATCAATCTGTCTATCTTTCCATCATTATATATATATATATATATATATATATATTCAAGACAGTAAACCCAGAGTACGGAATAATTCCAATCAGTACCAATAAAATATTAAAAAAAGAAGAATATTAAATTTAAATAAGCTCAATGTAAATAAAATCCATAGAGCAAAGGATTTTTTCTTAAGAAAAAAAACAAACAACAATCGGCCACTCAAGATAATAAATTTATTTCCATCCTGTTAAATATAATTCAATCCAGTTATGGTTTAACTGGATAGAAATAAATTTATCTTAATGTTACTGAGTATTGCTTTTTTTAAAAGAAAATTATATATATATATATATATATATATATATATATATATATTGTCATTCACAGACAGACTGTTTCGTTATAGTACAACTCTCCAATGTGGCCAGACCCACGAGTTGCTTCAAGTCAAGATCTGACATTACGTCAGAAGGATATCTTATCCAAAGGCTATATATATATATATATATATATATATATATATATATATATGCGTGTGTATGTATGTGTTTGTGTGTGAGGGAGAGATATAGAGAGAGGGATTTGTAAAGGAATACTTCAATTCATATTTACAAACCCATCCACTCGAGCAGGATATAGCACAAGGTCAATTTTTGTGGAGTTTAACAGGTTGGTATTCAGAGTTTTCCTTCTCCTATACTAGTTGCCTCACCAAGGCTGAAGAACTCAGTCTCTTCTTCTATTTACCCATAGCTAGAGGGAGAATAATTGGATTCATACCTTTCCCAAGGGTATTAGTGCGATGTGAAATGCAATCAGTCTCGTCCAGGATTTGAACTCGTGTCACCGTGTCCATTTCCTACGACAATAACCATTACACCACGGGCACATCCAAATATTTCTATCTAACACTAATTGTTCTATTTGTTCACAGTTAAATGATTTCAAGTATTGCCACCTAAAACTAATAGTTTTGCCGGCACATAAATAAATGGTTTTAATGGTTGCTATTTAGTAGTAATAATTCGATTAAATAATATTCAGTTTTTTGAGTGAATTGTTTTTAAGTATTGCTATGTAATAACAATAATTCTATTTAACCTTAATCATTTGCATATAGTTAAATGGTTTTAAGTAAACAGTTCTATTTAATGAGACTCTAATGAGTACTATCACTCTGGGTCAGAGTGGACCTGGGCGTAATGCCAACAAGGCATACTGTTATATAATCACGATGATCTCAATCCAACGCTACATATACATTTACAAATACATAGGCGGACTCAAATACACAGACGGACTCTATAGTTCAGATACGAACCGTTTATTAACTTCTGACTTCAATTCTTCGACACGAGGAGAGACACATTTCTTACTATGCTAATCATCCCCAACGTTCGGCACATCTCGTGGTGTTTTAGATCTCAATTCATCTTCGCTGGTCGAGACCCGCAAAACTTAACCGCAGCCGCAACGGTAGAAAACTCAACTCCATGGCAGAGAACTCCATTCTCTACCCTAAGAGCAGAAGCTCAATTGTCTACCTGCATGGTCCAATATCAAATCCTTAACTGCATGGTCAGACTTCAACTTCTCAACACCATGGTCGGACCTCAATTTCTCAAACCATGGTCGAACCTCAACTAAATCTTTTTCAAAATCTTCAAAATTCTCTGCCTACCTCTTCTGGGCATGACGTCATCCACACTCCAGCCTCATTTTCTATCTGGGATTCATTATGACAATGGTGATTGTCATTTCCTTTGCGTGCGAGCGTAAACTGCACTAATTGACTATACACCTGAACTCTTAACCCGAATAGTTCAAAGCCCAACCAAAGTGAATGATAAAATATGATTAATGAAAAATGATTAAAATAAAAAAAATCATTCTTTAATTATATAACAATACTCCAGATTTCCCGAAGCTCCAGGATTGAAGTTTCGGCGCCAGAGAGTTTTGTATCATAGGTGAGACACTCTTTTGGGGTCTTAACTCTCTGCAGAGATGCAGTCGGCATATTGAACAGCCGAGACGACAGGGATGGGAGTAGATAATGAGCTAGATGTTACAGAATCTCTGTCCACTTATGGTACTTTGTCGATGTCACTTTTTGTGAGCTTGTCGAATATAGCATCCGGCGACTCACCGCCATTTTAAGATCACTGGCTGCAATCGACCTTGAGGTCAACAGCTCGAAATCGAAGCTAATCAATCTCAGTAATTCAAAATCTGTATTTGCTCTACGGCAGGACCATCACATCACCCAGAGATCTCGGTATTCTTAGTGCCTAGATCTTACATAATGTACGGAAGTTGCTTTCTCGGCAAATACCACCTACGAATAGGTTGGTTGCTTTTGTTAGTTGGATACTCGTATAGAATTTTAAAAAAATCCCACGACAAATTTATGGTGTGTATTTAGCTATTTGCTTTATTTGAGATCGATAAGGATGATTTGTAAGAGCTCATCCCGGGTAGATCTAGGCCTCATTGCTAATTCATTTCGACAGCCATGGATTTTGAACATGGATGGACCTCTTCATAACTGATGATTTTACCTCAAATTTCTTGGGTCGATTTTACAACATTTCCATATTCGGAGTATGACACGAAAACGCACCTGATTGTGACGCTCCAGTCAGTCCTGGAGTTCTCTGAAGTGCAAAGTTTACTCTGACCTGGAGTGGCAGTATCTGTTAGGTTCCCATCTATGCGTCGAATAGATCTGTGTAAAATTATTGAGGATATCAATTAATTATTTTAATTGTTGATTTCCTTAATTTAAATTTTGAATTTGAAACTGAATTGCAAAACTTCACTGGCTCAGTCGGCTGGGGCAAGAGAATATTCCGACTGGATCTCTGCAGAGGGGTAAGACCGCCCCGCCAACGAGTGTCCTAAACAATCTAATGGTGAGGCTTTAGTAATGCAGGAGCTTTGGGGAATGCAGAGTACACCTTCGTTGCCATTGCTCCTAGATTGACTTTGGTAGCACCTGATAAGGGTCATATCTATGGGTCAAATAGAACTAAATTATTCTCCTGCTACACTGAATTGTTTGATATAGAACTATTTTGACATTTAAACTGTGTACTTAAGTTAAACTGAATTGGCTGAAATAAAACTGTTTATATGTACAAAAATGGATTTGGCATTAAGTAACCTACAATGGTTGATATGCCATAAAACCAAACCAAACTAAACAAAACCAAAACAAACCAAAATTTCACTTTGGCATTTGTTTATAATTTAATACTTAGGAATGGAAAAAATACAGTAATAAATGTTGGTTTACAGATTAAGAATGGTGGGGAAATAATTAGAATGGAAAATACTCAAAAATAAACAATTGTTAAGAATCAGCAGATATTACTGACTTGGCAATTACGCGTCTCTTTCGGAAGATTGATTACGTAATAAAACTTTTTAGGGGTATATACATACGGGGAATTCTAATAGACGAGAGGAGACACGGAGTAAAGACACAAAGGGAGACACAAAGACAGAAGCGTTATGTGTTTGACTACTTTTTGTCAATGAGGTTACCACGGGTCAGGCTGAAAGTTCCAGGGGTATCATTACAACCTCTTAAATGGTGTTGTAACGCTACATATGTTTGACAATTATTTTGTTAGACAGAAATACTTGATACAATATAACTGTCGATTATATAGTTACATACATGACTTGCGAAGGCAAGGATCGCTTTCGATTGGCTATAGATCATATGGAAGTTAGACATATCTGATAAAATAAAACACGATTTTTTCCAAGTTGCGGTCTAGTCAAAAGTACTGTTTGGATGCACCCCTTGGACTAAGCGTATAGAGAAAAAGCTTGCACAAGGATGCTATGAGCTATATTAAACAAATCATGAAAGCAACATCCCACAAAGCAGCAGTTGTAAGGCCACCTACCACTCATCTCGAAGACCATCCAAATTAGACGAACAAGGCATGCGGGACATTTGCTGGAGGAGCAATGACGAACTCAAAAGCGATGTTTTCCTATGGACCCCTTCACACGGACGCGCATGTGTAGGACGACCACCTAGAACTTATCTTCAGCAGGTCTATACGGACACAGGGAGTAGCCTAGAAAACTTGTCGGAAGCGATGTATATTAGAGACGGATAAGGAGAGAGAGAGAGAGAGAGAGAGAGAGAGAGAGAGAGAGAGAGAGAGTTAGGGAAATCCGTGCTAGCAGCATGACATGCTGATGATGATTTACTAATTATTCCACACAACCAGGACATGACACAAGGTCAATGTTTTAGCAGTGTTTAACAGATTTGAAATTGGATTTTTACTTCTTTTAAAAGGGTTGTAATACCAGGGTTAAAAAAAGCGCAGTTTGACCAATTATTTACATATAGTTGGAGGGAAATACTTGAATTTATACCATTCTCAATGTTATTACAATTATGTAAAATGCGAATGCAGGACACTGCTGGAGAAGTAAGGACGAACTCATAAGTGATATACTCCTGTGGACCCCTTCACATGGCCGAGCAAAGGCAGGACTACCTGATAGAAAATATATACAATAGCCCTCTGCCGATACAGGGTGTAGCCTTCAAGACCTCCCGGGAGCAATGGACAATAGGGACAGGAAGCGAGAGAAAGTCAGCGAGATCCGTGCTGGCAGTGTGACATGATGATGATGATGATGAAAATACTTATAGCTTCGGCTAGGAAATGATGGTTGGTTGGTTGGTTGCTTGCTTGGGTTTTATGGCATATCAAACTTTGTTGGTTATTTAACGCTAAATCCATTTTTATGCAAATAGTCAGTTCTCTTTCAAGCAGTTCAGTTTAGCATGAGTACACAGTTTAATTGTCGAAAACGTTTCTATTTCAAGCTATTCAGTTTATACAAACAGTTCTAATTCAGCTAGTTCAGTTTAGTAAAAGGAAAAATTTTGTTTTTTACACAGTTAAATGTCAAAACAGTTCTATATTAAACAATTCAATTTAGTGTAATTACAGTTTCAAAGTCAAAAACAGTTCCATTTCAAACAATTCAGTTTAGCATAAGCGCGTAGTTTAAATGTAAGTGCAGTTTAATTGTGAAAAACATTTCTATTTCCAGCTATTCAGTTTAGTCAAACAGTTCTAATACAAACAATCCCGTTTAGCATAAGTATGCAGTTAGTTCTATTTAACCCATGGTTAGGGCGCTATCAAGTGCTACCACTCCGGGCCAGAGCAGAACTGCGAGCGATGGCAATGAAGGGGTATTCCGTATTCCCCAAAGCTTCAGCATTTCTGGAACCTCACTATCTGATTGTTTAGTGTCATATCCAGTGGGTTCTTACCCCTCTGCAGAGAAGCAGTTGGTGTATTCTACAGCCCCAGCCGACTGGGCAAGCTTGGATTAGAACTTGAAGTAACATGTCTCCGACAATGACAGCTACACTATGAGCGTCCCCTTAAAGGAATAAGTGTTTTCTGAAGATTATTCTTTATGGTTACTTGAATATAGCTGTGAACAAACATATGATTGCATGAAACCATATAATTATTCGATAAAAATATTTTAAACCATATACTTTTGTAGATTGTTAACATTGGATAGGAATATTTGATATTATTTTACTAAAATATTTTAAGAGACAACAACACAAAAATATGAACATACAATGAAGGCAATTCTCTAACCTTAAAGTATAAAGCAAGACTAGTTAGATTTACATGCCGAAAACTCAATCAATCCATGAATAATTCTACCAATTAATCTATCAATTAATCCACCTATTGGTCCATCAAGAAACCCATCAATTGATTCACCAATTAATCCATCAATTAATCCACCAATTGATCCATCTAGAAATACATCAATAAATTTACCAATTGATCCATCAATTAATCCACCAATTATTCATCAATGATTCCACCAGATAATCGACGAATAAAACCACCAATTAATCTACCAATTAATCCACTAATAAATCAACCAATTAATCAACCAATTAATCCTTCATTTAATCCATCCATAAATCCACCAGTTAATCCATCAATTGTTCCATCAATAAATCCACCAGTTAATCCATTATTTAATCCATCAAGAAATCCACCAATTAAAACATCAATAAGTCCATCAATAAATCCACAAATGAATCCATCATTAAAGCAACCAATTAATCAATCAAATATTCCCATAATTAATTCATCAATACATAATCCACCAATTAATTGAGCAGTAAATCCACTAATTAATCCAGAAGAGGATAATAAATAATCAATAAATAAACTACCAATGGATAATAGATAATTAATAATCGATTAAATATATATACACAATAAATAAAGCACCCATTAATCCATCCATAAATCAGCCAATTATTACATTAATTAATTAATCAATAAATCCCCCTATTAATCCATCAATTAATCCCCAATTAATCCACCCATCAATTCATAAATTAACCCACCAATTAATCTCCCAAATAACCCATCAATAAATCCACTAAATAATTCATCAATAAATAATTTATCAAATATAAATGACCAATAGATAATCCATCAATTAATGCAATAATTAATCTAGCAATAAATCCACCAATGGATTATAAGCAATAAATAGTTAATCAATTATGAATAAGCAATAAATAATCCACCAATGGATAATAGGTCATTAATAACTAATCATTTATCATAAATAATCAAAGAATAATCTACTAATTAATCCATCAATATATCCACCAATTAATACACTCATAAATCCACCAATTAATCTATCAATTAATCAATCAATAAATCCAATAATTAATCCACCAATAAATCCATCAATTAATCCATCACTAAACCCACCAATTAATCCACTCATAAATCCACGATTTAATCCATCAATTAATCCATCAATTAATCCATCAACAAACCTACCAATTAATCCCATCATAAATCCACCTATTAATCCACCCATAAATCCACCAAATAATCCATCAATAAATACACACAATTAATCCACCCATAAATCCACCAAATAATCCATCAATTAATCCATCAATAAATCCACGCAATTAATCCACCCATAAATCCACCAATTAATTCATCAATTAATCAATCAATCAATAAATCTACCAATTAATCCATCAATCTTTGTTGTAAATGTTCGTGGAATTTCCATGAGTTTGGGTACATTTTAATTGTTATTCTAATCATTACAATTCTGAGCATCCGTACATTTGGACGGTTTTTCCCAATCGGAGTGATTACTGATTTTAACCCCATTTCCATCTCTCGAAACGCAACCGTGAAAACCGTTATATTTCCGCCAACTCAGTCACAAAAGACGTACCCGATCAACATCCATTTGTTATAGTCTGTAAATAAATCAATTGAATAAGAGACACGGAATGTGAATAAGTCAGGGAGATCGTGCTGTGCTTTCCTGAAACTTAGTTGCTCAAACGGGGACAGGAGATGCATGAGGCGATCTCGAAAAGGCCAAAGATTACTTTATCAGTGCACGCCATGCACTGGCAAATGTCTCCACGCAAGAGGACAATCCTCCATCGCCTCCAGTCCCGGACCCCGAAGAGATTCCCAGTATGTAATTATTCTTACGGATCTCGAAACTTGACTTTGCATACAATCTAATCTGATCGCCGGCACTTTGGAGAAGATTATTAATTTTCTGCGAAGAAAGAATTGGTAAAGCGGAGTAAATAAGCTTCAGAAATTCTACTACACATTTTTAGTAAGCCAAGATTCCGCCGAGGTGAAAAAAAAAAGTTTCTCGAAGAATATAAAGTAGTTTCATAGATTAGACATATGCATAAATTCACAGCGTTTTGTCTTTTGAATACCAGGTGGTTGCTGGATGACTGATGTTAATGGCACGCCGACTAGTCTAGGGTTATTTTAAGTGTACAGATTCGGAAATCGCGTTCAATATACGTTGATTTAAAAAAAATTGTGTAGTTGTTTCTAAAAGATTTTGGACAGTTATATGCGATCAAGTACTTCTATCAAATACAAATAATTTGCATCGGGTGGTTTGGTTTCAAATATTCCATCTCATAATCGTTAGAGAGAGTTCCTGTGGTGTAGTGGCTAACGTATTGGATTCTGGCTTCGACGTAAACGAATTCGAACTCTAGTTAAGCTATTATGCTCACTGTAAGACTAATAACCTTGGGGAAGGCATGAACGATCTTATCCCCTACAGTTATGAGTTAAATAGTATGACTACTATTTTTTTAAAACAAAAATGGCTTTGGTATTAAATTACTCACGGAGGTTGAGATGGCATTAAACAAACAAAAAAAAGTTTCTCGAAGAATATAAAGTAGTTTCATAGATTAGACATATGCATAAATTCACAGCGTTTTGTCTTTTGAATACCAGTGGGTTGCTGGATGACTGATGTTAATGGCACGCCGACTAGTCTAGGGTTATTTTAAGTGTACAGATTCGGAAATCGCGTTCAATATACGATTAGACTAATAACCTTGGGGAAGGCATGAACGATCTTATCCTCAACAGTTATGAGTTAAATAGTATGACTGCTTTTTTTTTTTTTTAACAAAAATGGCTTTGGTATTAAATTACTCACGGAGGTTGAGATGGCATTAAACAAACAAACCTAACCAAACCAAACTAAACCAAATCAAAACTATCTCATCTTCTTCATCACCAAGACGTAACAACGGTATTTGTCGGCTGTCCCACCATCCGGACGAGTGTAGCACAATGCCTTTTTTAAGGTGAGTCAGGGCTCAGGGCCGTAGCCCAGACGCGCCCGGCATTCCCCAAAAGATTTCGGACCCCGTCGGCATTCCCCTAAAAAGGCGATAAACCTAACTCTTCCAAGGAGGGTTAAAGCCTGAGGTGGGGGACGGTCCCCTGAGGCTCGAGGTATGTCCAGAAGACGTGACACATCCGACCAGATCCGTGTCGTTGATACCACGGCCGGCCGAAGTGTGTCCCATCAACTGGATTCAGTTGATTGAAATCAAGACGTGACAACAGCCCAGATTCCTTTGACACTTTCTTGCTATCCGTCCCTATCAGCCAAGTTGGTCTCTGCTAAGGAAGTAAAGACCAATTCATAATAGACGTTCTCCAATGGACTCCAACACATGGTCATACCAGTTTTGGTTATCCAGGAAAAATATTTGTCTGTTTCTTGAGGGTACTAAGTACTGTTTTGAGAACTTACCAAGGGAAATGGATCGAAATAGGAGAGAGAGAGAGAGAGAGAGAGAGAGAGAGAGAGAGAGAGTTAAAGGAGTTCCTTACTGTCGTTACACCTTGTTGATGATGATGAGAATAATGATGTTCCAAATATTACTAAATATAAATAAAGAAGTTTCAGCATAAAATATTTATTTTATAAGCTTCGTTTGACTGAAGGTCAGTAGTGCGTTGGACCCTGTAAGATTTGAGCCAACTAGGTATGGTCTAATCGACAAGATTTTTAACTACTGCCCTATGCAAGACACAGCGTCACGGCATGAAATTGTTTGGAAGCTAATTTCGTAGACTATAACTACTGATGTGAGGTTTATCCGCACTGTCTTCCCTATTCCAAGCCTCAATACTGTAATATTAAATGTAAATAGATGCTATCAAATAATAAATGGTCTTTAATGCTATCAAATACGGTAGGAAAGACGATGAAAATATTTTGAAAGCCAACCTCATGCAGATATTTGTAACATTTGATATGGAACCCACTGAAAATCGAAGTCACAACGATTTGTCTGTGAATAGAAATAGGAATGTATTTCTTATTACATTATATACCCCAGTCAGCTGGGGCTGTAGAATACACCAACTACATCTGCACATAAGGGTAAGACCTCCCACTAACAAGTATCCTATTTATGACATTAAACAATCTGATGGCGATGATCCAAAATTAGGGATTTAGGGATTGTAGAGTTCCCATTCAAAAACGTTGCTCCCAGGTTATTTCTGACGCGGAGTGGTAGCACCTAATTGGGTCCTATCTATGGGTCAAATGGAACATATTATGTGTGCAAACAAATGACTGATGTTAAATAGTGACTATTATAAAACAATACTCGAAACCGCTTAAATGTAAGCAAAAGAAAGCTCAGGCTCATTTAATTTGATTATATGGCTTAATGGCATATCAACTTTCGTTGGTTATTTAATGCTGAAGCCATTTTTCTTGAAGAGCAGAGATGGTACTCTTTAGTCCATAGCTCGGAGGATATGGGGGTTCATATCTTTCCATATCGTAGTTGTCCGAAAGTGAATGTAATAGCACGAATGGAGTTCGAACTCACTTACCACGATTCCACAGTCCATCGCTTTAGCCATTATACCACGAGGACACCGCCCAGAGCCGTTTGGATGTTATCAACAAAATGTGTTTACAAAGATATATATATATATATATATATATATACATATCATTATGAAAAAACAAAACCGGTCACGTTAGGATTATAAATTTATTTCCATCCTGTTATGTGTTTTTGATGAAATCAAAAAACACGAAAAAAAAAAATCAAAAGGACTTCTTCCATATGATCTGAAGAAGTCCTGTTAATTTTTTTTTTTTGGTGTTTTTTGATTTTATCAAAAACACATAACAGGATGGAAATAAATTCATTTGTTTTTTCTTAAAGATATTATTGCTTTGTAATGTCAGTTACATTGAGTTCTTTACCAGGAAAATTTAAACGTTCACTGTTGAATGTTTCTTTGTCCTGCAGGATTTCCTCCCAACTCCGGTTTAACTGGACCGAATAATACTTATATATATATATATATATATATATATATATATAAAGAAGACTCGAATAAATAACCTACAAGGGTTGAGATGCCATAAAACCTAACCAAACTAATCTGACCTCATAAAACAAAAGAAATTACCTCAAATTCTGTTGTGTGCGTGTTTGTTGTCTGTTATCTGAAGCCCACTCTCCACGAATTGCCAGATTTCCTTCTTATGTTACAAAACAAAACAAAAATTCCTAATCTTCCTTTGTAAGAGTTTTTTTTTTTTTATCTCAATCACTTCTCTGCCACCATATAATCCAACCCATAATAGTTCTTTGAAACAAACCGATATATAATGTTTTCATTAAGAATATATATATATATATATATAATTGGATTATTTTTATTCTTCAGCTTTTCAGATTGATTTTAACTGCATGTTACACCGTCTCGAATTATTTTATTCCTAAAACGCAGGTTTTTCCACACAGTGGTCGTGTCGATACTGCTATATAGATGCACCCCGTGGACACTAACTAAAAGTCTGGAGAAAACGCTTGACGGCAATTATACAAGAATGCTGCGAGCTGTGTTGAACATGTCCCGAAGGCAACACCCTACAAAACAGCAGCTGTACGGCTTTCAACCACCCATCATGAAAACTACACAAGTTAGACAAACCAGACATGCGGGACACTGATGGAGAAGTAAGGACGAACTTATAAGCGATATACTCCTGTGGACACCCCCACATGGACGAACAAAGGTTGGACGACCAGCTAGAACCAATATACAACAGCTTTGTGCTGATACAGGATGTAGCCTTGAAGACCTACCAGGAGCGATGGACGATGGAGACGGGTGACAAGAGAAGTTCAGGGTGACCCGTGTTAACAGCGTGACATGATGGTTATTGAATTGCAGTCATTGTACATTTACACTTACATTTTGCAGTTTATTAAGAAAATTTTTTACACGGATATATATCAAATTATCATATCTAGTAAAGATTATTTGTAAACAGAATATTGTACCTAATTTATGGGACTCTCACGTATACAACCACTTGGGTTAAGAGTAGACCTGGGAGTAATGTCAATGAAGGAGTACTGCATGCTCCCCAGATATCCAGTGCAGGAGTCTCACCATTTGATGCAGTTTGATCTATTACGCACCCATCCCTTTTTAATGAGGCAGCTCTTTTCACTCAGCAAGGAGTACGCTGAGGGTATATTCTTAGACCCGACCATAGGGAGTTTTGAATTTGGAATGAAAGTGACTGACATATCAACATACATTTTGCGATTACTATGGTCAAGGTAGGGCAAGAGACGAATTACCAAATTTTTGGAAAATTTAAAAAATAAAAATTGTTCTTCTGTGTGCCGAGTCACATGCTGCCTACGGGGCGAGTATTTTAGAGACCTTAAAAGTAGGAGATATTGCATATATTCATCAAGGAATTCAACTCACTAGCCTTCTGCTTTTCTGTTTTGAAAAAATTGAAATCGGGGCGCCAGGTCTATTTCCTAAGACAGCCCTTTCGGCTGTGACTGTAGAATACACCAACTGAATCTCTGCAAAGAAGTAATACCCCGAACAAATATCATGGATATGACACAAAACAAACTGATGGTGAAGCTCCAGTAATACTGGATATTTGAGGAATGGGAAGTACTCATTGTTTGCCGTCGTTCCCAGGTCCACACCTGCTCTGGTCCTACCAATGGGTCGCATATGAACTGTTTGAATTTTAAACTGAGTGTAAACTAATGACATGCAAAATTGAAATGTCTTAAATAGAACTATTTTTAGATTTAACTGTTTGTTTAATTGAATTGCTAATGATTGATAGCAGTACTTGAAACAATCTAAATTTGCTGACTTATGCCAAATTGAATTGTTGGAAATAGAACTGTTTAATCCTCTAAATGTGCAGATCTACAAGTTAACGTCTATGAGTTAACAAATCATATATTTAATATATATGTATGAAGATGTTTTGACATTAAATAAACAATAATGGTTGATATGCCATAAAAAACAGACCAAATCCTGTATATTTGATACATATGTATAAAGATGATTGAGCATTAAATTACCAATAATGGTTGACAGGCCGTAATGCCAACCAAACCAAACGAAACCAAATACTATATATCTACTATATATATATATATAAAGATGATTTGGCATTAAATAAACGACAATAGTTGATATGCAATAAAACCCAACCAAACCAAATCATATATATTTAATATATATGTATAAAGAGAATTTGGCATTAAACAACCAACAACAGTTGAGATGCCATAAAACCCAACCAAACCAAAACCTATATATTTGATATATATGATAAGGAGAAGGTAAACTCTGAATTCAGACCTGTTAAACTTCGCTTAAAAATTGACCTTGTGTCATATCCTGCCCGAGCAGAGGGGTTGGTAAATATATATATGAATAAAGAGGATTTGGCATTTAATAATCTACAATGGTTGATATGCCATTAAATCCCAACCAAACCAAATCCTATATATTTACTATGTATGCACAAAATATTTATATATATGTATAAAGAGGATTTGGCATAAAATAACCTACAATGGTTGATATTCCATGAAACTTACCCAAAGCATTTCCTAAAATGATAACCATAACAACATGGACGCCTCATAAAAGTAAAAGAAGAAAAATAAGAGATACGGAGTGAGAGAGAGAGAAAGAAAGAGATTGGGGAGAGAACCAGAGACTGAGAGAGAGAGAGAGAGAGAGAGGGAGAGAGAGAGAACCGGAGACTGAGAGATAGAGAGGGGGAGAGAACCAGAGACTAAGAGAGAGAGACAGAGAGACAGAGAAAGGGAGAGAAAGAGAGAGACAGAGAAAGGGAGAGAACCAGAGACTGAGAGATAGAGAGGGGGAGAAAACCAGAGACTAAGAGAGAGAAAGACTGAGAGAGGGAGAGAAAGAGAGAGACAGAGAGAGGGAGAGAACTAGAGATTGAGAGAGAGGGATATATAGGGAGAGAGGGAGAGAACCAGAGACTCAGAGAGAGAGAGAGACAGACAGACAGACAGAGAAAGAGACAGAGAGACAGAGACAGAGAGAAAGAGAGAGAGAAAAGGAGAGAACCAGAGACTGAGAGAGAGAGAGGGAGAGAACCAGAGACTGAGAGAGAGATAGAACCAGAGACTCAGAGAGAGAGAGAGAGAGAGAGAGAGAGAGAGAGAGAGAGTGAGGTATCGTAAGTCATTGCCACATAGATATTAACAAAAGATGTAAAATATCTACTGCATGTTGCTTTTGATTTATTGTGATTTAGGATAGGTGCAGGAAATGCATAGTCATAAAAGTCTTATGAGCAATTTCAAGCGATAAACATCACGGATAATACGCTACAACCAACAACTACAACGATTGAAAGACTTGACTATCGCGCAGGTAGCCGACAGATCGAGATCAAAATTTTAATAAAATCACGTTCAGTGTCTAGATACAGTTACGTGAGTGGGAGCTGCGAAAAATAAGAGTCAGGGTGGAAAAAGCAGTAAAGAAGTGGACACCTTACAAAACCAGTAAACCTGGACCCCAGCAGAGTGACTGATAGCAATGAGCTAATCACAGGAACTCTTGTGGGAGTGCAAGAAACAGTTCCAGTTGGCGAATTTTTAAAAGGATTTTTCAGTCAGTGAATAACCTACAGAATTACTAGTAAGGACCTAAATAGTGGAACTACGATTTAGCATTTCCTTTATCGACTCAAAATATATACCACTTTTTTTTAGATCAGTTTGGAAGAAAACTGAAACACATTAATCATATGATTGGTATTTTTTCCTTGAAAACGTGTCGGACTTTTCGTTTCCTATAAATTCATTGTCATTTATTTCCAGCCGCTCTCCTTGTGACCTCGCAACGAATAACTGGCCTCTGGTTTATTTTTATATATCATTTTCTGACCACCACATGCATAGCATAAACTTTAAACCTTTTCATACAAAATCCAGTTGGGCTAATCAATCGTCAGGCATGATAATAATCAAATCAACACATTTGAGATGCTGAGCGATATCCATTCTACTAATACAGATAATACTGTAATATAATGGCCGAGGGATTTCGTTTTATACCTTTGGGTTTAGTTAGGCTGAGAACCTTTCGGCCCAGTGCATGGGTTATTTAGGTGCAACGTCAACGCAGGTGTTCACTCACGCACGCGGGCGGAGCGGACGCGTCACTCAGAGATGTCACAATAGCCTAGATGGGAAACAGGGCTAGCAAGTGCGAATGACGTCACACCCCGGAAGCGCGCGGAGGATTTTGGGAATTTTGAAGAAAGTTAGTGGAGTTGAGAACTGGACACCGAACTAGAAGGGTTGACTTTCGCTTGCTCGCGGAGGCCTTGGGCAGGTGTCGCACGAGATGGGGGGTGTCGCACGAGATGGGGGGTGTCGCACGAGATGGGGGGGCAGATGAAAAAGCCAGAATAGAAAGAATGTGTATCTCTCTCCTTATGTCGAAGAACCTTTAAACTCAAAGGTAATAAAAAGTTTCGTACCTGAACTAAGAAGTCGTAAGTGTTTTCGTGTTTCGAGATTCCTATATTCCATCTTTATGGACGTTTCACACATAGCCATATTATGGCTATGGTACAATATTTGTTGAAAGATTATCTTATGCCTGGAGGTTAAGTTATGTTTGGGAAAGTTTTGTGGCATATCAACCATTATAGGTTATTCAATGCAAGTCCTCTTTAGACATATATATTAAATATATGTGATTATGTTTAGTTTTATGGCAAATCAACCATTGTAAGTTATTTAATGCCAAATCCTCCATATACATATATATTAGATATATAGGAATTGATTTGGTTTAGTTTATGGCATGTCAACCATTGTAAATTATTCAATGCCAAATCCGTTTTATACATATAAATTAAATAAATAGGATTTAGTTTAGTTTGGTTTGGTTTTATGACATTTCAACCATTTTAGGTTATTTAATGCCAAATCCTTTATATATATATATATATATATATATATATATATATAAGATTTGGTTTCATTTGGTTTTATGCCATATCACCCATTGTAAGTTATTTAATGCCAAATTCTTTTCATACTTATGTATTAGATATGAGATATTTTTCAATCCAGTAAATCCCGAGCAGGGAACAATTCCGTCAGGACAAATAAATTATTCAAATTTCGAATATTTAAATATTCCTGGTAGAGAGCTCAATATAAATAAATTCACAGAGCAAATAATATTATTTCAAGAAAAATAAAACAATATCCGGTCACATTAGGATAATAAATTTATTTTCATCCTATAAAAAGAATTGATAAGAATCAAGGACTCAAAAATAATTTTAACTGGACTTCATAAGATCCAATAAGAAAATTAAAAAAAATATAAGAAGAAAAAAATTTTAAATATTTATTTCACTTTTTTTATTTCAATTTTTTAAAATTTTCTTATAGGATCTGATGAAGTGCTATCAAAAATTATTTTTTTCCACTTTACCCTTGATCCTTACCTTATAATGCTGACTGTTGAGCAAGGTAGCATCAAGAACCATTTTTTGAGTCTTTGGTTTGATTCGACCTAGGATTGAACCCAGGTTTTCCTGGCCATTGGCGAACACTCTAACCATTTTGCTAATTGTAATGAATGTGTATCACCATCTGATAGATTTTGGTAAAGTCATACCAAGGATATTCGTTTTTTATTTGTAGGGGTGGATGAAGGCTTTATCCCTCGGCAGAGAAGTATTGCAAGCGTATTCTAATCCCTGGCGACAGGGCGAATGAGACGAGAGAAAATGTGTTTTTTAACTCTGCGGAATTGACAATATTAAGCATTGTTTTCAGTTGCGTCCTTTTCAAGGTAACCAGTGGTGATCATGTCCGAAAACACAGTCAGAATGACCTTCTTTACTGACCTTTGCACCAGGAATTTTTCTTTACCGAAGAGTCAGTGTGCTTTCGCTCCATGAACTGTCCTTTTTCTGGCTCGTTGAGGCAAAAACTACATTTTAGCTGATTTGTAAACATTATTTAACTAAAACATGCTTTCCCGTACACTGGGCACATTCTTGCGTAAAATTCACATGGTTTTCAGCCTTTAACAATTTGATGACAAATCTAAAATATTCTATCTGATTTGTCGCCATTTTAAATAACCTCAAAACAAATATCGTTGCGAGATTAAAATTATTTTTGCAATAAACCAATTTAAAAAAATGCATCGTTTACAAATTCAGAAATTTTTTTTGTTTTTTGTTTTTGAAGAAAAAAATTCACGTATTTATTAAAGATCCCGCATAGATTGATAGATAGATAGTTAGATAGATGGATTCCCCTTATATATTGAATTACCCTCGTTTTAATAACTAAATCATTTTCAGTAAAAAATTGATAAAAACGTCAAATTCTACTCTTTAGTATTAAAAAGACAGATAGTTGTCTATCATATTTGACGAAGAGATTTCCCTATTTAATGTAATAGAAAGTGGTATCTTTGTTTTTTACTTTTAGTTCTCCAGAAGGGAAAAGACCGATATTTAATTGTTTGAGTCTGAATTAACTCAATGAAGATTTTTTCCAGTTGTTGCTGGGCTTTTAATTTAAAAGGGAATAAAATCTAAAGGAAGAAACAAGCTAAAAAAAAAAAAAAATCTCAAAAGAAACGAAAAAAAAAAAAAAGATAGAAAAAGTGATTGACAAGAAGATAATGAGATTTTTTAAAACGCTAAGAAGTGATTTAATTTAATGTGAGAATCGAGAAGCTTTTTCTTTCCTGTTATAAACCAATTTCCTGGCATTTTACTTTTGATTAAAATCTTTATTCTGAAACTGAAACACACAAAAGAAGGAAAGGTCCTTTTATTGGATCCTTAACAACCAAACTAGGAGAAGTATGCATGCATTCTGAGTGACCGATTCCTTTTATTTATCAGGAAGAATCAATCATCATATAAAAGTCTGGGAAGCGCAAGACGACGTCTTTTTCACTAACAAACTTTCAAAAAGACCCAATTGTGAAATCACTCCTTTGGAGAAATTCATTTAAGATTCTTAAGGAAAGAAAGAAAATAACTGTTAATAATTTATATTCTTTTTTCGAACCTTCGTTTCTGCGTCATTTTTCTCTTCAGCATTCAAGATGGCTGGCCGTTATGTCGCGTTGCTGGCTCTCGGCGCAACTTAATGGAGACGAAGACAAAAGAAGAAAATGAAAACGGATGGAAACGTCTGATATGTATTCCAAAAAAAAAAGAAGACCCACTGTATTAGTGTGTATCAGCTTCCCTGTAGACTGGTTCCAAATTAGGAAGAATTGAATCGTTCAAGGAAAGATCCTCTTTTTCCATAAAATGTAGAATCCCTTAAAGGGTAAGGGCAATTTCGTTCTCTTCAAAATTTAAGTTACTTTCTTGTTCACCGTCGGCACCTTACTAACTGTCCTTTATAAAATTCTTTACCTCTTATATGTCTGTTTCTGGCAACCACTTGTGATTGACCCTGTCCTGGAGGTCGACAAGTTTATCGGGAGTAGAAAGGCTACAGCAACATTACAATTATCCTTGATATTGTTTTATCTATTTCGTTTTTAGCATTTTCAATTATTATTACCGTTTTACTCCATAAGTGTTTTTCACACCACCGTTTGGTCATGGTCTTTTGCTTGAGTTTAAGTGACAGCAAGTCTCCTCAATTCTCCAGGACTCCTCTCAGTATTCTGGTTTATCTTCATAAGGTTGTAGTTTGGATGGTTTTAATTTCTCTTCTGATTTCTCAGCCTCCCACTCCCTTTACCAAACCTTTGGGGATTGTTCTGAGTGCATAAATTACAACTGGTATCATCGTTACTTTCATGTTCCATACTTGTTTTAGTACACTGGTATCATCGTTACTTTCATGTTCCATACTTGTTTTAGTACACTGCCATTATTATTATTATTATTATTATTATTATTATTATTATTATTATTTTACTCTTTTGAGAGATTTTCACACCAACGGAAGCCGATGGTTTCTCACTGGAGTTCGAGTGACAGCAAGTCTCATCAAGACTCCACGACTATTTTCTGTATTCTGGCCAATCTTAAAAATGCTATAGTTTAGATGGTCTCTACTCGTCCTCTTGTTTCCAAGTTCTCCCATCCTTGTACCAATCCTTTGGTGACTGTACCGAGAGCACCTAACGCTACTGGTATCACCGTCACTCTAATATTCCACAGTTTTTTCAGTTCTCAACAAGGACGAGGTACTTGTCTTTTCGCTTTCTTTCAGTTTTTCTCTGTGGTCAGTCGAGATCGCAAAGTCCACAATTTGGAAAGTTCTCTTTTTCTTATTGATTATGACTAGGTCTGGTCGTCTGGTCAAGATTAGGTGATCTGTTTTTATCTGAAAATCCCAGTGGAGTCTGTGCCTGTCATTCTCCAGGACAGATCCTGGGTTGTGCAAATACCATTTGTTAGTTTGGTCAAATTTAAATTTCTTGCCAAATTTCCAGTGAATCACCTTATCCACCCAGCCGTGTCTGGTCTTATACTCCTTCTGTGCTAATTTGCTGCATTTGCTTATTATGTGATTGATAGTTTCGTCTCTATCCCCACATAACCAATATTTACTGTTTTGTTGCGTCTTATCTATTTTTGCTTTGATATAATTGTTACTTATGGCGTTGTTTTGTGCTGCTATTCGGAGAGATTCAGTTTCCCTTTTTAGCCACGTCCACGTCTTATCGTCGGAGATGTCGCTTGTTAGTTACTTAAAACGTCCATAGGGTTGTTTTTTCCCCCATTTTTTATTTTTTTGGTTATTTCCGTTCTGTTGGTCCTCGTGTTGTCTGTATTGTTACTGGTGGCTGTGATCAGTCTTTTTCCTCGCTTTTCTACGTAGTCTTCACGTCGTTGTATCGATAGGTTAACGCTGTCTTCAATCCTGGTATTATTATTATTATTATTATTATTATTATCATTTTCTGCTTTATTATAAGTTTTCTTACAATATGGGTTTTTACCGATGATCCTTGTGAGGTTAGAGATTATATTAATCTTATGAATTGATCTTTTTGTTGTCTCTTTTTGGTGATTCTTTCACTCATATTGATAGTACTCTTCTAATAAGATAAGCAGTTCCACGAAGTATAATTTTTGTATTTCATATCAGCTGGGACTCTACAAGGTATCTTGTTAATGTGTTTATCTATCTTCTTCATAATCATACTCAGGGATCCCACGATTACTGTCAAACTGATAGTTACAAAGTGCCACAATTTTTTTCAATTTCTATTTCCAGGTCTTTACATTTACTGATGTAATTATATTCTTTGGCTGGTATGTTATTATCTTTTAGCAATTAGGAGATACATATTTCTTCTATTGTCCTTGATCCCAATATCAGGTCTATTGTTCTTTATTTTTCAATCAGTTTGAATTGCAAAGTTCTAGACAAAGACAGTTCCTTTTGCTTCTGTTAAAGGTTCTAGTTGATGTTTATACCATTTTTCAGATTTTGGCATTCCATCATATTTGCATATTTTCCAATGAATAGTGGGTAGAATGTTCGCCAATGGTCCGTGAGACCTGGGTTCAATCCCAGGTCGCGTCATACCAAAGACTTTAAAAATGGTACTTGGTACTTACTTGCTTAACACTCAGCAATATAAGGTACGTATCAAGGATAAAGTGAAGCAATGCTGGGAAAGGAGTAGGACCCTCCCCTACACTTCGGTGTATTAGCTATTGAAAAGGGAGCCTTCTGGTCGCCCTCAACTACGGTTACCAACTTTACTTTTTATTTAGTTTTCAGGTTGACTTTATATTCTGTTGATATTTCGACTGGGCAACCGGACACTACGGGGTCTATTGGTTCAGTTTATTATTATTGTTATAACAATTTACTTATTAGAGTTTTTTCCGATCAGTGTTAGCTGATGATCTTTCATTGGAGTTTAAGTGACAGCAAGTCTCCTCAAGTCTCCAGGACTCTTCTCAGTATTCTGGCCGTTCTCAATAATGCTGTAGTTTGGATGGTCTCCTCTCGTCCGCCAACTTCCAAGTCCTCCAGTCCATTTAATAATCCTTTAGTCACTATTATTATTATTATTATTTTATTTCTTAAAAACTTTTCCCGTAAGCGTTAGCTGACGCTTTTTCACTGGAGTCAAAATAAAAACAAGTTTCCTCAGGCCTCCAGTTTACAGTATTTTAACTGATCTCAGCAATACCGTAGTTTGGATGGTATCTGGGTTATGTTTTGACCTTTTGACCCGGCCAAAAATGCCATTCAAGGTGATGTACCGGAAGGAAGTGACACATTCTAATGGCAGTTATGAGAGGAAATCGCGTGGGCGGAAATTGGCTGATGAAATGGGACGAGCTAAAAAAATTCCCATGGTACACTACAGACTGATGCACCGGAAGAGAGTGACATGTGAACTGCATGACAGTTATTTCCGCTTGAACATTCGATTTCAAAGATCGAGTGGGCGTTGAACGATTATATAACTCAGTTGAATTCGACGACCCAGTGGAATTGAATTCCGGTTCCAGTTGAGTTCGGCGCCCAGGGGGGGGCAGTCGAGTTGCCTGTAGAGTTCTAGACAGTTGGAGACGAGATGGGGTAGGGAAAGCCACACCCGGCCCAGGGGGCCCTCGGGAACCCCGATGGAGTTTGGGGACCTGAGAAGTTACTGATAAGATGTAGCAGATCACCCAGCACAGTGAGCCCCTTTGGCCTCCGGTTGAGCATCAAGAGAACAAGAAAGACACAACGTGACGGCCATAAGAGTGAGGGGTCAAAATATTGCAGTTCTGTTCGATCTCTAGCTCCCTCTCACAGTAGAACCCCACACAACCTTTTCGAACCCTTGCAATAAAGTGAGAGGTAAATATTGTTAAAGAAGTCTTCCTGCGTCTTCCTTCCTGCGTGCGTCTTTGTCACTGCGTCTTTATTATTGTGTCGTTGTGATGCTGTAGATGAGTATATAACATCTGTTAGTCCTATAATTTCCAACTCTTTCTGCCCCCTTTTTCAAGTTTTTGGGAAGCGTTCCAAACGTGCCAATTAAAATTGGTATCTCCGTCTTCTTCATCTTCTACAGCTTTTTTTTGTCCTCAGGCAACGTCCAAGTACTTGTCTTTCTTTTCGCTTTCTTTGGTTTTCATTCCGTCATCCAACGAGACAGCAAAATCCACGAATAGCTTGGTTCAATTTATTTATTCATCTTTATTTATTTTTTCTTAATTATCACTAGGTCTGATCCTCTTACTGTTATTAGGTGATCTGTTTGTATCTAAAAATCCAAGAGAATTTTGTATGCCCCATTCTCCAAGACAGATTCTGGTTTGTGCCTATCCCATTGGGTAATATGGTCAAATTACAATTTCTTGCACAATTCCCATTGAATTATCTTCCTCACCCAGTCATGTCATCTCTTGTAGTCTTTTAAAGCTAATTTGCTGCATTCGCTTATTATGTGATCGATTGTTTCGTCTGAGTCGCCATATAGCCTACATTTACTATTTTGTTGCCTCTTACCTATTTTCGCTTGAATATAATTGGTCCTTATGGAGATTTTTTGTTGCTATTAGAAGAGATTCAGATTCTCTTTTCAGGTTTCTCCTTATTAGCCATATTTGGTTTTCCCTTATACTTTCATTTTCTCATTGTCATGAGCTCGGTCTTACCTAAGACATAGGGTGAAAGGAGGCAGTTATTTTATGCATTTTTTAAATCTTTTGGGTGATATCTTTCCGTCACATTGATAATAAACTCCTCGGTCGATCTACAGTTCCGCAAAGTGCAATTTCGTATTTTGCATTTCAAATTTGTTGAGATTGCCAAGTATCTTGCAAATGTGTTTATTTGCCCTTTTCACCATCATGAACAGTGTTCTCTTTATTTTGCCCTGTCAGCTGGGGCTGCAGAACACACCGACTTTATCTCTGCAGAGGGGTAAGACCCCCCCACTCAACGAGTGTCTTGGATATGACAGTAAACAATCTGGTGGTGAAGTTCCAGTTATGATCGTTTGGGGAATGCGGAGAACCCCTTCATGGCTATCGTTCCCAGGTCGTCTCTGGCCCGGACTGGTA
Source organism: Sepioteuthis lessoniana (assembly GCA_963585895.1). Taxonomy (NCBI): domain Eukaryota; kingdom Metazoa; phylum Mollusca; class Cephalopoda; order Myopsida; family Loliginidae; genus Sepioteuthis; species Sepioteuthis lessoniana. The sequence continues at coordinate 15,596,010 of OY757915.1, read as the reverse complement.
ACACATGATAGGTTCCTATCTATAGATCAAATAGAATTAAACTGTATACTTATGCTAAACTGAATCATTTGAAATAGAACTGTTTTTGTAAGCTAAACTGAATTGTTCGAAATAGAACTGCTTTTGACATTGAACCTGTGTACTTAAGCTTAACTGAATTGTTTAAAATAGAACTGTTTTGATATTTTGAGTTTTTAGCTGTGCGTAAAAAACTATATTTTTACTGAATGGAATTGCGGGAAACCTTTATCAAAATTACTTAATTCGGCGTTAAATGATCCGAAAAGGGTTGATACACCGTAAAACAAAACAACCAAGAAACGTACTAACAAATCAGTTCCCACTATTACTGGCACGGTTGGAGTTTTAAAGTTTCACATACTGTCGATTTCTATTTTCAATTTATTATTATTTATTCCTTTAGAGTTTTTCACATCAGTGTTAGCTGATGGTTTTTCACTGGAGTTTGAGTGACAGCAAGTCTACTCAAGTCTCCATGACTCTTCTCAGTATTCTGGCCGTTCGCCGTAATGCTGTCTTTTGGATAGTTTCTACTCGTCTGCCTACTTCCAGGTCCTCCATGCCTTTTAATAATCCTTTAGATATTGTGCCAAATGCCCCAGTTCCATAGTTTCTTCAATTCTCTAGCAAGGTTGAAGTACTTTCCCTTCTTTACACATTCTTTCAGTTTTATTCTGTGGTCAGCCGGGACAGCAAAGTCGACAATTATGCAAATTATCTTTTTTTGTTGATTATTATAAGGTCTAGTCTTCTGGCCGAGATTAGGTGATCCGTGTGTACGTCAAAGTCCCATAGGAGTTTATGTTTATCTTTATTATTATTATTGCTACTTTTTCACACCTGCATTTGCTGATGGTCTTGTTCAGTGACTTTGTCCGTTGGGATAATTTAAATAATTCATTTACTTTTTTAGTTTCTACCTTCACCTTTTTCCAATCTTGATTCCTAATGGATGGTTATGTACTCTTTTTTCTCGTCATGTTTTTTTTTATTAACTCTAAGTTTTTCTTGCCCAGTCAGCTGGGGCTGTAGAATACACCGACTGCTTCTCTGCAGAGGGGTAAGACCCCCCCCAACGAGTGTTCTTGATATGACACTAAACAATCTGATGGTGAAGTTCCAGCAATGCTGGAGCTTTGGGGAATGCGGAGTACCCCTTTATTGCCATCGCTCCCAGGTCCACTCTGGCCTGGCGTGGTAGCACCTGATAGGGCCCTATCTATGGGTTAAATAGAACTAACAACATACTTATGCTAAAATGAATTGTTTGAAATAGAAAGGTTTTTCACAATTAAACCGTACTTACATTTAAACTGAATTATTTGAAATAGAACTGTTTTTTGACATTAAAACTGTATTTACACTTAACTGAATTGTTACATATAACTGCTTGAATAGTTTGAAATAGAAATGTTTTTGACAATTAAACTGTTTACTTATGCTAAAGTAAATTGTTTTAAATAGAATAGATTATTTACATAAAAATGGATTTGGCGTTAAATATCCTACAAAGGTTGATATGCCATAAAACCCACCAAACCAAACCATCTAAATGTTTCCTGTCTTCTTGCGTTGACATTTATATTATGTGGCTGAATTCTGTTTTTTCTTTTTCCGTATCTAGGGTTCCGATTTGCATTGGGGGAACACCTTGAACATATTCTTTACAATTTGTCTGTCCATATAGTAATTGTATCTCTTGTTCAGATAGACAACCTTCTTCAAAATCCTCCTAGCTTGTGTAACATGTTCACCTTTGACAGGCTGGGTTGGGTAGATTAAAAAAAAAAGAGTGTGCTACTGTGTATTAAGGTAAACAAAGATAGCTGAAATGCTACGTGAATTGCATGGAAAGAAATATAAGGGCGTCGGAAAAAAATAAAGACGGAAGTTTTTGGCCCTAACGGTCAATTTGGTAGAGTAATTAGCAGAGTAGACAAATCCGGAGTGGCCCCTTGGTTTTAAGGCTGCTCTGTGTCAGGCTTCCATGAGAGAAGCGCGACAATGTCCATCTCACCGTGGTGTAAATCTGAGCAGTTCCCTCTGGTAACAATTTCGACGTTTCCTAGTAAATAAACACGAAGTTATATTTTTATAAATAAGTGTTTTTGTCACTTTTCCCCGCTGAGTATACAACACTTTGTTAGCAAGTCTTTGGCGTGTTACATTAAATCAAGCAGATTTTCGATGTTTTTTTTTTTTTTTTGTAGGGTTGCTTTTAAAACAACAGTGGATTGATTACATTTTTATTCTTTTTTTCTGTTTGAGTCTCTCAGATATTGAGAAGCTTTTTTTTTACCTGAAATTATGACAGCCAATATTGCCAGGTTGCCAATGGGTTCCCTCATTTAGGCTATTAAGGGAGCAGCTGCCGATCATGGCTCTATTATTTGAAACCCTCGTTGATTTGGATTTGGATTTGGTATTTTTCATGGGTCGTATAATGTGGCTATACTAGACTTGGGGGTTGATTATTATCTGTGCTCCTATCACAGATGGGACCCGGTGTTCTCCCCCACCAACAAAAAAACCAGCCATCAAGGGTCTAAAAAAATTCAAGTTACCAACCTTTTTAAGAATTTTAAGCTTTCATTAGTCTAGCACATACGTGGGGCATTTAATAAGTTCCCAGACTTTTATGTACAGTCATTTAAAATTGCCGTAGACTCTTGAAAATTCACTATGTTATTGCTATACATCTTATGAGATGACAGACCAATTTTTATGATTTCAGCTTCAAATGAACAGTTACAGCAGGAATCGGAATAAACCCTACTAAAGTATGATTGTAACAGCTGGTGAATTGCACAAATGCAATCTGGACGTGAGGACACTTTAGATAAACGATATGGAATAAAATTCTGTTTTAAACTTTGAAAAAATGATGCCACATAAACGTATGGAATGCTTCAGACTGCTTTTTGACCATCTTGCACGAATCGAGCATCAGTTTTTTAGTGGCATAAGAGATTCAAGGAAGGCAGGAAGTCTGTGAGAGATGATGAGAGGTGGAGGAGGAGGAAAGAAGTCAACACACCAGAGTTTATTGGCCAAAGGGTTACTATGTTGAGGTTTTAAGGGAGTTCAGGAAGAGATTCTGTCGGAAGAGGCCAGCACTCTTCAAATCGGGTAAGTGGTATTTCCACCGGGACAATGCACTAGTCCACAACTCCATCCTTGTCACAGACTATTTGACCAAGATGGGCATCAACACAGTTCGTCATCCTCCCTATAGTCCAGACCTTGCTCTCTGTGACTTTTGGTTATTCCCTAAGCTCAGAGGCTGTCGTTATGAGACGATTGAGGAGATGAAAGAGGCTGTGACGAAGGTCATTGACACGCTCGCACAAGAGGACTTCCATGGAGCCTTCCAGAAGTTTTTGAAACGGTACAAGTGCATTACAGCCGGGGGGAGATTACTTCGAAGGGACTAGAGTTTCATGTGTGTACTATCAATAAAAGTGCTCATACGAAAAAAGTATGGAAACTTATTTAATGATCCTCGTATATAGTAGCATCCATAAATTAAGGAACGGAACAACAAATATTTTAATAATTTTCAATTTAAAAAAATTGCTTGTACGTTTACGAAAATTTCCCAAAATATACTCGGAACATATCTGTATTTAAAACATATAAAAGTTTTCTAAAATTTTTTTACAGTAAATTAATTGTCAACTGAAACAAACAAAAATATGCATTTTGCCATGCTCAAAAATTAAAGGACGCCGTTGAATTATACGAATTTAGGTAAATTTTAACGGCTTGATTGCTAAATTTGATTAATAGTCCACTGTCACACATCGTTGGAACTATTCTTAAGCAAGATGGAGGCGAAAGTATGTAATTGCTTAACTCGAGAAGGAAAAAAGCTCATTTTCGCAAATTATGGAGAAGGCAAATCGTATTCTGAAATTTTTGACCTCGTACGAAGGTCAAAAGGCGTTGTTTATCGTGTAATCAGTACATTTAAGGCTAACAAGACAATTGAACCAAAACCGTGAACTGTCAGGCCTCTTATGAGAAGATTGGATGAGTGTTAAAATGTCTTTAAAAGACCGTTTCGATACAACAACGTCTATTTCTCGTGCATTTTGTGAGCAAATAGGAAAGCCAATCTCTAGAAAAATTGTTTCTCGTGGGTTAAATAAGAAAAAATTAGTGGCTCGGATTTTATGTTGCAAACATTTGATTTCAAAGAAAAATCAGAAGGTTCGTCTTGATTTTGCCACAGAGCATATTGTGTGGACAGAGGAACAATGGATTATGGTTCCCTTTAATGATGAATCTAAATTCAACTTGTATGGATCTGATAGTAATAGGTTTGTAAGACGTAAAAATGGGGAACGCTTATCTCCTAAATGCGTTAAGAAAACAGTGAAATTTGGAGGGAGAGAGAAATCATGTGGGGATGATTTATTGTGGGAGTATGTTGTGAGACCGAAATTTACAAACATCATGGACTCTTCCAGCACTATATTAATAGGTAGCTGTATCCTAATTGGTAGTACGACTACCAATATTGGACACCACCGGATAGTAAGCTCCGCTTACCCTTACACTATCCTTTGTAACTTTTTGTAAATATATTTTTCTTACCTCTAAGCCGTGTTCGGTGTTTTCCTTCCGTGGTACCAACTTTGAGTCCACATCAGAGTAGGACCCATTGTTCGTTTTCACGGTAATATTAATGCTAGTGTTTATAAAGAACTTCTTCGTCAACATGCTCTTCCTCATTTACGCTAAGGGACAGTTGAAACTCCATTATTTATGCACGTTGCCTTACTACAAAGCTAAAACTGTGATAAGTTTTCTTGAAGAGGAAGGAATATCTGTAATGAAGCCCAAATAAGAATCCTATAGAGAATGTATGGAAAATCATTGGAGAGAAAGCTCAGAACAGAAATCATCAAATGTAGTGGATAGAGTGTTCGCCAATGGCCCGGGAGACCTAGGTTCAATCCCAGGTCGCGTCATACCAAAGACTTTAAAAATGGCACTTGATACCTCCATGCTTAACACTCAGCAATATAAGGTACGTATCAAGGATAAAGTGGAGCAATCCAGGGAAAGGAGTAGCACCCTCCGCTACACCTCGGTGTATTAGCTATTGAAAAGGGAGCCTTCTGGTCGCCCTCAACTACGGTTGCCAACTTTACTTTTTACTTAGTTTTCAGGTTGACTTTATATTCTGTTGATATTTCGACTGGGCAACCGAACACTACGGGGTCAATTGGTTCATTTTATTATTATTGTTATAACAATTTACTCATTAGAGTTTTTTCAGATCTATTGAAAAGGGAACCTTCTGGTCACCCTCGACTACTGTCGCCAACTTTACTTCACTTTTATGGGGTTTTCTGAAAGAAGACTGAGAAAGTATCACTACCACGTTTTGTAAACAGTTAATTGGCTCATGTTGTTGAAGATGCAATGAGGTAATCCAATGCAAAGGAAAATTCACTAAATATTAAATGTTTCTTTAGTTTATATATAGATCTTACAAGGATTTATGATGCGTTCCTTAAATTTTGACCTGGGAAATATACATTTTTTTTTTCAGTTGACAATTAATTTACTCTAAAAGAAAATTTAAAAAACTTTATATGTAATAAATACATATATGTTCCAAGTATATTTTGCGAAAATTTCATAAACGTACATATAAATTTTTTCCAAGTAAAAATCATTTAAATATGTGTTGTTGTTCCGTTCCTGAACTTATGGCCTCTGCTGTATATATAAACATACACACATCGCTGGACAAAAATGTATGACCACCCACAAAAAGGAAGAAAAAGATATTGTTTACAATTTTTGAATTATGAAAATCAGATATATAAAAGATAAGGTTAATAGACATTTAAATATAAAATAAGAAGAAATTTCAATTCGGTTTTTACATGTATATTAGCATTTATGCTAAATTTTAAAATTTATATTTGACATAAACATAAGACCATAAATAAAAACTAAGAAAGAAGGACTTAATCTAACTGAAAAATTTATTATATATAATCTATGTAATATAAAAGTTATTAAAACTGTAATACTCAAAAAACTAAAAACATAGATGGCTAAAGGAACTAAATTATCTGAATTTGAGAAAGGCGAGATTACAGTTCTGAAAAGAGTCGGATTATCTCAGAGAGAAATTTTGAAGGGCTTAGGACGCAGTAAAACCGTTATCTGCAATTACTTGAAAAGATCAAATAAGTATGGAACAACAAAACTGTATTATCTATAATTGTGAAAGATTTTAACGAAACTTATTAAAGATTCCTTGAGACATCTAATTTCTAATATACATTTAATATACAGCTATCCATATTTACTAACCTCTCCACTCGGGCAGGATATGACACAATGTCAATTTTTAAGCGGGATTTAACAGGTTTGAATTCAGAGTTTTCCTCCTCCTAGCCTAGTTGCCTCACTAAGGCTGAAGAACCCAATCTTCCCTACTATTTACCCATAGCTGGAGGGAGAATAATTGGATTCACACCTTTCCCAAGGGTATTAGTGCTATGTGAAATGCAATCAGCCTCGTTCAGGATTTGAACTCGTATTGCCGTGTCCATTTCCCTCGACGATAACTATTACACCACGGGCACCTCTATACAATATATATATATACACCTACCAAAGGAGCTACGTATTTCTCGTTCTATCTTATGTATTCAAATGTTACCCACAAAATGAGTTTAGAAATTATATATATATATATATAGTATTATTCGATCTAGTTAAACCGGAGTTGGGAGTAATTCCATCAGGACAAAAAAAAAAATTCAACAGTGAACATTTAAATTTTCCTGTTAATTTTTTTTGTATTTTTTATTTATATCAAAAACACATAACAGGATGGAAATAAATGTATAATCCTAATGTGACCGGTTTTGTTGATATGCCATAAAATCACACCAAACAAAATCAAATCAAACTTTAGTATCCGTTCCCTACCTTTGGAAATTTCTGGAATTTGCTAGTAAATTCTTAAATGTTAACATTTAGATACTGGTTGCGAACGTTATTTTTCAAAAAGTGAAGTATTTATCATATTCTTAAAAATTACAAAAGTTTAAGTTTTTCTCTTATACCTGCAATATAAGGTTCAGTATTAAACCCATGCACTTATATTTTGTATAATTAAAGCAGAATTTGACGAAACAGTAAAAGTTCCTTGATTATATATGCGAAAACTCTTTTTGAAATTGTGTCAAGCCTATTATTCTTATATTAAGAGAGAGTTTTTCACGACAGCGTTAGCTGATGGTCTTTCACAGGAGTCTGAGTGACAGCAAGTCTCCTCAGATCTCCAGGATTCTTCTCAGTATTCTGGCCGATCTCAATAAATCTGTAGTTTGAATGTTCTCCACTCGTCTTCAGATTTCCAACTCTTCCAATCCTTTTTTCAAAACTTTGGGGACAATTCGAAGTGCGCTTATTATAATTGGCATCACCGTCACTCTCAAGTTCCACATTGCCCTCGGACAGTTTAAGTATTTGTCTATCTTTTATTGTCCGTCAGGGGTTCGTGGAAAACGGTAAAATCCATTAGATGTCAATTTTTTTTCTTGTCATTTTGTATGAGTACAGTATCCCAAGCGGCTTCTTCTCTGTCAGTCTGATTTTCTTGACTGACCCCCCCCCCGCCTCCTCTTGACTGGCCGCTTTTTCTGAGGGTATCTGTGTATATATAATATTCATAACGCCTAGTATTTCCATCCGGTTCTCAACCCACGTAATCTACTTTACACAGGTGCAACTTGATTATGGAATCTCTAACTGACAGGGTGTCAAAAGTCAATATGCAACACGTGGTCTGAATGATCCCAATTGTTAACACTCACACACACACACACACACACACAAGATGCAATATACAAGGATCACACAATAAGTTTCCAGACTTTTTTCATATGGGCACTTTTATTGATAGTACACACATGAAACTCTAGTCCCCTTCGAAGTAATCTCCTCCGGCTGCAATGCACTTGTTGTACCGTTCCAACAACTTCTGGAAGGCCCCATGGAAGTCCTCTTGTGTGAAGATGTCCATGAACTTCGTCACAGCCTCTTTCATCTCGTCAGTTGTCTCATAACGACAGCTTCTAAGTTTTTCCTTGAGGTTAGGGAATAAGCAAAAGTCACAGGGAGTAAGGTCTGGACTATAGGGAGGCTGAGAAACTGTCTTGATACCCACTTTGCTCAAATAGTCTGTGGCAAGGATGGAGTTGTGGATTGGTGTATTGTCCTGGTGGAAATACCACTGATCCGATTTCAAGAGTGCTGGCCTCTTTTAACGGAATCTATTCCTGAACTCCATGAAAACCTCAACATAGTATTCCTTTTTGACTGCCTGTCCTGTGGAAACCCAGTGCATGTAGATCATGCCAGTGCTGTCAAAAAAAAAAAGATCGTCAAAAGTTTGTGGGTGGATTTGTTCTGTCTGGCCTTCTTTGGTCTGGGAGAGCCAGCATACTTTCACTGGGAACTCTGTCTCTTGGTCTCTGGCTCATTGCAGTAGATTCAGATTTCATCGCAGGTCACAAGAGCATCAAGAACTGCGGGATCTGAATTGATCAGCTCGACCATCTCCCTGCTGTCATGACAACGTCTTTCTTTCTGATCTTCTCTGAGAGCCCTTGGGACAAACTTCGCACAAATCGTCCGCATCTTCAGTTCCTCGCGAATAATTGTGTGTACAGTAACCACACTGACACCAAACTGCGCACTTATTATCTCTATAGACCTTCGACGGTCCTTATCCATGAAATTCTTAATTTGGCCCATCAACTCTTGTGTTCTGACTTCCTTACTCATCCAACACCTCTCATCATCACTTACAGACCCCTTGCCTTCCTTGAATCTCTTATGATACTCGAAAACTGGTGCTCGATTCATGCAAGATGGTCAAAAAGCAGTCTGAAGCATTCCATACGTTTCTGTGGCGTCATTTTTTCCAAGTTTAAAACCGAATTTTATTGCATATCGTTCTTCTAAAGTGTCCTCATGTCCAGATTGCATTTTTGAAATTCACCAGCTGTGACAATCAGGCTTTAGTCCGGTGTTTTCTACTTGCTGCAGTAGCTGTTCATTTGAATCTGAAATCATAAAATTGGTCAGCCATCTCATAAGATATATAGCAATAACATAGTGAATTTTCAAGAGTCTACGACAATTTTAAATGCCTGTACAAAATAAGTCTGGAAAATTATTAAAGGCACTATATATATATATATATATATATATATATATATACATATGTAATCCTTGTACACTTGACGTATTGCATACATTGATTGTTGGTGTTCTATTAGCAGCTAAACAGCTAGACTCTGGGAACTAAAGATTAATTTATAAAATGATTTGATTTGTGGACGGAAATATAATGTTTAGCGTTGACCCTCTCAGCTAGAGGATTTTCAACGAGTCAATTTAGTGTAAAAACAGCAATTTTCGGTCAAATAAGTAGAGATAATGAATTTACTATTGAATGCAAAAATGCTTCTTCAGCCCCACAGATGGTGAGGTTGATGATATTAGTTCTGACCTTTGAGTTCACGGTAAGTCACACCGTGGTATAATAGAGATCTTTCCGGGCTATTGATCGGTTCTGACTTTCGCATCTGTTCTTTGTTTCTTTGTTTGATTCTTTCTTTCTTTCCTCCTTACTTCTTTCCTTTTTTCTTATTTATGTTGCTTATTTCATATTTTTTATATTACTTTCCCTTTCTTTCTTTTTTCTTTCTTTCTTTCTTTCTTTCTTTCTTTCTTTCTTTTTTCTTTTTTCTTTCTTTCTTCACTCATTGCTTGTTTCCTTCTTTCCTATTTATGTTGCCTATTTCATAGTTTTGCATTACTTTCCCTTTCTTTCTTTCTTTCTTTCTTTCTTTCTTTCTTTCTTTCTTTGTAATATAATTCTTCCTTCATTTTTTACACGCTTGTTTCCCCTCCTCTCTTAATATTTGTAATGTTACGTTCTAATTATTTCATATTTGAATCCCCTCTTTCTTTCTTTCTGAATATATGTTAACATTTTCTCTCCAACCTTTAAAAATTGATTATTTTTTCCCGAGCAATGCCGGGTACCCTGCAAGTAATTTAACACAGTAGATGTAAATTTTCTTTTCCAGTTTTTCCTTTTTAAATATCTCTCCGTCTCTAGGATAAAAAAAACTAACAGCTTCCAACTGTATTTATGATGTTAATGTCTGCTTAAAATATCGGGAGCAGGTGTTTTAATAAGGTAAACGACCCGAAATCTTCGAGAAACTGCGTTTCACATGGTTTGTCGAGAGTTTTTCACGTTAACCCTAACCCTCCGGGAGGAAGGGCTAAGTTGTAATTTCGATCTTATACCAGTGTTTTTGGTAGGGGGTATTTCTTTAAAAGAATTTGGTTTGCAATTCACTTTCCAATTAAAATAGATATATGACTTGATGCTAAGTATAATAATAATTTACGGCACGTCTGACAAGGATTAGAGTGGTGTAACTCTTTACTCTGCTTAGGATCAAATATGTATGATAATCCGAAATTATGTTCCGTTATATCACTTAAAAGTTAATAGCTTTCATAATTATGATTTGTTTTTTTGATTTGGTTTGGTTTTGTTGGCCTAATGAGTAGAGTGTTCGCCAATGGTCCGGGAGACAAGGGTTTAATCTCTGGTCGAGTCATACCAAAGACTCAAAAGATGGTACTTGATTCCGCCTTGCTTAACACTCAGCATTGTAAGATAAGGATCAAGGGTAAAGTGGAGCAATCAAGGGAAAGGAGTAGTGCTCTCCCCTACATCTTGGTGTTGTAGCTATTGAAAAGGGAGCCTTCGGGTCGCCAACTTTACTTTTACTTAATGGCAAATCAAATATTGTAAGTTATTTAATGCCAAATCCATTTTATACATATTAACAGTTCTATTTTAAACAATTCAATTTAGCATAAGTACGTAGTTTAGTCTATTTGACCTATAGATATGACCCTATCTGGAGCTACCTGGGAGCTATGACAATGAAGGGGTACTCTACATTCCCCAAAGCTCCAGCATTACTTAAGCTTTATTATCAGATTGTTTTGTTTCATATCCAGGACACTAGTTTAGGGAGTCTTACTCTTCTGCAGAGATGCCGTCAGTGTATTCTGCAGTCCAAGCCGACAGGACCACCATGATTATGATTAAATTTTGAATAAATATGATAGGGTAACACGATAGATCCGTGAAATGTAGAGTAACATTTAAATTATTTCCTGCACAGTGAAACGCGGAAAAATACAAGGGTCAACTAATTAGATGGACAATTGCTTAACTCGAGGTTAATCTGAGATCACGGTTCTCATTGAATAGCTTCAACCAGGTGACCAAAACGGTTCTAGAATTAGAATAAGATAGTCGGTTAATGAGAGACGCTTTAAGTGAGCGGTCAGAAACGCTCCACCTTCCTCTCTGACACCTCGTTTAGGCTGCAGCAGGTAATGAAAGGAAAAGTCGTCAACAAATAATAAAATGTGCATATAAGTTAGGGGTGGTCCGGCTGTCATATCTCATTAACGAATAAGAACAAAAACGGCAACACAAAGGAAACATGAGAGCGAGGTGATAAGATAAGATGAGACAACCGGATAAGAAACGAACTGAAGTGAAAGGCGAACTAAAGTGAGATGATGGGAGCCGGCCGATTGTAGTGTAAGGCCCATATTACATGTACAAGAACAGCATATAAAAAGAAAAGAATTCACTGTTTAGACAACGCTTTAAAAGACGCAGTGTCCACAAAAGCTATGGAAAGGTTTTTACAGATCGAATAACTTATAGAGAAACACATTCACTGAGTGACATGAGATGAGAATGAGATAGATAGATAGATAGATAGATAGAAGTTTTATAGATAGATTGATAGACAGACAGATGTATACGGGGAAATATGAAAAGAATAAGATAGATAGATAGATAGATAGATAGATAGATATGAGGATCATTAAATAAGTTTCCTGCCTTTTTTCGTATGGGCACTTTTCTTGATAGTATACACATGAAACTCAAGTCGTCTTCGAAGTAATCTCCTCCGGCTGCAATGCACTTGTTGTACCGTTCCAACAACTTCTGAAAGGCACCATGGATGTCCTCTTGTGTAAGTGTGTCAATGACCTTCGTCACAGCCTCTTTCATCTCCTCAATTGTCTCATTACGACAGCCTCTGAGCTTAGGGAATAACCAAAAGTCACAGGGAGCAACGTCTGGACTACAGGGAGGCTGAGGTACTGTCTTGATGCCCATCTTGCTTAAAAAGTCTGTGACAAGGATGGAGTTGTGGACTGGTGCATTGTCCTGATGGAAATACCACAGACCCGATTTGAAGAGTGCTGGCCTCTTCCGAAGGAATTTCTTCGTGAACTCCCTTAAAACCTCAACATAGTAACCCTAGCCCTAACCCTTTGGCAAATCAACTCTGGTGTATTGACTTCTTTACTCTTCCCACACCTCTCATCATCCCTCACAGGCTTCCTGCCTTCCTTGAATCTCTTATGCCACTCAAAAGCTGATGCTCAATTCATACAAGATGGTCAAAAAGCAGTCTGAAGCATTCCATACATCTCTGTGACATCATCTTTTCCAAGTTTAAAACATAATTTTATTGCATATCGTTTTTCTAAAGTATCCTCATGTCCAGATTGTATTTTTGAAATTCACCAGCTGTGACAATCAGGCTTTCGTAGGGTGTATTCCAATTACTGCTGTAGCTGTTCATTTGAAGCTGAAATCATAAACATTAGTCAGTCATCTTATATGATGTATAGCAATAACATAGTGAATTTTCAAGAGTTTACGACAATTTTAAATGCCTGTACAAAAAAGTCTAGAAACTTTTTAAATTCACTACGGAGATGCTTTACTGATAGCTTGATAGACGTACAGATATGTTGTAGTAGTAGTTGCCGACCGTAGTTGAGAGCAACTTGAAGGCTCCCTTTTCAATAGCTTCTACACCGAGGTATAGGAGAGGGCGCTATTCCTTTCCCTGGATAGCTCAACTTTACCCTCGATACAAACCTCATATTTTTGAGCGTTAAGCGAGGACGTATCAGGTACCACTTTTAAAGTCTTTGGTATGACGCGACCTGGGATTGAACCCAGGCCTTCCGGATCATTGGGGAACACTTTACCCACTGGGCCAAACAGAATGAGATAGATAGATAGATAGATAGATATGGAGAGAGACATATGAACAGAATGAAATATAAGGATAAATAAAAGTTTTATAGACAGACTGACTGACAGACAATTATGAAAAGAATAAGATTGATAGATTGATATATATGACTCTCAATTTTGACAACTTTAATGCGAATAGCTTTTTCAAATCCTCCAGTGTACGGGGCTTATACACATACACACGTGCCTTGAAGTATCCCCACAAGAACTAATCACAAATGGACAAATCAGGGGAGCGAAGGGGCCAAACAGTGTCAGCAAATCTGGAAATGAAGCGGTCACCGAAGTGAGGGCGAAGCATGTCCATTGATACTTTGGTTATGTGGGCCGTCTCTCCATTCTGCTAAAACCACACGTTTTCGTCGTAATTCAGGCACAAAGAAGTTGTTAATCATCTTGTTGTAGCGCTCGGAGTTCACAGTCACAGCATTTCCATTATTGCCTTAAAAAAGTAAGGACCAATGATGGCAACTTTACCGACAGCACAGCAAACTGTCACTTGGGTTATGCAGTGGTTTTGCATGCAGTTTTTCTCAGATTTTCAAGAGCCCAATAACGACATGATTCTGTTGATTCACCATACCATTGAATTGAAAGTGAGCTTCATCGCTCATTAACATGATAGAGTTGTCATTCGCCTCAAAAATTGCTTTCATCTGACCTATGAAATTAAGCCTCTGTGTATAGTCCCCTAGTTTCAACCGTTGGACAACTAATTTGTCGGGTTGGAAATGCAGGCCTTCATGCAAAATACACTTACTGATCGATTACCAAGTTCAATGGAATGCATCCGAACAGATCGATTGGGACTCTGCAGCATAGCTTGTCTGACATGTTCCACATTTTCCGGTGGATGTACGGTTCATGGAGCCCAACCGGTTTTCTATCCAATAGTGTATCTTGTGTGTGAAGTGTATTAACCCAACGTTTGATTCTCCCATGGGTGGGAACCGACAGATTTCGATTAATGTTGAAGTGGGGCCGAAATTCACGCCTAACTGCTATAATAGACTCGTTATTCTTCACGTAACTGTCGTAGCCAATCACACGTTCTATCGTCCCCAGCCCCATGGCTTCATCTGAAATAGAACATAAAAGGTTAGAGAAAAATGCTTAGACCCCACACCCAAAATATTACCTGCCAGATATAAATCCTTCTCCCTGGTACTGAATTGTAACCGTTTCCAAATAGGTCATTATCTCTGTCCCACCCTGTGCATGCAATATATTATATTATTACAACTCTTGCGTGAATATACAAAGGTGAGTAAAAAGTTTTACAATATCTGCCGACGTGCTAGTTTCTAGAATAAATTCCGGGTATTTGAGGGAATTCAACTGATACTACTACCAGGATAATGTGCGACTGTAGCTCCCGCGATCCATGGCTCATTTTCAGCTCTCGCGAGGCTTTCAGAGGAGGAGAAGCTTCAGTGGGAGAGTTCTTCGATTCGAACCACAATAACTGATATCAGAAAAGCGGATTCAATCACTTCTTGCTTTATTAGTCACTGATATTCAATCTATGTTTTCAATATTAATAATTGAAAACATTAAATTAACAGAAAAACGACATTACGATAAAAATAGATCTTTGTCTATAAAATAAATGATTTTAGAATTATTAGTTTAAGGACTAATTGTTTTTTGGCCTTGAAGGGCCAGAAAGGAATAACGCAAAGACATGTAAGATTTACAGCAGTATATATTTACGGAAATACAGACAGTACCAGTTACCGGTAATTGATTTGAGTCACTTGACTCGTTTATCGAGCCAGTCACTATTTATAGTGTCAGGGTGGGTCCATGCAATGACGTCATGGGGTATATCACCATAACACTAAAATACCAAACACAAGCGCATACACTTAACCTCAGGCACATCAATCCCAATTTTTCTCTTTCTCTTTCTCTTTGTGACTCTTCCTCTTTTTCTCTCTATCTCTCTCTCCATATCTATCGAAGTCAAAGGTGACCCGACAACACTTTTCTCAATAGTTACTACACCGAGGAATTGAGAATTGTGCTACTCTTTCCCTAAATTACTCCACTTATCATTGTTCCACACCTTCTAATGTTGAGTGATAAGCAAGGTGGCATCAAGTACCATTTTTTGAGTCTTTGGTATGACTCGATCGGGTTCAATATATATATATATATATATACACATATCATCATCATCATGTCGTGCCGCCAGCACGGATATCCCTGACCCACTCTCGCCACTTCTCCCTATCATTCATCGCCACCGGCAGGTCTTCAGGGCTACATCCTGTGTCCTCACATAATTGCTGTATGTAAGTTCGTGCTGGTCGTCCTGCTTTTGCACATTCATATGTGGGGGTCCACTGGAGTACATCGCTTATGAGCTCGTACTTGCTTCTCCAGCAGTGTCCCGTGTGTCTGGTTCGTCTAACTTGTATAGTTTTCGTGATGGGGGGCAAGTGTCCGTATAGTTAGTGTCTCGTGGGGTGTTGTCGCCAGGACTTGTTCAATACTGCTCTCAACATTCTTGTGTAATTTCCGTCTAGTTTTTTCTCCAGCCGTTTAGTTAGCGTCCATGTAGTGCATCCATATAGCAGTATCGATACAACCGCTGCCTGGAAGAAACTGCGTTTCATTTTATCGGTTAGGTCTGATTTCCATATGATCGAGAGCCTATCGATAGCCGTCCATGCCTTCGTCAGTCGTGTGTCGATGTCTTTTTCGGTTGATGAGACGCTACTTCCTAGGTAAGTGAATTTGTCTACTAGTTTCAGAGAATATACACATATACATGTAACGTAATTGAACGAATCATAGAAAACTGAATAGTAATTTACAAAGCTCTTTGCTTCGATGTGGCACAGGGCCGAATGAAATTGGCACCCAATGAGAAACAAAGAATCATATAAAACTGAATAATAAAATAAATAAATAAAAGAGACGATCTCCGAATAGCAAGGTAAAAGCACTCGTGGTAATTAAAAATGTCTTGGAAAAAAACTGGGGGTTCGAAACCTTCTGCGCATTTGTGGAGCGAGGGAAGCGAATTTTCCTACCGTCGACCCCTGGGGAAATGAAGAGACAACTCGTTTTGTGGGAGTTGTGGGCGAAAGGTGATAATGTAAAGACATTCAGTTGAACACTAGCCACGAAGATGTAAAGGGACTAAGGTTTACGAGCCTCAAATTTGAGGGAACTCCAAAGGGGCGTTAAACCAAATGTGACCTAACAGACAAGCAAGTTAGACCAAGGAAAAAAATCCAAGGTCACCAGGGTATGTTGCGGATCAGTTTGTGTAATTTGATGCTTGAACTCTTGAGATATGAAATTGACTTACAAACTTTATTATTCATTGTGCAAATCCCATTGTCTGTTTCTGGTGAAGAAGCTGTGTACTTAAATCGTCTCTAGTGAGACTTCCGATGATTGACATATCCATCTTCAGAGCGCAAAATCTGACATGTGTGACATCTTCAACCATCTACATTCTCACCATTACACGTGTTTCTCTTCCGAAGATGATGCTGGAGGTTTGCATCTTTGATGCAGTCCCTCTCCAAACTGCAACAGCCATCTTTCACATGAATTCTCCATTCAAAACTCCTCAATGCCAGCTTTTCTCAGTTGTAAAGATATATTTTTATATTTAATCATCATCAACATCATCATGTCGTGCCGCCAGCACGGATATCCCTGACCTTCTCTCGCCACTCCTCCCTATCGTTCATCGCCACTGCCAGGTCTTCAGGGCTACATCCCGTTTCCTCACAGAAATGCTGTATGTATGTTCGAGCTGGCCGTCCTGCTTTTGCTCAGCCATATGTGGGGGTCTATAGGAGTGCATCACTTATGAGCTCGCCCCAGCTTCTCCAGCAGTGTCTTGCTCGTCTGGTTCGTCTAACTTGGATAGTTTTCGTGATGGGAGTAATGGTAATGATTGGATTCTCCACACTTCCAAGGGGGTGTTCCCGTGGTGTAATGGTTAAAGCGTTGGACTGCGGAATCGTAGTACGCGAGTTCGTACTCCAGTCGCGCCATTACGTTCACTTTCGGGCAAATACCCTTGAGAAAGGTATGAGCCCCCCTTATCCTCCCAGCTATGGGTTAAATAGTATCACTACTGTTCTTCTAGGAGAATAGCTTTGGCATTAAATAACCTAAAAAGAGTTGATATGCCATTAAACAAAGAAACCAAACCAAACCAAACCAATCCACACTTCCAAGAACTCCAGAAGTGGAGCCTCACCATCATATGCAGTTGAGTGTTATATAGAGAAGTCTTTTTTTGGAGGGTCTTATCCCTCCGCAGTGAATGGACAGCTTGTGATTATAGATAATTCTTGTTTCACTAACCCTTCATATATGCTGAATAAATTGAAATGAATAAATGACACGGAGAAGAGAAAACTAATCTACGCTTTATTCGGTTCACTTGAGTAAAATCAGCAGACGAATTGAGATCTAAAACACCGTGAGATGTGCTGAACGTTGGGGGTGAGTTTAGCATACTATGATTACGAAAGACTTTTAAGAATTGTCTCCCTCCTCGTGTCGAAGAAACAAAGTTAGAAATTAATAAACCATTCTTACATGAAGCAAAAGAATTCACCTATGTTTTTTATTTCCCTGAATCGCCCGGGAGACCTGGGTTCAATCCCAGGTCGAGTCATACCAAAGACTCAAAAAATGGTACTTGATGCCTCCTTGCTTAACACTCAGCATTATAAGGTACGGATCAAGGGTAAAGTGGAGCAATCCAGGGAAAGGAGTAGCGCCCTCCCCTACACCTTGGTGTAGTAAGCTATCGAAAAGGGAGCCTTCGGGTCACCCTCGACTATGGTCGCCTACTTTACTTACTTACATTTGTATATGTACCGATGGATTGATATAATTATAATGTGGTTATAGAATGCTACCATAGGTTACTTTTTAAGCAATCCTTATACCTCTTTCAAGGCTTATGCTGCGAACGTTTATAAGCAGACTGATGACCGTAAATGGGTTGCTTCAGTAGTCTATCGTCATTCATACGCACAAATTGATCCGCCCATCGCATTTTGGTTATTATGATGAGACATTTAATTCTTGTGCGTCCGGCCCTGTTAAAGACTTCTGTGTTAGGTATTTTGTTTCGAATGTGTCACAAACACTTCTAATGAATGTGCTTAAGTATTTTCAGATGCCTATAAAAAAGTTTATGTTTCAGCTGAGTTCAAAAGAACACTCAACACCCAGAACCTATAAACATTCATCTTAATCTTATAATTAATATTACTATTCGGCCATAACCGTTTTTCAAGCATCTCAGAGATCACAGACGCTTTTCGTTTCCATTGATGAATTTCAACATCTAACGAGTCATCATTAGTCAATGTTGTCGGACTTTGTGACCTTAGTGGTGATCCGAAGGTTCCCTTTTCAATATCTACTACATTGAGGTGTAGGGAAGGGTGCTACTTCATTCCCTGGATTGATCCACTTTAACTTTGATCCTTACCTTATAGTGCTGAGTGCTAAGCAAGGAGGCATCAAGAACCATTTTTTGAGTCTTTGGTATGACTCAACCTGAGATTGAACCCCGGTCTCTCGGATCATTGGCGAACACTCTACTCATTAGCCAATGTACTTCTCAAAGAGATAAAAACATTCAACAGCGATCAAACTAGTAGCATGAACCATTGTAATTGGTTTGATATACGGATCACCTATTATTGTGATAAACTTCACTTTTGTTTTCATCAACGTTATTTTAAAACCAAATGTAGTCAATATCGTTAACGTAAATGTACTGTCTAATGAGTCTGTGAAAAATCATTATATATATATATATATATATATATATATGATTTTTAGACAGTTTGTAGATAACATTTCTAAACAGACAAGAATTAATTTGTTGGAATACAGTAAATGATTAAACATGATTTCTAAGTAAAAAGGTAATTTTTTTTTAAAGAATCAGATCTAATTTGTTTGCACATAGTTAAATGGTTCAAACTATTCTTACAGAAATAGTTCTACTTAGTGTTAATCATTTGTTCACACTCATTTTAATGGTTTCAAACATTGCTATCTAACATAAATAGTTTTATTTGCACTTAGTTAAATGGTCTTAAGTGTTGCTGTGTAACACTAACAACTCAACTTAGGCACACACTTAAAGAGTTTCGAGAACAGCTAATTAACATTCATAATTCTATTCCACATTACATATTAGCACACAGTTAAATAATTCCAAGTATTGCTATGCATTATTAACAATTCGATTTCCCATAAGACATTTGTTTGCACACAGTTTAAATGTCAAACTGTTCTATTTTACCCATAAATAGGACCCTATCAGGTACTCTAGTTCAGAGTGGACCTGGAAGTAATAACAATGAAGGGGTACTCTATATTCCCCAAAGCTCCTGGGCTAGAACCTCACCCTCAGATTGTTGAATGTCATTTGCTCAATCAGTTAGGGCAGTAGAATACACTGACTGCATCTCTGCAGAGAGGTAGGACCTCTCCATGAACTAGTGTCCGAGATATGACATTAAACAATCAGATGGCGAGGTTTCAGTAATGCTGGAACTTTGGGGAATGCGGAGTACCCCTTCATTGTCATCACTCCCAGGTCCTCTCTGGCTCGGAGTGGTCGCACTTGATAGGGTCCTATCTATGGGCCAAATAGAACTAAATTGCATACTTATGCTAAACTGAATTGCTAAAAATAAAACTTGATTCGGCATTAAATGACCCGAAAAGGGTTGATGCACTGTAAAACCAACCAACCAACCAACCATCCTGTTCAATGTCATATTCACGACAATTACTGGGATGGGTCTTACTTCTCTGCCTTCTCAAATCAAAAACCCGTTTTGCATTTATGAATTTCAAAATAAGTCCCTACTCATAAGGGATATCGGCAATAACGTTGGGACCTAAACATGTATCTCCTTTACCCAGTGATCTAGTGGAAGCTCATCGGACAGCCTTCCATGCATAACAACTCGCGCCCTCAACCACTGTGCAACTGCTTGATTATATTCCTAAATATCGATAGGCACCATATTCTTCAAAGAATCATCCTAAGTGCATCCCTGTTAACCGTATTAGAAGCTTTTAGCAAATAGACAAAAACCTTGGACAGAGGGACCTGTAACTCACTACTATTTTTCTGCATCTTCCGGGTCGAAAACATCATGTCGGTCGCTTCTCTGCCAGATAGAAAACCCATTTGTAATTCTCTAATGACTGCAGGACAGGTGTTCCCAACCCATCGATTCAACAAGGCTATTAAAGAACCTTGCCAACTACATTCAAAAGCGTGATTATGTATACGATTTCTAAACGATTTCTGGGTCAGAGTGAACTTGGAATTTATATTAGTGAAGGCGTCTTTACATTCCTCAGATCTCCAGTACTAAACACTCATCATCAAAGTATTTAGAGTAATATCTAGGACATTCGTTAGTGTGTGTGTGTGTGGGGGGGTTTCTTACCTCTTTGCAGAGATACAGTCGGCGTATTCTACAGCCCCAGCTGATTGGGGTATATGGTCTATGTTAAGACGATCTAAGGGTCAAAGGGAGCTAAACCCTTTTCTGTTTCAGGCGGAGTTACCTCCTCCCTTTTTACCCCTTCTGTTTTGAGTTCTCGTGTGAATATGCAAGAACTCAACGAGATTACTGGTGGCAGCACGAACGAAGGATGACTTCGAATCCGGGAAAACAAATGTTGAATTAATTTACCTTTTCCTGAGAGAGCTGTGACACACAGCTCAACCCATGTTGATAAATGTATTGCGTACCACCAAAATGTGTTTGTCCTTGTAAATAAATGTTCTAGTCAAGTCAACTGTGAATACTCTATTCATTTTTCCACTATGTCTGTTATCAATGTATTACACACAGACACACACACACACCATATTCGTCTTGGGATTAGATCTTCTGTAAGACACATTATTAGTTATGTTGTTTCGACACTCGCAGATGTAACAGTCAAGAAAAGTTCTGACATTCCAGCAAATGTTAAGTTTAATCTGGACCTGCAAAAATGATTTTGTTTCGTTTCTTCCTCTCCTCCCCACCCAAAAAATTACCTACCGCTAGCCGCCAGAAATGAATCGGTGCTCAGTCGACAGGCGACGTTTGGCATATCTATTCTACTACTATATAGTAGTCTAGGTGAGCAGTTTTCTCAAAAATCAGGCTCTTCAGAAAGGAGGACGCAACCAGCATGTTAGTTTAAGATTTCTTCCTATAATGTTTAGGAAGAAAGTCTTTAGAGTAATGTCTAGGACACTCGTTAATAATCAACAAAAAAAAGAGAACTTGCAAAATTGTGGACTTTGTTGTACCGGGTGACCACAGAGGAAAACTGAAAGAAAGTGTAAGGAAGGATAAATACCTCGACCTTGCAAGGGAATCGAAGAAACTGGAACACGGAATTAACAATCATACCAATTGTAATTGGTTCTCTTGATACAGTCACCACAGGATTAATAAAGGGACTGGGGGACTTGGAAATAAAAGGATGAGTGGAGACTGTCCAAATGACTACACTAATGAGATCAGGCAGAATACTACATGCTTTAAACAGGACAAGTCTGCATACATTGCCACACCTCCAACACTTGGTCAACACTCACAGGAAAGATGAGCTTTATTGCCGATAAGCAATCTATCTATCCGCACGTATACATCAGCCCAGTAATCTGAGGCTGTAGAATACACCGACAGCATCTCTGCTAAGGAACTGGACGTCCTGTATATGACACTAAACTATCTGAGTGTGAGGCTTCATTCCTGGTGGTTTGGGGAAGGTTGAGTACCCCTTTATTGCCATTACTCCCTGGTCCACTATGACCTGGAATAGTAGTAGCTGTCAAGGACATATTTCAGGGTAAAATAGGCATTTTTAGTCATTTAATTGGCATGAAACTAGTTGTATTGAACAGATTCATGAGTGTTAATTTGCAATACTTGAAACCATTTACCTGTGTGCCCATGAAACTACTTGTGTTATACTGGAATGCATGGAAATCTGGCATTTTAAATGATTGTTACGTACAAACTATTCATTTACAAATCATATACATTTGATATATATATATATATATATATATATGAAAAGGATTTGGCATTAAATAACCTACAAAGTTTGATACCCCGTAAAACACAAGCAACCAAGCCACCAATATATATATATATATAAATCAATATATAAGTTTATTTCCATCCTGTTCTTAGTTGAATGATTTTTTGTCCTGACTGAATTATTCCCGACTCCGGTTTAACTAGACTGAATAATACATACATATATATATATATATATATATATATATATATATAGAGAGAGAGAGAGAGAGAGAGAGATACATCTATGTACATACATATAGAAATATATGTATGCATATGTGTACATATATGCACATATTCCTATAAACATAGATATGTATGTGTATATGCATGTATATATGTGCATATATATATACGCAAATATACACACACGCACATATTTGTGTAAGTTTGTGTGTGTGTCTATCCTGAGTTTCATTTGACAACTGGATTTTTTCAACGCATGAAATTCTATGTAATGAAGCTGGTATGAGGAGGTGTGATATCAATGTATTCTAGATTTTATGCTTCTTTCCTGTTTCGTATTTGAGCACCTTCCTGTTTAAAGAAAAACGTTTATTAAAAGATTTGTTTATGTGCACACGCGCGTGCACACACATGTATATAAAAATAATGAACGAAACAATCTATTTTTCCAAAGCAATTCCTTTAGAATTCAATATACATATTCCAACGAGTTTCCGATGGGTCGAAGCACCTCTATTTAGTATGATGCTTCACTGTCATATTTCTTTTTGTGTCGTTTTCATTTTCAATTTTTTTTCCTTTCTGAGGAATTTTCAAGCGAGAAAAAACCTCAAGTAGAGTTAAAGGATCTGATCATTACAGTAGGTTTTGCTCTGTCCCAATCCTGTGTTTTGCCGAAACATTTTGTTCAAAAAGTATTGATACAAGCTTTGGTTTATGATTTCTTTTAAACTGTCTCTGATTTTACACTGTTTATGGATTAGCAGTCATTCAAACCCCAGTGGATTTCTTTTACACTGTCTCTGATTTTACAGTATCTCTGAACTAGCTGTCATTCAAACTCCATTGGATTTCTTTTACACTGTCACTGATTTTACAGTATCTCTGAACTAGCTGTCATTCAAACTCCAGTGGATTTCTTTTACACTGACACTGATTTTACACTGTCTCTGGACTAGATGTCATTCAAACTCCAGTGGATTTCTTTTACACTGTCTTTGATTTTACACTGTCTCTGATTTTACACTTTGTCTGGACTAGCTGTCATTCAAACTCCAATGGATTTCTTTTCAACTGTCTCTAATTTTACACTGTCTCCGATTTGTCCAGACACCTTGAGGGTGCGGAAGAAAAATTAAGAAAATTCTAGTTTAATTATAAACAACTATTAGGAAACAAAATTAATTTTAATTTTTAAAAATAAACAATGAAATTAGAAGGCAAACACGAAACAGTAAATTCACTCAGCATGGCCACCATTTTTTTCAGTTCTTGCATCAATACGCCTTCGAAACGATTTTCATGCTTTCAAAATAAATTCTTTAAACTTTTTATTCCATTCCCCTCGGTAGCAGTCCAATATTTGGATGGGAATGTGCATTTTTTTGTTTTCTAAAACGCATCATATCGTGCAATCAAGGAGGTTATGGTCTCGGCTTAAATCTTGTTTAATTGCTGTCCTCACAGTTTTCTCGTGGACTTTCAATTCATTAACGATGTGTGGTTCTTTTTAATTCCCGTAACGAGAGTAGTTAAAAAGCCTTCTTTTCTTTTTTTTTCAGTCGTCTAATTGTAATATAATGAACGAGGGATTTCGTTTTATATATCTTGCCTTTCGGTTTAGTTAGGCTGAAAACGTTTCGCTTAGCATATGGGTTAGTTAGGTGCAACATAAGCGCAGGTGTTCACGCGCGTGCGGGTAGGATGTGTCATTCAGATATGTCAAAATAAAAATCCCATATAGAAAATTGTGACCGGGGGATGTGAAAGACGTCATGCATCGGAAGCGTGTGCGGAGGATTTCGGGAGATTTGAGAAAAGTCAGTCAGTTGAGATTGAGACCTGGGCGGGGCCAGACGAATTTGTGCACTACGGGCGCCGCACGTGATGGGGGGCAGATGGAAAATTCAGCATAGAAAGACGGTATCTCTCTCCTTATGTCGAAAAACCTTTTAACTCAAAGGTCATAAAAAGTTTCGCACCTGAACTAAGAAATGGTGAGTGTGTTTGTTTGTTTGTTTGTTTTTATGTCATATCAACCTTTGTAGGTTATTTAACGCCAAATCCATTTTTATGTAAATAACCTGTTCTATTGAAAACAATTCAGTTTAGCATAAGTACAGTTTAATTGTCAAAAACATTTCCATTTCAAACTATTCAAGCAGTTATATGTAATAATTCAGTTAAGTGTAAATACAGTTTTAATGTCGAAAAACAGTTCTATTTGAAATAATTCAGTTAAGCATAAGCACGCAGTTTAAGTGTAAGTACGGTTTAATTGTCAAAAACCTTTCTATTTTAAGCTATTCAGTTTACTCAATTCATTTTAGCATAAGTATGCTGTTAGTTCTATTTAACCCATAGATAGGGCCCTATCAAGTGCTACCACTCCGCGCCAGAGTGGACCTGGGAGCAATGGCAATGAAGGGGTACTCCACATTCCCCAAAGCTCCAGCACTGCTGGAACCTCACCATCAGATTGTTTAGTGTCATATCCAGGACACTCGTTGGGGGGGGGTATTACCCCTCTGCAGATGTGCAGTCCGTGTATTCTATAGCCCCAGCTGACTGAGCAAAAGTGTTTTTGTGTTTCGGGATTCCTATGTGCGTTATGAACATTCTATGTACGTTTCACATATTCATGTATGGCTATGGTACACAATCCCTCTTTTCCTTTAAAAGCCGTTTTTCTGTAATTTTTTTTCTTTGCTTTGTATTCAGTAGACAAAGAAATTTGGGCTTGGTTTCGGCGTTAAGCAAATCATAGATTATTTGTCGTTTCTTTTCTAGTTAGGGCTGAATTATAATGTTGAAAAAGTGCTTAAATAACTGGGCTAGTAAAGAAAATATAAATCTATTGCGTTTCATTAAAAAATAGGATAAATAAGACCAAAAAATCGTTTCCGAAATTATTCCAGATTTTGCTTCCGTGCCTTCTATTGTATATCAGACTAGTATCAACCTCCTCTTATTTACGTTGCAACACGTCTTCATTTAAACATTTAATTTCAAAATCAGTGAAAGTCAAAGAGTATGCAGTCATATGGTTTCAAATAATAATCTGTCCTGGAGAATGAGACGTACAAAGTTCTCTTTTGAGATACAAACGGATCACCTAATCTCGGCCAGACAACAACAAAAAAAAAGAGAGCCTGCCGAATAGTAGACTTTACCATTTCACCTGTTCACAGTGTAAAACTGAGATAAAGCGAAAAGCGAGATTAGTACACTGACCTTGTAAGGGAAATTTTAAAAAATCTGTGGAACATGAAAGTGACAGTGATACCAATAGTAATAGGTGCACAAGTTATAGTCATCTAAGGATTGATAAAAGGACTGGAAGACTTGGAAAATAAGAGGACCAGTGGAGATTATCCAAACTATAACATTGTTGAGATCGGTCAGAATACTAAGAAGAGTCTTGAAGATTTGAAGGAGCTAGCTATCATTCAAACTCCAGTTGAAAACCATCTTCTAACGCTGGTGTGAAAAATTCTCAAAAGAGTAAAATAATTATCAGACCTATTAATAGTTAAGTAAAAAAAAGAAAACCTGCCTAACAGGAGACTATACTGTCCCGGTGGACCACAAATTGAAAAATCAAAGAAAATTAACAGAGAGATTATTTTTTGGACCTTGCCAGAAAACTAAAAAAGAAAAGGAACATGAAGATGAGTGATACTAAGTGTAATTGATGAACTTAGAACGATCCTCAAAGGCTTGGCAAAGGAGCTGGGGAAGTTAGAAATCGGAAGACGTACCAAGATCATCCAAACTACAGCATCGTTGAGGTCGGCCAGAATATTGAGAAGAGTCCTGGAGACCTGACGAACCTTGCTGGCTCTCAGACTCCAATGAAAGACCATCAGCTAACGATAAGGTGAAAAAATCGCCAATAATGATAATCGTAATAATAAACGGCCTGAATACTGAGAAGAGTCCTGGAGACTTGAGGAGACTTGCTGTCACTCAAACTCCAGTGGAAGACCATCAGCGTTAGCTGATGTGAAAAACTCTAATGAGTAAGTAATAATCACCTAATCTCGCCCAGACAACCAGACATTATAATAATCAACAAAAGAAATAGAACTTGCAAAATTGTGGACTTTGTTGTCCCGGGTGACCACCGAGGAAAACTGAAAGAAAGTGAAAGGAAGGATAAATACCTCGACCTTGCTACGGAATCAAAGAAATTGGAACATGAAAGCAACAATCATACCAATTGTAATTGGTGTTCTTGATACAGTCACTGCAGGATTAATAAAGGGACTGGGGGAATTGGAAATAAAAGGATGAGTGGAGACTGTCCAAACGACTATACTAATGAAATCAGCCAGAATACTGAGAAGAGTCCTGGAGACATGCTGTCACTCAAAAACGAGTGAAAGACCGTCATTTAACGCTGATTTGAAAAACTCCCAAGGAATAATAATCATCCTTATAAATTTAAGTAACAATAACAATTTTCAAGGCAAAGATTTTGTATAACGTGATATTGTTTTAAGCATTTCTTTTTAATATCTAACCATTTTCAAACAAATTTATTTGCTCAATAGATGGGACTCAATCAGGTACAATGAGTGGACCTGGGAGTAATGACACACTACCTATATCTCCGGAATTTGAGCTTGCCTTTACCTTGGTCACGTATTTTTTATCAGGTTCGGGGGTCTTACTTACATACAGAGGATACAGCGGATGTATTCAAGAATTCTGAATCTATTTTCTTTTAGACCAGTTGCTGTACCAAGGCTGAATAGCCCGATCTATCCTACTTTTTATCTGTAGTCAGGGAAAGAAGAGTTCATGCTTTTCTCAATAGCGTTAGCACGAATTGAAATTTAAAGTCAGCTTCACGATGTCCGCTTGTAAGACATCTTTTGATATATTTTAATCCTAGACCAAACTATTTTCATCTTTATTAAACATCAAATGTGATTTATCTTTTCATCTTTTTGTCCGTTGATTTTACTTCCTTTCGTTATATTTCTGCGTTGTTTTTGTTATATATATATATATATATATATATATCCTATTTTGGCCAAGAAGCAAAAAACCCCCCTAACTTTTAAAGAATTTTTAATCTATTGTAAACTGTTTATTATGATAAGTAAATAATGGTCTTTAGAACAATTACAGCCTATTGATGCATCAAAATAGATAACTAGAGGCAAATCATTGTTTACTTGCCAAAATTTAATTGTCCTTTTGTTCAGGAACATAATAACTTCGTGTAAAAAGCAGAAAAAACTATACAAATAATTAGAAGAATAATTTTTAAAAAAATAACGCTTCACAGAGAAAATAAAAGCAACATTTTTTTCTTGATGTTCACGCGAAAAACGTTAGTGAAAGAGACAGATATTATTCATTGACTCGTTGAATAATCTGCATTTTTTATGATTCTACAGCAGCTTTCCAACCGGCGGACATTTTAACTATGATGTCACGTTCAGATGTTTTAAGCACGACGACACATTCCGACATTTTAAATATGGCATCACTTAAAGACATTTTAACCATGACCTCACGTTCAGTATTTCTTCTTGTCTGATCTTAGAGAAAGTAGAGGTTGAACAGAATATATTTAAAGTTTAGTGGATAAAACTTACATCTGATAGAGTCCCTAACAGTGAATGATCAAAACACCGAAAGTGGAAATGTTGCTCTAATAATTTCATAAAATACCCGATGCTTTTCATGTCCTAATTTTGAATAAGACAAAGGACGTGAAAGAGTCAAATCTATGAGAATCAAAGCAATAAAGGTGATGATAATAGACGGAATAATTCATTTCAGGATTTGAGAAAAGTCGAGGTGTAATATTATTAAGGATGGTAGTTAATTATATTAGTTAATCCTCTTACTTGTAATAAATTGTGAGTTAGACAAAAACTCTGATGGTCCAATCGGCCAGGACCGTAGAATATACTGGCTGCATCTCTGCAGAGGGGTAAGTCTCCCTCAGCAACTGTTCAGGATATGACACTAAACAATCTGATGGTGAAGCTCCAGTAATACTGGAGCTTGATAGAATGTGGAGTACCTCTTTATTGCTATTGCTCCCAGGTCCTCTCTAGCCCGGAGTAGTAGCACCCGATAGGGTGCTATCTATGGATCTATTCGAACTAAACTGTATTGCTAAACTGAATTGTTTGAAATGGAACTGTTTGTATGTATAAAAATGGATTTGGCATTAAATACACTACAATGGTTGATATGTCTTAAAACCAAACAAAAAAAAAAAAAATTAAATATATATATGTAAATCGCATTCGAGAAGGTCAAATGGTGCACGTGTCGCACCAAATGGCAGGATATGAAATTGACAGGATGTTTTGAAATTCGCAGCACGTTTAAAGTTAACATTAGATGCGATGTCGACTGGCTTATCAATAACGGGTTTATGGAAAGTTTTTAATGCCACGTGTTCTTATCATTAGTTAATGATATTATTAATATAATATATAAGCAGAGTAATTTTGTGGTCAGTCGAGTCGGTAAGAGAGAATCGGAGTTGGTCGGAGAGATTCGGTTCCAAGGCTGAACGGTCCTGAGTGTGTGGGTGGGGGGAGACAAGGTGAAGTAATGAAGTCAGTGTTTTGAGCGTTCGTCTCTCACGAATAAGACAGTATATTTAATGAACATCAGGTATCATATTTACGTTACTAAGGTGGGAGGTAGTGGATGCATACAATAATATTGATGGTATCAGAAATATTCGAACAATACCACTCAAAGCCAATCAATACTTCCGTCTTCGATTGATCGCCACCATTTTGGTATTGTTTCAAACACTAGTCGTTGCAGAACTTATCCTCTCCTCTTGTTTCCAATGCACACGGTTTTTTGCTGTCGTAGAAGTAATGACCAGAATGAATTGCAACCAAAAGCAACTGGATTTAGTTATAATATTTTGCTACTTGTCATGCACCCCACCAAACGGACGAGTACAGCATCACGCGTTTTTTAAGGAGGGTTTCGAACCCAGAGCCGTCACCTTGACACGCCCGGTGGCTCCAAAAGTGCCCCGGGTCCCGTCGGCATACCCCTAAAAAAGAAGCACCACAGGTATAAGGCGATAAACGTAGCCTCTCCAAGGAGGGTTAGAGCCAGTGGGTACAGCTCCCTGAGGCCCGAGGACGGTCGGCTGGGTGACGTGAATGCTGGGCTTCCCTGGTATCCATGTCAGGTAGCCTCGACCGAGTAAAATACCACCACCAAAAGCAGTCAGCGTATTTTACCCCCTCAATGTATTTATGAGGAATACGACATACCCATTAATGTTCACAGGTAGGGTATATAACAATTTGATACCTCATGATATTCATGATCCCATATCGTTACAGGGGAAGATTGGAGAGCTTACTGACCTGACTATCTTGATCAAAGTGGGTTAGTCGGAATAATTTATATCAGAATTTAAAGGAAAGTAAGCCAGAGAGCGCACTATCTGAGCTATCGTGATCAATGTCCAAATTAATTCTGTCAGGATTTGAGACAGTTCTTGACAGATCAAATAACTCAAGAGCCAAGATATAGTTATAAAAGTGTGCTAAGTGAAGGAATCAGAATTTTATGTTGTATTTATTTTTAAGTGATTTGGAATTTCTACTCTCAGTCGGTCATGTGCAAGCACTGTCTCAGTTTTTATTTCCTTCTTTCACTTTCACTTTCAATTTCGTTTTCGTTTTCGCTTTTTCTACCTCAAATCTTACGTGCTTCGACTCAAAAACTGCCATTCTCAACTGGACACCGTTGATTTATTGATACAGCTTTCCTTTACCCGGGCACCTAAAACTAAAACCATCCGAGCAACATGGTCAGGACAATCATATAAGATCCTGCTTCCTGAATAGAACCTCGCATCCGCGCCATGTTCAAGTCGCGTTTTTCGTATTAGAAAAGATGCGGGTTCGATTCAAGCAGGGAAGGCCAAGTCTACTTCTTTTTCTTAGAGAATATGGTGGTTCTCGTTCATTGCTGACATAACCACTATTCTCTATTACGAATGTAGAAAAATGTAAAGTATTTCATCTTCGATCCAAAATCATTAAAGTTGAATATACGTGGTGCCTTCAATAAGTTTCCAGAGTTTTTTGTACAGGCCTTTAAGATTTGCTTGGACTATTGAGAATTCAGTATGTTATTGCTATACATCGAATGAGATGACCGACCAATTTTTATGATTTCAGGTTTAAATGAACAGCAAAAGCAGCAATTGGAATATATCCCACTAAAGCCTGATTGTCACAGCTGGTGAATTTCAAAAATGCAATCTGGATGTGAGGACACTTTAGAAGAACGATATGCAATAAAATTCTGTTTTAAACTTGGAAAAAATGATGCCACAGAAACGTATGGAATTCTTCAGACTACTTTTGGAGCATCTTGCATGAATCGAGCATCAGTTTTTGAGTGGCATAAGAGATTCAAGGAAGGTTGGGGGTCTGTGAGGGATAATGAGAGTGTGGAAGGAGTAAGGACGTCAATACACCAGAGTTGATTGACGAAAGAGTTAGGGTTAGGGTTACTATGTTGAGGTTTTAAGGGAGTTCAAGAAGATATTCCTAGGGAAGAGGCCAGCACTCTTCAAATCGGTCGGTGGCATTTCCTCCAAGACAATGCACTAGTTCACGACTCCATCCTTGTCACAAACTATTTGACCAAGATGGGCATCAAGTCAGTTCCTCAGCCTCCCTATAGTACCGACCTTGCTCCCTTTGACTTTGGCTTATTCCCTGTCGTTATGAGAGAATTGAGGAGATGAAAGAGGCTGTGATGAAGGTCATTGACATGCTCACACAAAAGGACTTCCGAGGGGCTTTCCAGAAGGTGTTTGAACAGTACAAGTGCATTGCAGCCGGAGGAGATTAGTTCGAAGGGGACTAGAGTTTCATGTGTGTACTATCAATAAAATTGCCCATACAAAAAGTCTGGAAGCTTATTTAATGATCCTCGTAAATCGAGCAACAGGAAAATCAAATGTAAATTAGGAATACAATTTTAGAGTTCGACGGTGGGAAATGTTAAGAAAATATATAAATCCCTAATAAGATCTCATATCGATTATTGTACTCAGTTCTGAGTTCAAGTGTCTTGATATAGAAATTGCATTGTAATATTCAGATCAAAGGTCCAAGAAAGAAGAGTGACGAAAATAATAAAAAATCCAAAGATTACAGTTAAATGGAGTGACGAGAGAACTTAGGTTTGACTATTTTACAAGAAAGAAGAATGTAAGTTGTTCTAACGGAAACATTTAAAACATTTTCTGTAATTTCTTATTATGATTGGTATTTTTTCAATGTTTCTCCTCAAACGGGAAATTTATTTTCAAGGCGTATTTACAAAAAATCAAGTCTACAAACCAGTTGGATTGTTTTGCAAATAGTAATATATACATGTAATATATACATGTAATATATATATATATATATATATATATATATATATATATATTTGAACAAATCTGGTTAAAAACAGAAATAGTGTAGAAAATTTTAACATTTAATTGGATGATTTCAGGAAAAATGGTAAGAAAAAGATCAAGAAGTTATTGACAGAATTTGATCTATAGTGGATAGTCTGTTCGCCAATGTCCCGGGAAACCAAGGTTCAATCCAGGGTTGAAACATACCAAAGACTCAAAAATGGTACATGATGCCGCTTTGCTTAACACTCAGCATTATTAGATACGGATCAAGAGTAAAGTGGAGTAATCCAGGGAAATTAGTAGTGCCCTCTCTTACATTGTAGCTGTTGAAAAGGGAGCCTTGGGGTCACCCTCGACTACGTTCGTCAACTTTACTCACTTATATACATATATATTGTAATAATAATGTGAATGTTCTTTGAAAAGAGTCTTTTAAGTTAGTGTGAAAAAATAGTAAAAAGAGGAGGTGTCGGAAAAAGAAGAAAAACAACCACAACAAATGACAACAAATACAAATAATAATAATATGGCTGAGTTTATCAACAAAAAGATTCCAATGAGCCAAAATCTCGATACAGAAATATCTATAAATTACTCTGGATTTAGTAACATCAATTTGACTGAAAAAAAAGTAGTCTCACTATGGACTTTTTAGAAAGTTAAAACTCAAGAAATTTGAAAATTAAAAAATTTTTGACCCATTTAAAAGTTCTCTAATTATGAAAGAACTTGGTCACATCTGCGTCTGGTGCGGTGATATTAAACAACCTTGGGGTCTGGTTTAGACACAATATAAAAGTAAAAAAAAAACGTAAAGTTGGCGACCGTAGTCAACGGCGACTAGAAGGCTCCCTTTTCAATAGCTACTACACCGAGGTGTTGGGGAAGGCGCTACTCCTTTTTCTGGATTGCTCCACTTTACTCTTAATACGTACATTATATTGCTGAGTGTTAAGCAAGGAGGTATCAAGTACCATTTTAAAAGTCTTTGGTGTGACCCGACCTAGGATTGAACCAAGGTGTCCCGGACCATTGGCGAACACTGATCATTAAAACATGACTAATCAAAACATAATTCAACGTAGGACCCAGAGAAGAGATCTGGTTGTCATGATCGGCTGGTGCTCCCCTGATAGCCAACATAAGGGATCTGATTGGCATCTGTCGAATGTTGGCTGTTCTTTTCAGGTACACAAATAACGATCTAAACAACCTTTCTAATCAGAGACTTCAACGCAGAAAATGGACGAGAGAAGAAAACAAACTTGCGCATCACTGCTATTTTAGGATCAACCCTAATTTAAAGAGGTAAAAAAAAGAATGATTGAAATCTAGGAAAAATGCGCTCTATTTTAAACAACAAGCTTCCCTGATCAAACTAGAATGATAATAAAGAAACCTTAGTTTTCTGACATTGAAATATTAGAAATACACCAACAGGAAATCGGGAAACATGTCAAAAAACCCGAATTCAAGAATCAAGACTATACAGGGAATAATGTCTGAAAGAAAATCTCATGGTTAAGAAAGGGAAACCTTAAAAGAGAAACGGAATCTCTTCTAATGGCGGTACAAAGCAACACCGTAAGAGATAGAAACGGATCACTTAATAAAAGCCAGACGAGCAGACTTAGTGATATTTAAAAAAAAAAAACCAGCCGAATAATAGACTTCCTCGTTCCGACTTACCACAGGGTAAAACTGAAAGAAAGTAAAAAGAGAAATAATTACCTAAACCTTGCTAGAGAGCTGAAAAACTGTGGAATACGAGAGTGATGGTGACACCAATTACGATTGGCGCTCTCGGTAGAGACACCAAAGATTGATACAAGGACCGGAGGACTTGAAAATAAAAGGACGTGTTTTGACCATCAGAACAACAGCATTGTTGAGATCAGCCAGAATACTGAGAAGAGTCCTGAAGACTTGAAGAGACTTGCTGTCGCTCAGACTCCAGTGAAAAAACATCAGCAATCGCGAGTGGGAAAAACTCTCAAAAGAGAAAATTATGAGAATATATCATCCAGCATTTTATGATCGGCCAGAATACTGAGAAGAGTTCTTGAGGCTTGAGGGGACTTGCTGTCACTTAAACTTTAATAAAAGATCGTTGGCTATCGTAAGTTTGAAAGACTCGCAAGAAGTAATGATAAGTCAAGTAAAGTTGTCTCCCTTTAGTTGAGGGTGACCAGAAGGCTCCCTTTTCAATAGCAACTATACCGAGGTGTAGGGGAGGGCGATACTCCTTTTCCCTGGATTGCTCCACTTTACCATTGATACGTACCTTATATTGCTGAGTGATAACCAAGGAAACATCAAGTACCATTTTTAAAGTCTTTGGTATGACGCGACCTGGGATTGAACCCATGTCTCCAGGACCATTGGCGAACACTCTACACACAAGGCCAACGAATAATAATAATATATTATTATTGAACATAAAAAAAGAAATCAAAGAAAAACAACAAAGAGACAAATACCTAGATCTTGCCAAAAAACCTTTAAAATTATGGAACATGAAGATGACAGTGATACCAGTCGTAATTGGTGCACTTGGAACGATCCCCAAAGGCTTAATAAAAGGGCTGGAAGAATCGGAAATCGGAGGTGGAACGGAACCGTCCAAACTACAGCATTGTCGATATTAAGATGAGTCTCGGAGAATTGAGAAGACATTCTGTCACTCAGACTCCAGTAAAAGTCCATCAGCTAACGCTGGTGTGAAAAACTGTCAAAAAGTAATATAAAAATAATAAAATTATCTGCGATTTTGAGAAACAAATATATCACCAAATCCCTTCAGAAGACCAGTCCTAGATATAATGAAAAAAAAAAAAAAATAGAAAAATAACTTGCCATATAGAGGATGTTACTAAGAAAGGGTTAAAAATACTTGGACTTTACCAGTGTACTAAAACATAGTGAACCATGTGTGTGAAAGTGATACCAGTTGTAGATGGTACACTTGGAAATGTCACCAAAGGCTTTGTGAAGGGACGGGAAGAGATGGAAATCTGAGAATGAACCGGGACCATCCAAACTACAGGATTGCTGAGAGTGACTAGAATATTCAGCAAAGTCCTGGAGACCTGAGGAGACTTGCGGTCACAAAGACTTCAGTGAAAGTCCGCCAGCTAACACCGATGCGAAAACCTGCCAGAAAAATATAATGACGAAAGCAATTTGTGCCACTACAAGAGAGATCGGAGATACCATATGTTAAGCCTCGGGCGTGCAAATCTTTATAATTTGTATCGAGACTTTTAACAAGACAAAGAAGATCGGAGAATGGACAACCGAAACATACTGAGCAAAACCCCGAATAGAAATATTCCTGTCCAAATCATTCATAAAGTAATCATACATCTTCAAGTAATTTTATTCTTTGCTTTCGTTTTCTCCTTGCCTTTCAAAATATCACGCGAGGAAATCACTCGACTAAAAATGCTTCCTGTGATGCGTTTGGCTCATAGAGTAGCTAACCTGAGACCAGGATTATGTTTTTGTTCAGCCATATGATGAAAAACATGTCTTTTCACTTAATGAATTTATTGTTGACCGTTCAGATATTACGTAGACGGGTAATGTGTCAACGGTTGAGTCACTTGAGACAGAAATGATTATTTCAAGCTGTTAGAAAATGTGTACCATAATCAAAAACGTCTCTCTGATCACAGACACAGGTAATTATCGGGCCAATGACATTTGCAGTGTGGCTTTCAAACCGTTCCTGATGGGTCTTGGGTTTTATCGCTACAACGAATTGAAAATGGGGAGAGATTCAATTGAAAAGCAAAAACAAGAATCTTGAAAAAGGTTTTTAGATAATATTCCCCGTTTTTGTTCCGACTTGGGAGAAAATAGCAATTTTTAAAAAAAGGTTACGGGGCTGTAAGGTTTGGTGGTGGTTTTATTTTAGTGCGTTTTGGTGTTGGTCATTTACTGGGTTCTACGGGATGATTTTGTAGTTTTTGGTATCTGACTCCTTGGTTTTTCTTGTTACTCCATTACCCTGTTCTCTTATGGTTGGCTGGAGCTGTAAATGAACATGAAATGATAAAAAGACAAAGACAAAAATACTTTAAAACTTAACTTTTATTCTACAGATCGACAACTATTTTGTGGTGCGGAACTTTCTTTCTGGGCTAAGAAAAGCGGTCAGTCTAGTGAGGTGTAAAGAGATCTGACCAAGAGTTTTTTTTGGCGCCCGGAAACTCATCTTTTTCAAGCGTGATCGCTCTTATCAGAGGCTACCGACGAAATTATCATTTTTTTGTATTTGTTTATTTTACTGTATTTATTCATTTCATTTTTTAAATTACTTATTCAATCCCACGAAGTATTCTCAACACACAAACATAATTGCTTGTTTGTTTGGGTTTAATGGCATATCAACCTTTTTTGGTTATCTAATGCCAAATCCATTTTTATACAAATAAATAGTTCTATTTCAAACAATTCAGTTTCGAATAAGTACACAATTTAATTATCAAAAACATTTCTATTTCAAGCAATTCAATTTGATCAAATAGTTCTAATTCAAACAATTCAGATAAGTATACGTATAGTTTTTATTTACACACAGTTAAATGTCAAAACAGTCCTATTTCAAGCAATTCAGCTTAACATTTGTACGCATTTTAGTTCTATTTCACCAATATATAGGACATTATCAGGTGCTACTACTCTGGACCAGAGTTCACCTGGGAGTAATGGCAATGAAGTGCTACTCCTCATTCCTCCAAAACTTCAGGATTACTAGAGCTTCACCATCAGATTGTTCAGTGTCATATCCTGGACATTTGTTAGGGGAGGGTCTTTCCCCTCTGCAGAGGTGCAGTCGGTGCACCGACTGAACGTCTGCAGAGGGGTAACCCCCCAATGAGAGTCCTGGATATGACACTAAACAATCTGATGGTGAGGATCCAGTAATGCTGGAGCTTCGGGGAATGTAGAGCACCAGTTTATTGCCATCGCTCCCGGGTGGACTCAGGCCCAGAATGGTAGCACCTGATAAGGGTGCTACTTATGGGTTAAATAGAACTGCATACTTATGCTAAACTGAATTGTTTAAATTAGAACTATTTGACTAAACTGAATAGCTTGAAATAGACATGTTTTTGACAATTAAACTGTGTATTCATGCTAAACTGAACTGCTTGAAATAGAACTGATTATTTGCATAAAAATGGATTTGGCTTTAAATAACCTACAAAGGTTGATGTGCCATAAAACCTAAACAACCAAACTACTAAGCAGTTTTGGTTTCGATTCAGTTTATTGCGTGACAGACGCCTTTAATTTTTGCATGGTGTATCAAAAACCTCCAGAGGAGTCTTCGTGGCGTAGTGGCTAACGTAATGGACTGCAGTATCAAAGGAAGTGAGTTCGAACTCCTCTCAAAATATTACGTTCACATTCGGACTAATACCTTCAGAAGTGGTGTGAACCCCCTTATCCCCACCAGTTGGTCCTTCTACAAGGATAGCTTTGGCATGAAATGACCCATGAAATTTGATCTGCAATTAAACAACTGTTGTATAGTATCCCGTACCAATGTGACTTCCGGTATCGCGGAGGTATAAAAGACGTTGTGCTTCTAAAGCAGGAGGGTCCTGCAAGATCTCGGTCAGTAGTAAGACCAACTTTGGACAAATATTATAAGTCTCGCGCTATAGGTGTGTTGTATAGTACACTGTGTCGTTATTAACAACGAGGAACACGTATGTATATAAAGATATAAGATTATATTTTTATTTTCGGCGATGATACTTGTGTGGAGCAGAAAAAAAAGCAATCGCAGAGAGTTCGCACACACGGAGGAGCTGTCGGGAGACGGACGAGCCAGTGAACAACTGACTTTAGCCGAAATTCGGGAACTTACATAGTCTACAACTCTCACGTGACCTGCAGCAATTCCTCTTTTTCGTTAACTATGGTTAAGCCCACATCTCACTTCTTTGCTTTTCATTGGTTATGTTGTCTGCTTCCCATTGGCTACTTACCCAAGCCCGGTTCTGTGGGCGTACGCATCTGACACCGAATTGAACGACGCCCACTGTTCGGTGATTTTCCGATATCTTCGACCGGATGCATGTTGGCATGGTGACATTTCGGCAATCACCTTGTTGATATTATCCTTGAGCGGATATGATCCTGTCAACATCCTCAGATACACAGCACTTGTGGATATGATGACATTTCGGTGATCACACCGGTCTTATCAATCTATCTGTCAACAACATCCGCCGCATTCACACCCGCAGGTCACGTTAATATATTACAGGTGTTACACCTATGATATTTGTTGGACTGTACCACTTCAGTTAATAAATAAGTAACTCTTTTTTTCACTGTGTATCTATTTCTTACCAAGATAAAACAACAACAACCAAAACCTGCTTTATGTTTTTATTATTTTTATTATTTTTTATGCAATTAAGTATTTTTGTTGTTCTGTCGACTTGGGCTGCAGAATATACCGACTCTATCTCTAAACTGGGGTAATACCCATCCAACAAGTCTCCTGGATATGACATTAA
The DNA here is from genome assembly GCA_963585895.1 of Sepioteuthis lessoniana. Classification (NCBI taxonomy): domain Eukaryota; kingdom Metazoa; phylum Mollusca; class Cephalopoda; order Myopsida; family Loliginidae; genus Sepioteuthis; species Sepioteuthis lessoniana. Next base: position 15,557,496 of record OY757915.1, on the reverse strand, counting down.
ACAATCTGATCCAGTAATTTTGGAACTTTGGGGAATGCGGAGTACTCTTTCACAGTTATCGTTTGCTGCTCCACTCTGACCCGGAGTGGTAGCATCTGATAAGGTCCTATGAATGGGTCGAATAAAACGGCTTGAAGTTTAAACTGTATGCAAACAAATAAAATGTTAAATTGAATTGTTTGAAATAGAACTGTTAGATCATTTAAGTGTGTGTAAACAAATGACTTATGCTAAATTGAATTTTCAGAAAAAGAAATGTTTGATTCTTTAAATGTCTATATATACAAAATGTGTTTACAAATCATATATTTGATATAAATGTAAAATTGGAAATTAGCATAAATGATCAACAATGGTTGATAAGCATGTGAAGGTGCCCGTGGTGTAATGGTTATCGTAGGAAATGGACACGGCGACACAAGTTCAAATCCTGAACGAGACTGATAGCATTTCACATAGCACTAATACTCTTGGGAAAGGTATGAATCCAATTATTCTCCCTCCAGCTATGGGTAAATAGGGCAGACTGGATTCTTCAGCCTTGATGAGGCAACTAGTCTAGAGAAGGAAAACTCTGAATTCGAACCTGTTAAACTCTGCTTAAAAATTGACCTTGTGTCATATCCTGCCCGAGCGGAGGGGTTGGGTAAATATGGATAAGCATTTTAAATAAACCTATGTATATCTATTTGTACTTAATTGAATGCCCAAACGCATGCGCGCGTTTTATGCTAATCCCCTGGTCCCAAGAAGCCATCCTCTATATTGCCCAGTCGACTGCACATTTACTGAGTGGTTAGACTCCGCAATGAGCATCCTAGATATGACAGTAAATAATCTGATGGTGAGGTTCCAGTGATGCTAGGGGTTTGGGGGAATGCGGAGTACCCCTTTATTGCCATTGCTCTCAGATCCCCTCTAACTCGGCGGGGTAGAACCTAATAGGGCCCTATCTATGGGTTAAATAGAACTAACGACATACTTTGCTAAACTAAATCGCTTGAAATAAATGTTTTTGAAAATTGAAACGTACCTACATTTAAACTGTGTGCTTATGCTAAACTGAATTGTTTGAAATGGAACTGGTTTCAGACAATGAAACTGTACTTACACTAAACTGATTTGTTTAATATAGAACTGTTTTGACATTTAACTGTGTGTAAACAAAATCCTTACTTATACTAAACTGAATTCGCTGAATTAGAACTGCTTGAATAAACTGAATAGCTTGATATAGAAATGTTTTTCACAATTAAACTGTAATTACATTTAAACTGCGTACTTATGCTAAACTGAATTTTTTTTAAAAAGAACTATTTTCATAAAAATGGATTTGGCGTTAAATAACCTACAGAGGTTGATATGCCATAAAAACCAACCAACCAACCAACCAACCTTCTTCTAAAGCAATCAAAATTTTTATGAACTTACATGTTAATAAATATATGTATATATACTTGTAATTAATTGAGTGCTTAAATATATAATTTTACAAAAAATCTGCCGTTTAAAATTCGTTGTAAGAGTAAATGGAAATTCTTGGTCAAGATTTGTATAAATAGCTTTCTAGTTATCTTTGGGTCAGGGGATTCTTAGCTTGCTTAGAATTTCTTCGAGGCGTTGTCGTACAACAATGGGATCTTGAAACCTGTCGGTGTAGACCAGATTCACTACTCCATCAATCGATTTACATTCTCTGATTGGAAAATTACTTTGTTTGCACCAGCGTGCTTTATGGATACCTACGCCTCACAAACTGTTAAATCTTCTGTTGCAATCACACGTTGCAGTCGGGTCCTGTTAAAGGTCATCTCTCTCTCTCTCTCTCTCTCTCTCTTGATATATATATATATATATATATATGTGTGTGTGTGTGTGTATGTGTGTGTCACATACAATCTCTCACTTTCCAGGACACACACTCTATCTCTTCCTCTCTCTCCTCTGTCTCTCAGACAGACAAAATGAATTGTAATCTGCATAAAGAAGAGACGTTCACTGACTGATTTTAATGGCATCTCAACCTGTCTCAGTTTATTGTTAGTTCATGCCTCTATTTTTTCTGTCGTTGTATCTTTAGCGTTCTTTTTTTGGTCACGATCCAACTAAATCCAATTAAATACGAATATTTTTTAAGCAGATCCATTTGAACCATAGATTGAACCCTAACAATTCATTCCACTCCGGGTCAGAGTTGACCTGAGATTAATAATAATGGAAGGGTACTCAACAATCCCCAGAACTGGAGCCTCACCATACAGTTTAGTATCAATGCCCTGGATACCTTTTTTTGTGGGGGGCAATCCTTTGCAGGAAATACATTGAGCGAATTTTAACCCCACCTCCCCGACAGGGAGAAAAACACGAAGTATTGCCGGGACGAAGAAAGAAAGGTCAAGGTAGCTGACTAAATATCGACAGGGAAGGCTATGAACCCTATTAGTACTTTTTCCTGGTCAGTCCCAGGGGCAGTTTGAAGCGGAGTTAAGATCCTGATGAATAACCGCGACGAAGAATATTACAATGGCTGACAAACATACAACAAGTGGGAGAGGAAAATTTTAGATCAATATTAGAATTGCCCTCCCATCCTGCTACCAAAAGCAGGGACATTTTTGGTAGAAACTTCATAAACTATATTTAAAACAGAAATTAAAAGCCTATTTTTTTTCTTTATTTATTCAGAAAGAAATATTCAAAAATATCATTAGTCTTTTACTCACTCTGCTTTGGGTAATACCGAACCAGTATATTTTTGATTTTGATAGTCAAGAGTCGTATTGTTTTTATTTATAAGTGGGGAAACGAGCACACACACACACACACACATGTACACACACACACACAGAGGTCTGGGTTTATGCCTTTCCCAAGTTCATGAGAAGGAAGTAAAACCGTTTCGTCCAGGATTTGAACTCGGGTAGCTGATTCCATTCCCAACGACAATAATCATAACACTAATTGCAACTGAAAAGTTCCTGATCCAACCAAGAACAGAATGATCTGGACTCATAAAACGTAGATGTTTTTTCAAACATTCATCATGAAGTTTGATACACTTTGCACATTGTCAAATTTCTTTAAACCTCTTCGTCTTTTCAATTTTTCTATCTGATTTTCCTCAAGATTTTTAGGGAGAGAAATATTGTTTTATTTTTTATTTTAGTATTCTATTTTGAGAAAGAAACCACATTTTGCAGATGTAAATCTGTTTCAATCACTTCGATTTGTTCGAATACTTATGAGAGGTACTATTTACCCAACCCCTCCGCTCGGGCAGGATATGACACAAGGTCAATTTTTAAGCGGAGTTTAACAGGTTTGAATTCAGAGTTTTCCTTCTCCTAGACTAGTTGCCTCACCAAGGCTGAAGAACCTAGTCCGTCCTACTATTTACCCATAGCTGGAGGGAGAATAAGGGGGTTCATACCTTTCCCAAGGGTATTTGCCCGAAAGTGAACGTAATAGCGCGACTGGAGTACGAACTCGCGTACTACGATTCTGCAGTTCATCGCTTTAACCATTACACCACGAGGACATCCCTTATGAGAGGTACCACACACACATGTACACACACGCATATATATATATATATATATATATATATATATATATATATATATATATATATATATATATATATATATATATATATATATATATATATATATATATATATATATATATATATATATATATATATATATATATATATATATATATATATATATATATATATATATATATATATATATATATATATATATATATATATATATATATATATATATATATATATATAAATTGAGAGAGAGAGATATTGGTGGAACGCTCTACTTTCACTTGCCCTGTCGGCTGGGGCAGTTGAATATACCGACTGACTCTCTGTAGAGGGGTAACACCGCCCCCAACAAGTGTCCTGGATATGACACTAAACAATCTCATGGTGAGGTTCCAGTAATGCTGGAGATTTGGGAAATGCGTAACACTCCTTCATCGCCATCTCCCCCAGGTCCTCTCTGGCCCGGTCTGGTAGTACCTGATATGGGTCCTATACATGGGTCAAATAGCACTAAAACGTGGTTTCGAGAGTTTACTGTTTTGACATTTTAACTGCGTACTTATGCAAAACTAAATTACTTGGAATAGAACTGTTTTTGACATTGAAACTTACGCTAAACTGAATTGTTTGAATTAGAACTCTTTGACTAAACTGAATAGCTTAAAATAGAAATGTTTTTGATAATCAAACTGTGTACACAGGCTTAACGGAATTGTTTGAAATAGAACTGGTCATTTGTATAAAAATGGATTTGGGATTGAATAAACTACAAAGGTTGATATGCCATAAAACCAACCAACCAACCAACCAACCAAGAAACCATTTTCACCCCACGCACATTTACAATGTGTTTATTCTTATTGTGCTCATATATTCATATAACAATGAACTTTGTTTTAAACACCTCAAATGATTCTGGACAAGATTTTAGAAAAACTTTTTTTTTGCATTTCATTTAAGAATTTACTTCTATCTAAAAAATCATTTTCCAGAAATCTAATTATCAGAATAGAAGTGTTTCGTTTATTTTGTCTTGAGAGAGAGAGAGAGAGAGAGAGAGAGAGAGAGAGAGGTTTAGATAAAATAAAGAAAACTCCTATATATATATATATATATATATAACATAATTTGGCATTAGATAACCCACAAGGGGGTTGATGTGTCATGAAATTCAACCAAGCCAAACATCTGCTTCAAAGGATTTTTAAAAGTAAACAAATGCATATCATTCAAGCACTTTTAATAATTAGATAAATAAAAGTAAAATTGAGACAATTAATGATCCAGCAATTTTTAACGGAATTATTTTACGAACCTTTTTTGTTTATTCATTCAAAATGATTGACTCAGGTTAGTAAAATAAATAAATAAATAAATAAAGAAAGAATAAAAATTAAAATCCTTTTTTTTTACTTTTACTATTTAAAAGATTTAATAAATAAAATTCTAAAATTATCTGGACAATATTGTTTCGTTTTAAGTACCTGGCAAAACAGAATTCCTAAAAATATTCATAAGGGGACTTTTTTTCTTCAAAAGTTCTAAAAATTCATATTAGATAAATTTAAGATCAGAAACTTCTCAAAAAAGGAACCTGATAACTTTGTATTTAATACCCGACTCAACTTTTATGTTACGGTTTTCGATTTATGCCCCAGTTGTGCTGCGGAGCAATGTTCCTTCTTTCGGTCGTTTGGGCCCTACCTGGCGGAACGGAGTTGGTAATGTTATTAAGGGATTCAAATACAATTATCTATTGAATACCCCTTCATTGCTATTTCACGGGAGGGTTGCAATCAGGAAACCATGATGTGAAAAACTCTCAATAATAATAAAAATCATAATATGAAGAGACATATACTTAGAGAGGGGATTCTTCTTGTCCCATACCTTCTTCCGGAAGCCAGGGGGTGCCAACGCTTGAAACTCCTTGCAAGCCATATCGTTGGAGAGGTCACCGAGATGCCCCTGATCGGCTGCTTGTCCCTCCTTCGACTCTCGATTCTCTGCATTCTGTCTAAATCTGACCGTGTGGTTCTCATCACGTGGTCTCCCCCCTGTTACACACCTGTTGTACCCGACTGCCTTGATGCGCTGCCCTGTTTACTAATCACAACATGACAGCTTGTCAAAGCACACGGGGTCACTAGGAACGAACCGAAAATCCATGTCTTATGTTATATAACATCAGGTCACAACCTCTTCAGCCATTAATGTAGAAATAGGTACAAGTGGCCGAAGAGGAAGAGATGGTGGCTCGAAGCTGTGTTCAGAGGGACTGAGTTGGAAGTGAAGAATAAAAAGTTAACAACGGAAGTAGACGGGATAGTGTTGGAAGTCACGTGAAGAACTTTTGAAATAAAAACAAAAAGGAAAAAAAATCCATGTGTTATTTTGAAAATTTAGAAGACATATGCAAATGTCATAGCCCAAGACAACAAAACAGAAAAATAAATACCACCCTATTAGCAGCGAGAACGCTCGGGGTGTGGGGGCATCCGCCTCTTTCCCTAAGAGAAGAAAAAATGGTAACGTAAATGAAATTCTTATTCTTTTTGTAACATCTCTAACTAAATTATCGAATTATTATTGCATGTGTTCGTAATTTTGGCCACAGCCAAATTGTAAATACGGCCTCGCATGTTACATTAACAGGCTGATATATAACTGGCCGATGTAATGTAAACAAAAAAAAAAGTTTCTTTGTTTACATTTTACATTTCTGAAAAAAACCCAGTTTATCAAAATAGACCGTATAGGCTATTGAAAACCATAAAAGCAAGATAACTCACAGCCCTTTATGATTAATGGATTAGTAAAACACAAAGAGTAAATATGCATTTTAATGTTGAAACGAATTAAAATAACGATGGATAAATTCAGGCAACATGATTATATTATTTTTTCTGTTCAATTTTTAAAGTTAATTCTCTTTTTAGGTTAATTTCATTTGGGGCCATGAATAGGTTATTTTTTTGTTTTTGTTTACATCGGCCTGTTAGAAATCAGTCTGTTAATGTAACATGCAGGCCGTATTTACTATTTGGTCGTGGACTTGTGTATAATATTTGTGTCTGAATAGAAATAATGAAGAAATTGTAGTGGAGGTATTGGGTTGAAAATGAAGTATAAAAAATAAACGAAGGAAGTCATCGGGATAGTATTTGCAGTCACGTAATGAAATATAATTGGTATCACCGTTACCTTCATGTTTCATAGCTTTTTTAGTCCTCTAGTAAGGTCTAGGTATTTGTCTCTTACTGTTTACTTGATATTCACTCGGTGATCGGTCTGGACGGCAAAATCCACTATCGGGCAATTTTTTTAAAGTCTCACCGGTTGTGGTCGTCTGGTCAGGATTTCGTGATCTGTTTGTATATCAAAATACCCGAAAATTTTGTGCGTCTCATTTTCCAGGACAGGTTCTGGTTTATGCATATACTCTTTCATAGTCTGTAACGAGCAGCAGGTGGCATAGGCCTCCATGTAAACGCAGACAAGACAGAATACATGTGCTAAAGAGACGTCATCTCCGCACAAAAGAGTGGCCTCATTAAACTAGTGGACAAGTTCACCTACATCGGAAGCAGTGTCTCATCAACCGAAAATGGCATCAACACGCGACTAGGAAAGGCATGTGCAGCTGTCGATTGGCTATCGGTCATATGGAAGTCAGACCTGACCGATGAAATAAAACGCAGTTTTTTCCAAGCAGCGGTCACCCCCCCAATTTTTTTAGTACCATTCTTAATGGGAATAAAGGTCGTATCAATACTGTTGTATGAAGACACCACTTGGACACTAACTAAACGTTTGGAGAAAAAGCTTGACGGCAATTACACAAGAATTCTACGAGCTATATTGAACAAGTTCTGGAGGCAACACCCCACAAAACAGCAGCTGTACAACCACCCACCACCAATCACGAAAACTTTAAAAGTTAGACGAACCAGACATACAGCACACTGCTGGAGAAGTAAGGGCGAACTCAAAAGCGATATACTCCTGTGGACCCCGTCACTTGGACGAATGAAGTCAGGTCGAACAACTAGAGCCTATATGCAACAGCTCTATGGTGATATAGGATGTAGCCTGGAGGACCCCCCGGGAGCGATGGACGATAGAGACGGGTGGCGAGACAAGTTTGGAGAGATACGTACAAGCTAAGCGACATGATGATGATTAAGGACAAATTTCAGTTTCTTGCACAATTCCCAATAGATTCCCTTCCTCCCAGTCGAGTCCATTTTTGTACTCTATTTGCGCTAGTTTTCAAGATTTATTTATATGATTAATCGTTTCGTCTTTGTCACTAGGTTACGTATACTTGATATTCTGTTTTATTTAATCTATTTCCACTTATTTACTCCTTACATGTTTTTCAGTAGCTAGTTATCTTTCTCTAGTTTCTGAGTGACAGCAAGTCTCGGCTGTTCTGCAGGACTTTGGCCAGTATTATTTAGAAAGTCATTTAATAAATAAGCTGAAATATTGCCAAAGTAGTTGGCAATAAAATGTACTGGTGACAGTTGCACATTTTTCAAGAAAATATTGTAATGAGTAGATTCTTGTTTGCCAAGTTGACCGGGGCTGTAGAATAGACCGACTACTTCTCTGCGGGGCGGGGGTATGACACTAACCAATCTAATGGTGAGGTTCCAGTGATGCTGGAGCTTTGGGAAATGCATACCACCTGATAGAGCCCTATCTATGGGTTAAATAGAACAAACTGCATATTATGCTAAACTGAATTGTTTGAATTAGAAGTGTTTGAGTAAACTGAATAGCTTGAAATAGAACTGTTTTTGACATTTAAACTGTAATTACATTTAAATTGCGTTCTTATGCTAAACTGAATTGTTTGAAATTGAACTGTTTTTGACATTGAAACTTTACTTACACAAATTTGATTTGTTTAATATAGAACTGTTTTGACATTTACCAGTGCGTAAACTAAATCTGTACCAATACTAAACTGAATTAGCTGAATTAGAACTGTTTTGACAATTAAACTGTGTACTCATGCTAAACCGAATTGTTTGAAATAGAGCTGACTGTTTGAAATGGATTTGATGTTGAATAACTTACAATGTTGATATGCTATAAAAAACCAACCAACCAACCAACCACATTCTTCTCTGAAGTCTGTCAGAATACAGAACATTGTGCCTGGAACTCCAGGGTCCTACTTATCGACTTAGGATCGTTGTGTAAACCCATGTTTAGCAAATTTGTTGATTTTTTTTACGAGAACATGCTTCACATTTGATTTTTAATTCCCTTATTAATCTACTCCCTTGAGAGTTTTTCACACCAGCGTTAGCTGATGGTTTTTTTTACTAGAGTCTGAATGAACGAAAGTCTCCTCAAGTCTCCAGGACTCTTCTCGGTATTCTGGCTGATCTCAACAATGCTGTAAAAGGATGGTCTCTACTTGTCCTCTGATTTTTCAAATCCCATAACTAATCTTTTGGGGATAGCCACGTCCAGGTTTTTTCGTGTGAGTTGTTTATAAGTTGTTTAAAATGCCCATAGAGATGTTTTTCTTCCCAGTTGTGTTTCCTAGTTATTGTCATTCTGTTATCCATCGTGTTATCAGTATCATTTCTGATAGCTGTATCCGTCTTCCATCGTGTTTTACTATGAAGTTTTCGAGTCGTCGTACCGATGCGTCAACGCTGTCTTCAATGCTGGCTCCTCCCTCTTTTCTTGATACATATAGTCTGTCAACGTCGTCTCAGGGATGTAATGCCTTATGCATGGTCATTAGTTTGATTATTATTAGGTCTGGTCTTCTGGCCGGGATTCGGTGATCCGTTTGTATGTTAAAGTACCATATTATTATTATTATTATTATTATTATTATTATTATTATTATTATTATTCATCAAGTTTGGGACTTTCCTTTCACGTAGCGTGAAGTGTGTGTACATTAACGCAAATCAGGAAGAGATATGAAAGTTTGCCTGACATTTTGAATTTTCAAGTAAACTAAAACCTGTTCATCGAAATAAAAAAAAAAAGGAAGATTTGCAATTTGGTTAATTTACTCATTAATTTTCCGATTTTGAAGCCGCTATAATTATCAGTTTTAATAATCAACATCACAATCTTTGAAGTTGTTCAAAATTGAAATAGAAGCATTGTCATGATAAACAAGAAAAATCTTTTATCAAAACAAAGATTAAAAAAAAAAAAAATCATAAAACCAAATGAAATCAAATTACTAAATCTTCATCCCTTTTCAACGAATTTCAAATATATTTCACGGCGAAAACACTTTACAGTGCAACTCCCTATTAAAATCCTTAAAATGCAATTCTATTGTAAAATTTGATGGATTTTCTTTTTGATATAAGCAATAAACAACTTTTTTAACCAATTGGCATTGACGCTTCATCCCGGAAAAATAAATCTAATTATTATAAAAAGACCTGATGTAAACTATTTTATAAGTACTTTCCTGCAAGGAAAGGACATTTTGTTAATGCTGGATTTACTAGATTTGTCTATTTGGAACTTTACCATCTTTGCATTTAATGCTGAACTAGATTGTGTGATCGCTATTGACGTGTATGATAAAAAATATTACTGATATTAAATTTTAAAAATTGTCATTTCCAACTCTATACAAAATATTATAATTCTTTTTCTTTAAATTGAAATTTAATAAATTCTCTTTTAATGTCTCTGCAGAGATAGCAAATAGTTTCTGTGCAGAAAAACATGTGATTTACTGCTTAATGTTATAAGGCAGATTAAAAGATAAATTCGTTAATATTAATAGATTCTTTTAATCTTAATAAAATGAAACTTGTCTGCAAATTTGGACGCAAGTTTTCAAGATGAAAAAAAATTCAAAATCCAGAAATCCAACCCATGAAATTTTATTTAACACAAAAATGCATAAAAAGATCTTAGCTTAAAAGTTCTCAAGCGATTTTTTGAAGATAAATAACTAACAGTTTTACAGTATTACTGGTTACAAAAAAAACCAATTCTTTTTATTTCAAGTAATATTGTAATATTAATACAGTTTAAAAAAAAACATGAATAAAGACAATTTTTATAAGAGTTTTTCTTTTTTATGTTTGTTACGTGGTTCATTCAATAAGGTTCCAGACTTTTTTGTACAGGCATTTAAAATTGTCACAGACTTGAAAATTCAGTATGTTATTGCTATACATCTTATGAGATGACTGACCAATTTCTATGATTTCAGCTTCAAATGAACAGCTACAGCAGCAATTGGAATATACCATACTAAAGCCTGATTTTCACAGCTGGTGAATTGCACAAATGCAATCTGGACGTGAGGACACTTTAGAAGGATGATATGCAATAATATTCTGTTTTAAACTGGAAAAAAGGACACAGAAACCTATGGAATGCTTCAGACTGCTTTTGGAGCATCTTGCATGAATCGAGCATCAGTTTTTGAGTGGCATAAGAGATTCAAGGAAGGCAGGAAGTCTTTGGGGATGATGAGAGGTGTGAGAGGAGTAAGGAAGTCAGAACACCAGAGTTGATTGGCCAAAGAGTTAGGTTTAGGGTTAGGGTTACTATGTTGAGGTTTTAAGGGAGTTCTGGAAGAGATTCCTAGGGAAGAGGCCCGTTCACTTCAAATCGGGTCAGTGACATTTCCACCAGGACAATACACCAGTCCACAACTCCATCCTTGTCACAGACTATTTGAGCAAGATGGGCATCAAGACAGTTCCTCAGCCTCCCTATCGTCCAGACCTTGCTCCCAGTGACTTTTGGTTGTTCCCTAGGCTCAGAGGCTGACGTTATGAGACAATTGAAGAGATGAAAGAGGCTGTGACGAAGGTCATTGACACGCTCACACGAGAGGACATCCATGGGGCCTTCCAGAAGTTGTTGGAATGGTACAACAATTGTAATGCAGCTGGAGGAGATTACTTCGAAGAGGACTTGAGTTTCATGTGTGTACTATCAATAAAAGTTCCCATACTAAAAAAGTCTGGAAACGTATTTAATGATCCTCGTAATATGCAATAAGTTAGAAAAAAAACTCTAAAATAATATTGTCTTAATTTTTTTTATTATCAACCGATACTTAAAATGTAACGGGAATAAAAAAATTGAGTTAATTACGACTGCAAAAGGAGAATTATTCTAAAACATTAATCTTTCACAATATTTGTTTGAGATTTTCATTTTAAAATGTACTTGGTTTCTACAAATATCAGAAACACAAGAAAAATAATAAATCAGGATAAAAATACGACTGTTACTTACGTATTGAAAAAGAGTTATTCAATACTAGAGTGCCATCTTCTCTTTTAAAAGAATGAAACTGCTTGTTCAAATTACAATAAAAGTTATGTATAAATACATAAGTAATCATGTATTGAAGTTATGGTTAAAGTTATGATCATAACTTTATAAATATCTAAATTACGATTTTTCTTTAATATTACGAAAAACCGGAGAAAGATGCCTGTACATCTGAACCGTACACATTGTGTTATATAGTCATGTAATAAATATGCTTATATACATACCGACGCAATAATAAAGGACGAGGGAAGACTTCTTTAACAAATATGTACCTCTCACTTCATTGTAAGGGTTTGAAAAGGTTATTCAAAGTTTTACTGTGAGAGGGAGTTGAAGACCGAATATAACTGCAATATATTGACCCCCATTCTTATGGCCATCAGCGTTGTGTCTTTTTCGTTCTCCAGGGCTGCTCCACCGGAGGCCCAAAGGGCCAGCTTTCTGCTGGATGATGGCTTTCTTTACTTCATCTTATCAGCAACTTCTCTGGACCCCAACTCATCAGAGCCCCAAGGGCCCCCTCCGCCGGACTTCTCTTCCACATCTTGTCTTCTAACTTGTCTAATCTCCAACTCTAACTGTCTGACTTTTTGTCTTGACCGAGTTATATAATAGTTCAACGTCAACTCAATCGCCTACTCGATCTTTGGAATGGCATGTTTGATCGTCATCAAGCGGAAATAACTGTCATGCAGTTCAGAGGTCACTCTCTTCCGGTGCATCAGTCTATGAGTGTACCATGGGAATTTTAGCTTGTCTCATTTTGTTAGCCAATTTCCGCCCAAGCGATTTCCTCTCATAACTGCCATTAGAATGTGTCAGTTCCTTCCGGTGCATCACTTTGAATGGCATTTTTGGCCGGGTCGAAGGTCAAAATACAACTATTGAATATTCTTTCTGTCTTGCTAAAAGTAGGCGACAGTTTGTTATTGTTTAAAATTGAAACCCCGAAGACTGGACATTTCAAACCAAACACAGAGACACCACGTTACATTTCTTGTATAACAATTACACAAGCGTTCAATTCCTTTTACAAACATATCAAATAAAAAACGTTTGCAATAAAATAAACAAAATAAAATAAATGATTGTCTGGGAAAGAATTTCAATATCTTTAGATAAAGGTATTTTTTTAAATTTTGGCCTTGATTCTGGGACTCAAAACCTTTTCAGAAGTTAATTCTTTGTATTAATGTTTAACAGGCCACGCCTTCCAATGTAACATAGCCATGATACGGATATGTGAAATTGTTCCATAGCCACAATTAACGCCATGTGCGAAATGGACATATAATGTTGGTAACATATATACATAATGTTCATGACGTTAGAACGTAGGAATCTCGAAATTTGAAAAAGCTCAACGACCTCTTGTTTAGGTACAAAACCTTTTTATTAACTTTGAGTTAAAGGTTTCGACATAAGGAGGAGAGACACAATCTTGCTATGCTGTCTTATTCATCTGGTCCCCATCTCTTGCGGCACCCATAGGACGCAAACTCGCCTCGCGTCTGCGAGCTCGTGAAAGTCGACCGTCCCGTCCGGCGTCTTATTTCAACTCTCTGACTTTCTTCAAAATCCCCCAAATCCTCCGCGGGCTTCCGGTGCGTGACGTCACCCGCACTTTGTCACCCGTTTCATCTTCTCAGGCTATTGTGACATCTCTGAGTGACATGTCCGCTCTGTGCGCACTCACAGGTTACCTCCTGCATCAAGGTTACACCCAAGTAACTTATGCGCCGAGTCGAAAGGCTCTCAGCCCAACTAAACCCAAAGGCATGAACCGAAATCCCTCGGCTATTATACTACAAAATGTATATATGTTCATAAAATGTTCATACGCATAGGAATCCGAAAAACGCGAAACACTGACGACTCTCTTGGTTCAGGTACGAAACTTTTATTACCTTCTTTAAGTTTAGGTTTTTCGATACGAGGATAGAGAGAGAGAGAGAGAGAGAGAGAGAGAGAGAGAGAATTTTTCTATGCTGACTGTTCGTCCATCGTCAGCTCTCAACTCACTGACCCAAATAACGCGCGTGCGCACACCGCAGTCCACAAACTGGTCTGGCCTCGCCCAGGTCCGAAAAATCATCTCGCTTCGTCTAAGTCCAAATTTCAACTCACTGCTTTTTTCCAAAATCACTAAAAATTCCAGCCCATCGCTTCCGGGCATGACGTCATTCACATCCACAGTCTTAATTTCCTATCTGGGTTTTTTATTGTGACATCTGTGATTGTCACATCATCCCCGCGCGCGCTTGAACAACTGCGTTAATGTTTGCACCTACCCATGCATTAAGCCGAAAGGCTCTAAGCCTAACGAAACCGAAAGATAAGATATATAAAACGAAAAATGATAATATAAAAAAAATCCTTCTGCAATCATATAACACCAAGAAAATCCTTTACAATTCTACAGTAAAATAATCCGATAGTAAATTAACCCTAGAAAACATTTCTATAGTAAAGGTTTTTGCCATGCTTTTCTACTTTTATTCTTTACTAGCTGAAGTTCGCATTTAGGTAGGGTTTTTCAATTTTTTTTTACTAAGCAGAGATGAACTCATAAGAGATGTACTCTTATGGATCCCCACACATGGCCGCGCAAAAGCAGGACGACCAGCTCGAACGTACATTCAGCAGCTATGTGAGGATACGGGATGTTGTCCTGAAGACCTACCTAGGGCGATGAACGATAGGGAGGAGTGGCGAGAGAGGGTCAGGGATATCCGTGCTACCAGCGCGAGATGATGATGATGATGATGATGATGATAGTCAAGTTATGAAAGTTATCCAATAATTACAATTCGTTTATGCTCCCAGTTTTACTAAACACTGCTCGTCACTCCTAAAACATTTTTTCATTAGACTAATTTACTCGAGAAAATGTTTTTTTAATTTTATCGGTTCAAAAAAAGGCTTATTTTAATGGGCTCATCTTTTATCCCGTGTTAGATTAACCCGGTGGAATTACAATATGCAAATAATTTATATATATAATTTTTAAGTGGATATTATCATAGAATTACCATGAGAAGAAAATCCGGCAAACTCCTATATGCGACATACGGAGCCCTGAACAGCTGTTTCGACCTTATTAGGTCTCATCAGCAGTGCACACGGTGATCTCCACCACTGGAGATCGAACCAACAACCAAAATATACAGAAGCCGAAACTCTACCACTGGGCCACCGGTTCATGCCTCATATAAGCGATGTCGAATTAACTAGTCATGGTAAATTACGCGACCACTTTGACCTAATGTGTCTCGAAGGGTACATATTCCCCTTACAGAGGGCACGGCCACCTCTGGGGCTACGTCTTCCCAAGTCGGAGTTACAAATCTTCGTAACATAAGCCTCATGGCTTATATATATATATATATATATATACATATACATATATATATATATATATATATTGAATAGTATAAGAAATATTGGTATCACAATTTTCTTAGTTTTTTGATAAAATAGTATCAATATATGATATAATTATATACACTTTAATATTATATAGTATAATTCAATTTTATTAAGAGGTTATAAATACCCATGTAAGTGGTTTATAGTTGATAATTTTCTTTCCCTAAATGCACTTATTCCTTTATCTTTTATTTATTTCCTTCATTTTGGTGTAAAAGTTTGTTTGCCATTAGATAAAAAAGAGGTGAAAAGGAAAGAGGAGTCAACAAAAGATACATCTTGATAAAGAAATTGAATGTCCTTTGTCAACCAGACTGGAAAACAAATGGTCTTTATATATATATATATATATATATATATATATGATGAAATTTGCGTTAGGGAGATGGGGTGACAAGAATTTTGTGTTTTTTTTTCAAATTTTCATAAGAAATTTCTTTGTCTGAAGATGCAGATCTAACATTTAAAAAAAATATAGGCTCTGTTGAAATAAATATTATTACAATAAAATATGAGGAATATTAAAAGGTTTTTCGTTATATATATATATATATATATATATATATATATATATATTTGATTGAACTTAATAGACATTTTTGTCTACAAATTTTTTATTATTCCTTTTTTATTGCCGTATAGTTCATATGATATTCGGCGGGAATTGGTTGATAAATCTTCCGTAATTAGATATTTAGACATTTAAGTACATTAGCACTGGTTTTAGAATGAATTCTATTAAGTTTGGGTTGTATGTTCCTAATATGTAGCGCCTCGAGAATCTGTAGTTTTTGCTTGTTATTTTGATGTCCTAATATTGTTGTGTTTTCGGCAAGAATTTTGTTGCTGAGTATGAATGTTTATTAAAAGTTGTACTATGGAACTCGTACTAGAAAGGTGCATTATAAGTCTTCTCGTTAGGGTAGTTTAGGTTAAACCAACATATATATTGTTATTTTCTGAGATACAATCTCCTAAAGGACATTTAAATTGATATATAACGTTGGTTTTTTGCAAGATTCCAATCGAGGAAGAGGAATTATCTTTAATGACTAAGTTGGAGGTTTTAAATTTATTATAGTATATGATAAGTTCTATCAACCAATTCGCGCCTAATATCATAAGATCACTAGTGTAATTCGAAAGGATTAACAAAAAATACGTAGATAAAAAATGTTTATTATGTTCAATCAAATATGTATCAATGAAGAAATGCTGTCAAAATACACAGACACACAGAGACACAGACATATATATATATATATATATATATATATATATATATATATATATATATATATATATCCCAGCTTCAAGTGTCCAACGTGTCTAGTCACACTGAAGAGTTGTGATACAACGAAACAGTCTGCCTGTGGATGACAATATATACGCTCCCTTATGGGGGGTTGAGCACTCTGGCGAAGGAATTAACGGCTGCTGCTCGCATAATGCAAAGCACTTTGAACGAACTAAGCACTCTGGTATCCGGTAAGGTATAAAATTTAAACAAACGAACGCTGCTACTTAATACCTTATAATTCCCTAGCTGACGTGGTACGCTTGTTGACCGAGCGGTCTGATACTAAGTCTAACGTAAAGTTAGGCGGGTTTCGATCCCAGCTTCAAGCGTCCTACGTGTCTAGCCATACTGAAGAGTTGTGATACAACGAAACAGTCTGTCTGTGGATGACAATACATATATATATATATATATATGAGGGTTGCATTCAAGGTAGAATAAATCCACCATAAAATGTTTGATTAGTGCCGCCCTTTTTATATTTGAAATTTTTGTGACTGACCGTGAATGTCGAACAGTGGAAAATAACTGAAGACTTTGAATGCATTGTTGAGCATACAGATTTTGCTCACTGTGTTAACTTTTCAATATCTCAAACTTATTAACAGGTCATGGAGCTCAGAAAAGACTCTTTTTTTCATGGCCATGACCAGAAATATGAATTGTGGGAAGGGAAATGTTTAGGATATATGTGGATACCAAAATTACTCTGCGTTATTTTATCTAACCACGGCCATATTAACAAGGGGATTTCGTGGAATTTTTTTTACTGTGTTTACACAATTAATTCAATGTTTTGATAATAGAAGTCGATATATAGCAATGCGAGATGATAAAGACAACGACGGGAAATCATTATCTATTCTAAGAGAGAATTATTTCTTTATACACGAAATTAACATCTCTACACAAAGAAAGTTTAATAGAAACGATAACAGATTATATAACTCGAGCAGAAATTATAACGATTTCGTTTAAAGTGACTGGCAACTCTATAGATGATAGTTTATTAATTATTATTGTCCGGTGGCAAAAGCTGCTTGGTAGCGCCAAGAGTGGCAGTACAGCCTTGAGCTACCGAAACTGTCTTATCACCCTTGGTTGGCGGCTGATGAGGACATTGTATCGCACGTGCTTTCACACGTTGTATGATGAAAAATTAATAGGAAATGTTTTAAAGGGGCCGCCAGAGGAATTGAAACAATTTTCTACTGACGGACAAAGTTCTTTGGTTCAGCGAATTTAAAGTGGTAAGAAGATTTGAAGATTTGCGAAAAAATGAACGAAGATAAAACTTATTAATATTCTGGCAAAATCCAAACCCCAGAAAGATATTTCTATTATGGCTTCAATGATAAACTGCCAAGTTTTGTTTGAAACAAATAATTCCACTCGAATCACTTAGGGACAGACGACAAATTAACAGAGAAATGGTGTTTATTATATGCAAGATTAGCAATGCAAAACACTAAAGTCTTCTTAAAAAATGTTTTGTATAATAACTATTATAAAACGATCTTTCGCTATCAAACGACTGGCGTAAATAAAAATCAATAATAGCTGAGAAAGAAAATAAATATTAGAATCAAAAGAAAAATATTTCAGTTGTTGCTGTGTTAAAACTAAAAAGATTAATGAATCCCAAAGTACGCTTGAGCCCAGGCTTAGAAAACACTGGTTTCAGAGGGGGTAAGACCCCATCAAAATGGTTGTCACGAGTATGACACCGAACCCTCTCTAATAGAGAATTTCCAGTTATGGTTTGGGTGTGGGCTTGGTTTTATGGCATATCAACTGTTGTAAGTTATATAATGCTAAATTCGGTTTATACGTATATATCAGATATGATTTGTAAACATGTCAACAAAGTTAATTACAAGTATTGCTATGTATCACAAACAATTCGGTTAAAACACCAGTCGTTTGTTTACACATCGTTTAATGATCAAACAGTTCTATTTCTAACAATTCAATTTAGCATAAGTTAACACCGTTAAAAGGATCCAAGTATTGCCATGTGTCATTAACAATTCAATTAAAAATAAGTTATTTGTTTACAATGTTGGACAAACAGTTTTATTTCAAACAATTCAATTTATCCTAAGTCATCAGTCATTTGTTTGTTTGTTTGGGTGGTTGGTTGGGTTTTATGGCATATCAACCTTTGTAGGTTATTTAATGCCAAATCCATTTTTAGGTAAATAATCAGTTCTATTAGAAACAATTCAGTTTAGCATAAGCACGCGATTTAAATGTAAGTACAGTTTAATTGTGAAAAACATTTCTATTTCAATCTATTCAGTTTAGTCAAGCATTTCCAATTCAACCAATTCAGTTTAGTATAAGTACAGATTTTGTTTACACACAGTTAAATGTCAAAGCAGTTCTATATTAAGCAATTCAGTTTAGTGTAAATACAGTTTCATTGTCAAAAAACAGTTTCATTTCAAATAATTCAATTTAGTATAAGTACGCAGTTTAAATGTAAGTACGGTTTTATTGTCAATAACATTTCTATTTAAAGCTATTCAGTTTAGTCAAACAATTCAGTTTAGCAGCCAACCAACCTAATCATCTCCGTTATTTTAAGAATCTAATAGTGACGGATAACGAAAAGCTTGGTAAGTTTGTTGGATTGAGAGGTCTATTATTATTAGAACCTAACTATCTCCATTATATTGAGAACCAAATAAAGTCCTTTATATTGAGAGCCCTATTATATGCGTTATATTGGAAAATTGATGATATTGATCATCTGATTACCGTTGATACATGAAAAAATCTGCTAATTGGAAAACTAATTATGTTCGCTGATTTGTGAATTAGATTACTAAAATAATTATTAATATACATAATATATACTAATATACATCCATTAGATTGAGAACCGAATTAGATCTGATATGTTGGGAACCTATTTATTTCCATTATGTTAAGAATATTATTTTCACTGTTATACAGGGAACGTAGGTCCGTTGAATTGAGCATTAGATTATTGATATAATTCATGGAAGTCCGTTATGTTGAGAGCCTAATTAAGTTCATTATGTTGACCCTTTAATTAAATTGATTATTTTGAGAGTCTACTTATCTCAATTTTATTGAAAATCTGATTATCTCCATTATATTGAGATCCTGATGAAGTCCGTTACACTGAGAAAGTAATTATTTCTGTCATATGAAGAAGCTAATTAGATCCGTTATTTTGATTTTTGACTAGTTGATAAACGTTTGGAATCTGATTGTCACCGTTATAAAGAGAAGGAATGTCCGCTGACTTGAAAATTAAATCACTGAAATAATTACTGAAATAATTACCGGTATACATAATTGAATTTTGTTATATCAAGAAACTAATGAGAACTAATTTTCTTCGTTATATTAAGTATATCCGTTATATTGAGAACCTAATTAATTCCTTTATTTTCAGAATCATATATGGGTCATATCAAGAATGTGTTGTACTGATAATCAAATTATCATCGTTATATTGAGAATATGATTATCACTGTTATATTGAGAATATGATTATCACCTTTATGTTGAGAATATGTTTATCACCGTTATATTTAAAATATGATTATCGCCGTTATATTGAGAATATGATAATTACCGTTATATTTAGAATATGATTATCACCGTTATATATGAAATATGATTATCACCTTTATGTTGAGAATATGGTTATCACCGTTATATTGAGAATATGATTATCACCGTTATATTTAGAATATGATTATCGCCGTTATATTGAGAATATGATCATCACCGTTATATTGAGAATATGATTATCAACGTTATATTTAAAATATGATTATCACCGTTATATTGAGAATATGATTATCATCGTTATATTTAGAATATGATTATCAACGTTATATTGAGAATATGTTTATCCCCGTTATATATGAAATATGATTATCACCGTTATATTGAGAATATGATTCTCACCGTTATATTTAGAATATGATTTTCACCGTTATATTGAGAATATGATCATCCCTGTTATACTGGGAATCTAATTAAATCTTTGAATCGAGGATTAGATTATCTGTATTATTACTGATATAACCTATTGAAGTCAGTTATATTGAGAAACTAAGTAAATCTGTTATATTGAAAATATAATTATCTCCATTATATTAACAACGTGATAATCTGTTATATTGAGAACCTAATTATCATCGTCATATTAAGAACCCAATAAAGTCCGTTACAATGAGAACCTAATCATCTCTTTTATATTGAGAATCGGATTCTCACCATTTTATTGAAAAACCCAATCAAAAACCGTTTCCTTGAAAACGTAATTATATCCGTTATATATAAAAAAATAAATTCATTTTAGTGATTATCATTGATAGATTCAGAATTTGATTATCACCATGGTAATAGGAAATTGAATTGAGATTTAGATTTCTGAAATAATGACTGATTTACATTATCGAATTCCATTATATTGAGAACCTAATCCGGTCTGTTATTTTCAGAAACTAATTATCTCTTTTATATTGACAAATTGATAAGATCTGTTATATTGAGAACTTAATGAAGTCTTTTAAAGTGAGAACCTACTAATCTCCGTTATATCAAGAATGTTATTAAGTCCGCAAATTTGATAATGGGATTATCCCCGTTACATTGAGAATTTGACTTTCACCTTTATATTGGGCACCTAATAAAGTCTGTTGAATTGAGAATTAGATTACTAATATAATTAAATGAAGTTCTTTATATTGAGAATATTAGTAGGTCAGTGATAATAAAAATCTTTTAATCTCCGTTATTTTGGAAACGTAAATAAGTCCCATATTTTAATCAATTCCTTATATGGAAAAGCGAATTTTTTCCGTTAACTGAGAATCCAATTAAGTACGTTAAATTGAGAACCTAAATTTATCTGCAAAATTTTCTTATTTCAGATATACTGATAATCTGATTATCTTCCTTATTTTGAGAACCTTAAAAAGTCCGTTACTTTGAAAACATAATTATCTCCGTTAAAAAAAAGAACAAAATTATGATATCAATCTAATCTACCGATATTAAACTGATTATCACAGATACATCGTGAATCTAATTATCACCTTTATATGGGAAACGTTAATTATATCAGTTGAATTGCGAATTAGATTAAATATATAATTACAGATATGATTAATTGAAGTCAGTTGCATTGGGAACATTATAAATTAATTATCTCCGTTATTTTAATTGAGGCTGTAGAAAACACCAACTGCACCACTGCAGAATGGGTGTCTTGGATATGACACTAAACAATCTGATGGTGAGGTTCCTGTAATGCTGGAGTACCCATTTATTGCCATTGCTCCCAGGTCCACTTTGACCTGGAGTGGTAGCTCCTGATAGGGTCTATCTATTGGTCAAATAGAAGCAAACTGCGTACTTATACTAAACTGAATTGCTTGAATAGGAACTGTTTGTCTAAACTGAATAGCTTGAAATAGAAATGTTTTTACCATTAAAGTGTGTACTTATATTAAACTGAATTGTTTGAAATAGAACTGTTTATTTATATAAAATGGATTTGGCATGAAATAACCTAAAAAAGTTGATATGCCATAAAACCCAAACAAACCAAGTTAAACTGTTAAAATAAGAATGTAATTAGGGGCTCTTTATTGATTATCACCGTTACATTGAGAATCTGAGAATCACTACTACAATCTACTTATTAAAGTCCGTTGAATTGAAAAGTAGATAATAATTTAATTTCAAATATAAAAAAAGTTGGCGACGGTAGTCGAGGGCGACCAGAAGGCTTTCTTTTCAATAGCTTCTACACCTAGATATAGGGGAGGGTGCTATTCCTTTCCCTGGATTGTTTCACTTTACCCTTGATACCTACCTTATATTGCTGAGTATTAAGCAAGGAGGTATCAAGTACCATTTTTAAAGTCTTTGGGTGACGCGACTTAGGATTGAACCCAGATCTCCCAGGACATTGGTGAACACTCTACCCACTTGACTAATGAGTAGATTCCTTTATATTAAGAACCAAGCTAGGTCCGTTTTTTTAGAAACTAATTATTTCGTTCTGTTTAAAACCAAAATAAACCCTTTCTGTTGAAGGTCTTATTTAATCGTTTTTATACTGAGAATATAATTCAATCCGTTATATCGAGAACCTAATTATTTTTGTTATATTGAGAAACTAAAAGTACGATCACCAGATGGAGACACAGAATACTTCGACATTGTAGCAGGAGTACTACAAGGGGACACGCTAGCTCCATACCTCTTTATCATTTGTCTAGACTACGTACTTAGAACATCGATTGTCAAAATCAGAGAAAACAGCTTCGAGCTGACAAAGAAAAGAAGCAGGAGGTACCCCGCAAAAACAATTACCGACGCCGACTATGCCGATGACATAGCGATACTGGCAAATACACCCAACCAAGCCGAAACACTACTGCATAGTTTGGAACGAGCAGCCGCAGTCATAGGCCTCTATGTCAATGCACACAAAACGGAATATATGTGCAATTATCAAACGGGGGACATCTCCATTCTAGACGGAACCCCTCTTAAACTAGTAGACAAATTCACTTACCTAGGAAGCAGCGTCGCATCAACCGAAAAGGACATCGACACGAGGTTAACGAAACCATGGACAGCTATCAATAGGCTATCGATTATATGGAAATCAGACCTAACCGATAAAATGAAACGCAGTTTCTTCCAGGCAGCGGTCGCATCGATACTGCTATATGGATGCACTACATGGACTCTAACAAAACGGCTGGAGAAGAAGCTAGATGGCAATTACACAAGAATGCTGTGAGCAATCTTGAACAAGTCCTGGTGGCAACATCCCACAAGACACCAACTGTACGGCCACCTGCCTCCTATCACGAAAACTATTCAAGTTAGACGAGCCAGACATACAGGACACTGCTGGAGAAGCAGGGACGAACTCATAAGTGATGTACTCTTATGGACCCCCACACATGGCCTTGCAAAAGTTGGACGACCAGCACGAGCATACATTCAGCAACTATGTGAGGATACAGGATGTTGTCCAGAAGACCTGCCTGAGGCGATGAACGATAGGGAAAAGTGGCGAGGGAGGGTCAGGGATATCCCTGCTACCAGTACGACATGATGATGATGATGATGATGATGATATTGAGAAACCCAATTAAATCCGTTAAATTGTGAACCAAATAATCACTGTTCTATATTAAATCTCCGTTATATAGGTAATTTAAGTTCGTTAGATTGATAATCTGATTATTGTCAGTTGTATTGGGAATCTAATATAGTCCGATAATGTTGTATATTGACCTTCGACCCCGCCAAAAAGGCCATTCCAAAGACGGCGGAAGTGTATATTCCATTGGCGTGGGCGAGCTTGGCTGACAATATGGGACAGGGTTAAAATCCCACGGTACAGCCACAAACTGACGCACCAGAAGAGAGTGTCCTGTGAACTGCATGACAGTTATTTCCGTTTCGATGACGATCAAACATGCCATTCGAAAGATTGAGTGGGTGATTGAACTATTATATAACTCGGTGAAAACAGGAAGTCAGTCAGTTGGAGAACAGGTGAGTTGGCGACAAGATGTGGTTGAGAAAGCCAGCAGAAAGCTGAGCCCCCGGGCCTCAGGAGAACAAGAAAGACACAACGCTGATGGCCATAAGAGTGGTGGTCAATATGTTGCAGTTCTGTTCCGTCTCCAACTCCCTCTCACACACACAACCCTTTCAAATAAAGTCAGAGGTATATTTTTTTTTAAAGAAGTCTTCGCTCGTCTTTATTATTGTGCCATTATGTATTCTGCATGAATCTGTATATGACTATACAACAATAATCCATGAACCTAATCATATCCATTTTATATTAAATTAAAACCTAATGGTTTCCCTTCTCATTATCTTCGTTATATTGATAATCTGATTATCCTTGCTATATTGTGAACCATATGAAATCCATTTGATTGAGACCCTCAATATGTCCGTTACACCGAGAACCTAATATCATTGATATTAAGAATATAATTAGATTTTAGATTTTAATAAGTTTGTTGTATCTTATGATCACCTTTAAATTTGATAAGCTAATTGAGTCCGTTATATTGAGAACATAATTAAGTCCGTTATATTGAGAACAAAATGAGACATTCAGAATCTAAATTGATTAAAAAAACTAATTCTCAAAATATCCGAAGATAATTTGTCCATTATATTCAGAACCTAATTATCTCCGAAAAACTGAATAAATCTGTGATATTGAGTATCAAAATGAGTCCGTAATATTCGAACTTTATTATTGCCGTTAAACCTAGATTCTAATTAATTCCGATGTACTGACAATCTAATTAAGTCCACACTACTGAGAGTCTAATTTAGTAATTTTTGTTAAAATCTTATTATCTCCGTTGCATTGAAAACATCATTATGTCCTTATATTGGAAATCTAAACATGTAGTTTATTTTGGGAATCTAAACATTAACGCTATATTGAGAACCTAATTAAGTCCGTTATATTAGGAACCTAACGGAGAATCTAAAGGTTTCCACTATATCAAGATATCTGATCATCGTCGTTATATTAAATAGTAAAGTCGGATTATCGCCTTAAGACTAAGAATCAATTCCATTATGTTTGAGAATCTAATTATCTGCAGCAAATGACTGATCTTATTACCACTATTTTGAGAATCTAATTAAGTCCGTTATACTAAGAGCATTAATGTCATGGATTGAGAACCCAATTAGATATTGAAATCAAGTTAAATTTACCAATATAATAAAAAGAAAAATAAAGTAAAGTTGGTGACGAGAAGGCTCCCTTTTCAATAGCTACTACACCTAAGTGAGGATGCTACTCCTTTCCCATGATTGCTCCACTTTACCCTTGATCCGTACCTTATATTGCCGAGTGTTAAGCAAGGAGGTATCAAGTACCATTTTAAAAGTTTTTGCTATGACGCGACCTGGGATGGAACCTAGGTCTCCTGGACCATTGACGGACACTCAACCCACTAGGCCAATGAGCCGGTTAATACAACTTTACCAATATAATAACGTAATAAAATTATTGATATTACGAATTAATCAAATTAAGAACGAAAATATCTCAGTTAAATTGAAGAACTAATTGATTAAAACCGTAAGATTGAAAATCTAATTAGATACGTTTTATTGCCAACATAATCATGTCTGCTTTATTGAAATTTTAATTATCTCAGTTATATTGTGTACTTAATTGTCACCTTTATTCTGAGAATCTAATTATCAGCCGTTAAATTGAGAACCTAATAACCTTCGTTTATATTATCCCGCGATAAAATAATATTTATTGTATGCTGAGAAGCTAATTATGTCCATTATAGTGATAATCAATTTTGGTCCATTATATCGAGAACCTGATTAAATCTGTTATACAGAGAATCTAATTATCTACGTTATTCAGTATATAATCATTCTGAGTATATTAAGAACAAAATTAAATCCATTATATGGAGAACCTAATTCTTTCCCTTATAATGATTATCTAATTAAGTCTGTTTTATCGATAATCTGATAATTAACGTTAAATTAAGAAAATAATAATGTCCGTTGTATTGAGAATCCAAGGACGTCCGTTATGTTGACAATCTGATTATCACCGTTGAATTAAAAATCTCATTATGTCCTTTATATTCGTAAACAGATAATTAACTTCTATACATTGAGACTAATTAAGTTTGTTATATTGATAAACTGATGATCATCGTTTTATCGAGAATCTAATTAAGTTCGTAACAATTACAACCTAATCACCTCCGTTATATAGAAATTTTGATTATCTGTGTTAATTTCCGAAGCTGATGAAATAGAGAATCTAATTAAACTTATTATATAGATAAAATGATAATTTAGGCTGTTATATAGAGACTCTCATTATGTCCGTTATATGGATAAACTGATTATCTCCATTATATTGATAATGCAATTGTCCGTTATCATCATCATCATCATCATATCGTGCTGGTAGCACGGATATCCCTGACCCTCTCTCGCCACTCCTCCTTATCGTTCATCGCCCTAGGTAGGTCTTCAGGACAACATCCCGTATCCTCACATAGCTGCTGAATGTATGTTCGTGCTGGTCGTCCTGCTTTTGCACGGCCATGTGTGGGGGTCCATAAGAGTACATCTCTTATGAGTTCGTCCCTGCAGCTCCAGCAGTGTCCTGCATGTCTGGCTCGTCTAACTTGAATAGTTTTCGTGATAGGGGGCAGGTGGCCGTACAGTTGGTGTCTTGTGGGGTGTTTCCGCCAGGAGTCCGTTATACTGAGAACATATTTAACTATGCAATATTGAGAATCTAATTAAATCCATTATAATGATAATGGGATTATCATTGTGAGATTAAAAAATAATTAAGTCCGATTATCACCGTTGTATTCGGAATATAATTGTCCGTTATATTGAGTACCTAATCATCTCTGTTAAATTGATAAGCTTATTATCTCCTTTATATTGAAGATCTAATAATATCAGTTTTATTGAAAATACGATTATAACCAATTGTACTGTGAATCTAATAAAATCCGTTATATTGATAATCACCGAGATATAGGGAATTAAATGTAATACGTTACATTAGAAATCTATTGATATCCGTTATACTAAAAACCTAATCAACTCCGTTATATTGAGAATCTAATTAAGTCCGATTTATTGATAATCTGATTGTTACCATCTGAATTAAGAATTTAATAAAATCCGTTATATTGATTTTTTAATTACATCCTTGATATTGGGAATTTATTTAAGAACATTATATTGGAAATCTAATAAAGTCCGTTATATCGAAAATCAAACTGAGGCCACTGAACTGATAATCGAAGTAATTCAATTATACTTAAAATCTGTAATATTAAAATAAAGATAAACAAGTGCGATTATCACCAATATAATGAAAATTGAATTATGTCCGTTATATTAAGAATTTATTTATCTCCGTTATATTGAGAACCTAATTATGTCCATTATATTGATAATCTAATTATCTCCTTCGTGTAGAAAATGTAATTAAGTTAGTTATATTGGGAATCTAATCAAATCCATTATATTGGTAATTTTTTTTATCTCCGTTTTATTGAGAATCTAATTAAATCCGTTATATTAAGAATTTTTTTTTTATCTCTGTTAGATTGCGAATCTAATTTTCTGGATGAATATCAACTACACTACGTGCAGACAAAATAATAATTTGGTTGCAAATTGAACTGGAAATTGGTTTATCATCTATGATACCGGACCATTGGTCTAATGAGTTGAGTGTTCGGCAACGGTCCGGGAGACCGAAGTTGAAACCTAGGTCGAGTCATACACTACACAAAAAAATACTACTTGATGCCACCTTGCAGAGAACTCAGCACTCTAAGGTGAGGATCAAGTGTAAAGTGGGGCAATCAGGGAATGGAGTAGCACCCTAACCTACACCTTGGTGTAGTAGCTATTGAAAAGGGAGCCTCCGGGTCACACTCGACTAAAGTCACCAACCTTACTTATTTTACTATCTATGATATTGGTCAAACAAAAATGTTGCTGCAAAGTGCAGTTTTTGCCGAATAGCATTTAGATACCCACCTCCACACACACACACACACACACACACATATATATATATATATATATATATATATATATATATATATATATATATATATATATATATAGGTCATTCAATGAATTAGGTACACTTTACAATACAACGATCAATCTATCAGCCTGAAAAGAAACTGCTATATTTTTTAATGTAATCTCCATTCTTAAAGACAATTTTTTAAAATGTAATACCCATTCATTAAACATATTTTTAATATAATCTCTATTGTTTAAGACACATTTTTTAATATAATCTCCATTCTTTAAAGACATTTTTTAATATAATCTCCATTCTTTAAACACATTTTTTAATATAATCTCCATTCTTTAAAGACATTTTTTAATATAATCTCCATTCTTTAAACACATTTTTTAATATAATCTCCATTCTTTAAACACATTTTTTAATATAATCTTCATTCTTTAAACACATTTTTTAATGTAATCTCCATTCTTTAAACACATTTTTTCAAATGTAATCCTCATTCTTTAAAAACATTTTTTAATATAATCACCATTTTTTAAAAACATTTTTTAATATAATCTCCATTCTTTAAACACATTTTTTAATGTAATCTCCATTCTTTAAACACATTTTTTAATATAATCTCCATTCTTTAAACACATTTTTTAATATAATCTCCATTCTTTAAACACATTTTTTATGTAATCCTCATTCTTTAAACACATTTTTTAATATAATCTCCATTCTTTAAACACATTTTTAATATAATCTCCATTCTTTAAACACATTTTTTAATATAATCTCCATTCTTTAAAGACATTTTTTAATATAATCTCCATTCTTTAAACACATTTTTTAATATAATCTCCATTCTTTAAAGACATTTTTTAATATAATCTCCATTCTTTAAACACATTTTTTAATATAATCTCCATTCTTTAAACACATTTTTTAATATAATCTTCATTCTTTAAACACATTTTTTAATGTAATCTCCATTCTTTAAACACATTTTTTCAAATGTAATCCTCATTCTTTAAACACATTTTTTAATATAATCTCCATTCTTTAAACACATTTTTTAATATAATCTCCATTCTTTAAACACATTTTTTAATATAATCTCCATTCTTTAAACACATTTTTTAATATAATCTCCATTCTTTAAACACATTTTTTAATATAATCTTCATTCTTTAAACACATTTTTTAATGTAATCTCCATTCTTTAAACACATTTTTTCAAATGTAATCCTCATTCTTTAAACACATTTTTTAATATAATCTCCATTCTTTAAACACATTTTTTAATATAATCTCCATTCTTTAAACACATTTTTTATATAATCTCCATTCTTTAAACACATTTTTTAATATAATCTCCATTCTTTAAACACATTTTTTAATATAATCTTCATTCTTTAAACAAATTTTTAATGTAATCTCCATTCTTTAAACACATTTTTTCAAATGTAATCCTCATTCTTTAAAACACATTTTTTAATATAATCTCCATTCTTTAAACACATTTTTTAATGTAATCTCCATTCTTTAAGCACATTTTTTAATATAATCTCCATTCTTTAAACACATTTTTTAATATAATCTCCATTCTTTAAAAACTTTTTTTTTATGTAATCCTCATTCTTTAAACACATTTTTTAATATAATCTCCATTCTTTAAACACATTTTTTAATATAATCTCCATTCTTTAAACACATTTTTTAATATAATCTCCATTCTTTAAACACATTTTTTATGTAATCCTCATTCTTTAAACACATTTTTTAATATAATCTCCATTCTTTAAACACATTTTTAATATAATCTCCATTCTTTAAACACATTTTTTAATATAATCTCCATTCTTTAAAGACATTTTTTAATATAATCTCCATTCTTTAAACACATTTTTTAATATAATCTCCATTCTTTAAAGACATTTTTTAATATAATCTCCATTCTTTAAACACATTTTTTAATATAATCTCCATTCTTTAAACACATTTTTTAATATAATCTTCATTCTTTAAACACATTTTTTAATGTAATCTCCATTCTTTAAACACATTTTTTCAAATGTAATCCTCATTCTTTAAACACATTTTTTAATATAATCTCCATTCTTTAAACACATTTTTTAATATAATCTCCATTCTTTAAACACATTTTTTAATATAATCTCCATTCTTTAAACACATTTTTTAATATAATCTCCATTCTTTAAACACATTTTTTAATATAATCTTCATTCTTTAAACACATTTTTTAATGTAATCTCCATTCTTTAAACACATTTTTTCAAATGTAATCCTCATTCTTTAAACACATTTTTTAATATAATCTCCATTCTTTAAACACATTTTTTAATATAATCTCCATTCTTTAAACACATTTTTTAATATAATCTCCATTCTTTAAACACATTTTTTAATATAATCTCCATTCTTTAAACACATTTTTTAATATAATCTTCATTCTTTAAACAAATTTTTTAATGTAATCTCCATTCTTTAAACACATTTTTTCAAATGTAATCCTCATTCTTTAAACACATTTTTTAATATAATCTCCATTCTTTAAACACATTTTTTAATGTAATCTCCATTCTTTAAGCACATTTTTTAATATAATCTCCATTCTTTAAACACATTTTTTAATATAATCTCCATTCTTTAAAAACTTTTTTTTTATGTAATCCTCATTCTTTAAACACATTTTTTAATATAATCTCCATTCTTTAAACACATTTTTTAATATAATCTCCATTCTTTAAACACATTTTTTAATATAATCTCCATTCTTTAAACACATTTTTTATGTAATCCTCATTCTTTAAAAACATTTTTTAATATAATCTCCATTCTTTAAACACATTTTTTCAAATGTAATCCTCATTCTTTAAAAACATTTTTTAATATAATCACCATTTTTTAAAAACATTTTTTAATATAATCTCCATTTTTTAAACGCATTTTCATATTTAATCCTCATTCTTTAAACACATTTAAAAATATAATCTCCAATCTTTAAGACACATTATTTAATGTAATCTCCATTTTTTATGACACATTTTTTTAATGTTATGTCCATTCTTTAAAACAAATTTTTAATATAAATTTCCTTTCTCTAAGACATTTTGTAATATTATCTACATTCTTTAAGACACATTTTTCTATGTAATGTCCATTCTTTAAAACAAATTTTAAAATGTATTCTCTATCCTTTAAGACACATTTCTTGATGTAATCGCCTTTCTTTAAGACACATTTTAAATGTAATTTCCATTTTTTAAGATAGATTTTTTTTAATGTAATCTACTTTCTCTAATACATTTTTACTGTAATCTCCAATCTTTAAGAGTTATTTTTCCCATCGAAAAACAAGCTTTTGTATTCCTTCCGATTAAAATTCTTTCGACTAAGTTTTTATCCATTTGCTCGCGGTGTTCTTTGCTTCATTATCTCTTGAAAACTTTGTTCTACACAGAAATTCTTTGCGGGGGCCAAACAAGTGGACAATCAGGAAGATGTAGCAGCTGTTCCCAACCTAACCGTTTCCACTTTTCTTGTTCCTGTGTTGCATTGCCCTGGTGAAACCCAACGAAAACATGAAAAAAATGTTGTTCTGCCTGCTGTACGTACAGAAATTCGCCGTTGTTCAAAAATATCTTCTTTGGTAATTCTCTCTCAGCAAAAATTAACTGAATCCACCGTTTCAGTTATGAGCTCCCCTATCTCTAAGCTATGGGTTAAATAATATTACGATTCTTCGAAAAGAAATTCGCATTGGATTACACCAAAAGGGTGATAGACCATTAGACAAGGAAACCGAACCTATTTGTTGCCAAGTTGGCTGGGATTGTAGAATACACCGACTGCACCTCAGCAGAGGAGTAAGACTCCCCCAACGAGTGTCCTGTATATGACACTAAGCAATCAGATAATGATGTTCCAGTAATGCTAGAACGTTGAGAAATGCGGAGTACCACTTCATTGCCATCGCTCCCAGTATCACTCTGGCCTGGAGTAGTAGCGCCTGATAGGGTCTTATCTATGGATCAAATAGAACTTAATTGTGTACTTATGTTTAACTGATATACTTGAAATAGAACTGTTTTGACATTTAAACTGCATACTTATGCAAAACTGAATTTTTGAAATTGAACTGTTTTTGTATTCTAAACTGGATTGTTTAAAAAGGAAGTGTTTTTGACATTGAAACTGTACTTACGCTAAACTGAATTGTTTGAAAGAGAACCGCTTTGACATTTAACTGTGTGTAAACAAAAACCATGCTTATACTAAACTGAATTGTTTGAATTAGAACTGTTCGACTAAACAATATAGTTTCAAATAGACATTTTTGACAATTAAACTGTGTACTAATGTTAAACTGAATTGTTTGAAATAGAACTGTTTATTTGTATAAAATGGATTTGGCATTGAATAACATACAAAGATTGATATGCCTTAAAACTAAAACAAACACTCAAACGAACCTATTTGTTGTACCACTTTTGTTTGTCTTTATATATATATATATATATATGTTGTAGGTACTAGGAAAAAATAAAAATATATTTTAAAATAGGTAGGTACACGAAGAGATTTGTATTTTTGAATTTCTTTATTTTGTTCTTACATACGTGTTACATACGTATATCTTTCCAGCTTGTTGCTTTCGTCAGAGAACAATTATGGCACAAGGTCTTGTTAATGAGGTGCTCACGAGACTTGAACTCATTCTTGTTTGGAGTTTGATTGTTTTTAACTAATTGAAAAACATTCAAACTGCAAACAAGAGTGAGCTCAAGTCTCATGAGTACCCCATTAACAAGGCCTTGTGCCATATATGTTCTCTGACGAAAGCAACAAGCTGGAAACATACACGTATGTTACACGTATGTAAGAACAAAATAAAGAAATTCAGAAGTACAAATCTCTTCGTGGACCTGCCTATTTTAATATATATATATATATATATATATATATGTGTGTGTGTGTGTGTGTGTGTGTGTGTGTGTGTTATGATGGATAAATAGTTGTCTAAATTACAAAAAAATAAAAATAACACTGATATCTCATTTCATCATCTATATTTACGAAATCTACCTGAAAGTATCTCGAAATAATACAGATGAAATTTATTGAAAAGGATCGCTAAACGGCTTCTACCATGGCTTCCTTACAATTTCGTAATCTCCTGCAAGCATTTCTGACGGTCTCTTAGTTTGAATTAGAAAATGCTACCGTTATCTTTGCCTTCAGTTCATCTTTGATGTTTCACGGAATTTTGATAGTATCTCGATCGACTGCCTCCCACACATAATAAAGATGATTGCAATCTGGGAGTTAGGCGGCCAGTGTTTAGGGATGATTAAGTCGCAGGAATTTTCTCGCTACCAAGATTGGTTCCTTACTCTTGTGAGGCATGGCGCAGAGTCCTGTGGCAAAATTTGGGTTATTCCAGCAGCCACCCTCTCGATACAGCACTACCTTCTGCAGGTGTCCTCGTGGTGTAATGGTTAAAGCGATGAACTGCGGAATCGTAGTACGCGAGTTCGTACTCCAGTCGCGCTATTATGTTCACTTTCGGGCAAATACCCTTGGGAAAGGTATGAACCCCCTTATTCTCCCTCCAGCTATGGGTAAATAGTAGGACGGACTAGGTTCTTCAGCCGTGTTGAGGCAACTAGTCTAGGAGAAGGAAAACTCTGAATTCAAACCTGTTAAACTCCGCTTAAAAATT
This sequence comes from Sepioteuthis lessoniana, assembly GCA_963585895.1. Taxonomy (NCBI): domain Eukaryota; kingdom Metazoa; phylum Mollusca; class Cephalopoda; order Myopsida; family Loliginidae; genus Sepioteuthis; species Sepioteuthis lessoniana. The sequence continues at coordinate 15,523,553 of OY757915.1, read as the reverse complement.
GACCTTGTGTCATATCCTGTCTTAGCGGAGGGGTTGGTAAATAGTACCTTCTGCAGGTACTTGATATAGGCCTCTGTGTTGAGTGTGAGGTCATGTGAGAAAATGTATCGAAGTATAACGTTACAATCGCTTGTGACAACCCCCAAAATCATAATGTGTACTGGTTATTTGATTTTCTGCACTATCGGTTCATCTTTTGGGGAGAGAACAAGTCAACAGTCGTTCTGTACATTCACCATCTGATTCTAGCAGAGATTTTTTTTTTATCTGAGAAAAACCAAAGCATAATTGATTGGAGTAGACGCTTGAATTAATTTAAAATGTTGGCAGTGCAATCTTTTTTTCTCGCCTTTTATGGCTTGTAATAAAAATTAGCCCTTTCTCATCTTGTATGAGAAATACCGAATATCTTCATGCACTCTCTGCCTGATAAGAAACTCGGAGATTTCTAAGTCCTTGGCTATAGAATTGATTGACTTGGGATAGTTATTAATCATGGCCAAGATCTCATTAACAAATTCGGGAGATCTTTTTTTTCGGGAGGATTTGAGTACGGCATCCGAGTTGACGTACATTCGTAAACCCTATTGGACTCATCCAACTCTTTTCGAATCTTCTTCTTCCCTGTCTTCTGATTGACCCCCAAACACTGTAAAATTTTTGTATTAAAACTTCCAACAAGAATTCCCTGTAGTAGATCATGCTGTGTTCAAATTTTTGGAAGAGTGTGTTGCGTCATAGTGTTGTTTTCTTCACTGATAGTGACCTACTGACTCTAGTTTGCTACTTAGTTGAGAAAACTAATGTTGTATACTATAGTAATTTACAAAGCTCTTTGCTTCGATGTGGCACAAGGCCGAATGAATGGGACGCCCAATGAGACTCGAACTCAATCGTGTAGGTTTGCTAGTCTAGCTTGCTAACCGTTACACAACCAGAGGTGCCCTATGTTGTATACTATAACCATATCAATCACAAACGTTTCACATATACATATTCATATACAGTCAAATACAAATGCAGGCGAATACAAATACAATACAGGTGGATTCTATTGTTCAGGTACGAACGGTTTATTAGTTTCTGACTTCGGTTCTTCGACACGATGAGAGAGACACAATTCTTAAAAGTCTTTCGTAATCATACTATGCTAACCCCACCCTCAACGTTCGGCACTTCTCGTGGTGTTTAAGATCTCAATTCATCCCTGCTAGTAGAGATCCGAAAAACCCAACTACATCTGTATGGTAGAAACTCAACTCTCTGCCTGTATGGTCGAATGTCAACCTTCAACTGACTCTTTTTCAAAATCCTCAAATTCTCAGGACCATCTCTTCCGGGCATGACGTCATCCACAATCCAGCCCATTTCCTGTATGGGGTTTATTATGACAATGGTAACTGTCATATCCTTTGCGCGCGGCGTAAAACTGTACCCAATGTCTATGCACCTGAACTCTTAACCCGAATAGTTCAAAGCCCAACCAAACTGAATGATGAAATATAATTAACGAAAAAGGATAATATAAAAAATCCTTCCTTAATTATATAACAATAAAACAAACAAAACACATGTCGTAAATTAATCATTTTAAATAGTGACAATTACCCATTGCATCCCCCCCACACATATATATATATATATATAGTGTTTCAAAATAGATAAATTAATTAATTTCATTAATATGAAAATGTTTAATTACTCAGACAAGCGCAATGGCGGTTATTTTGAACCTGCCCTTTAAAAATGCATCCTTTGAGTTAAAGATATCAAATTAACATTTTTTTATTATATCAGCTTCCAGGACATGCAATCCTTTTTTGAGTTTCTTGTCGCAGTAATAAACCATTATCATATCAATGGGTTGCATCTATTTTGAGACTTTTGAATGATTTTGTTTCTAAATTAGTAATGTCACAAGATGTTTTATCCTCTTTTGTCCATGGTATTGTGATTGAGAATTAATAGTTTTTATTGTATACTATTTTCATATCAGAACCAAAAAAGAACACAACATTTTTATCAGTAGAGTTATTAGCAGTCACATGGTTCCTATGTATATTAAGACACCCTAAATAGGACCATCATATATCAATAGATTTATCATATATCTTGTTTCACCTGACAAATTCCAAATTTATTCTCTATTCGGACATCACTCTTGCTATACTGATGAATGTAAATGTTTATATATATATATATATATATATATATGTGTGTGTGTGTGTGTGTGTGTGTGTGTGTGTGTGACATTTTCCGAGTGTGAAAGTCACTTTTACTTTCATATAAACACGTGAGTTTATGCCATTTTCTCACACATCTGTCTGATGATTGTGCACATCACATTAAACTTGAAGGAACAGATTTCTATCATGATTTGATATTTGTTAGGATTGTGTATCTGTTTTGGTTCGGTAGCGTCTTGCACTTTTCATTGCAGCTTTTTCTCATTTATATTTACCTATATATATACCCGTATATGCATAAATATATTTATATGTATATATCTATATGCATATATATATATATATATATATATATATATATAGCTATATGTAAGACTCTGCTGGTTGGCTTGCAATAGTGTGTCCTTGTGTAGGAGTCCATAGGAAATCTTCACTTATGAGTTAGTCCTTACTTTACCGTGGTGCAATGGTTAACGTCGTTAGAAATAGACACGGCGACACGATTTCAAATCCTGGACGAGGTTGACTGCATCTGACTTAGCACTAATACCTACGGGAAAAATATGAATTCGGCAATTCTCTCACTTGCTATGGGCAAATAGTCGGGCAAAGTGTCTAGAAGAAAAACTATGAATTCAAACCTACAAAAAATGACCTTTTATCACATCTTGCCAGTGCGTTGTGGAATACAACAAACACCAGTTGTGCCCAGCATGTCTCGTTAGTTTGTGATGGTTTTTGAGCTGGGAAGCAAGTGGGCGTACAACTGCAGTTTTGTGGTATATTTTTTATAGTATCTGTTTAGACCAACCCGTACTATGTAGCATTCTAGTGTAGTTGCCATCTAGCTTTTTCTGCAGGCATTTTATTTAAGTTCACAACTCAATGTCTGTTGACTACGAATTGTTCACATCCCAAACACGAAACTCATATTTCACTTTTTTTAGGTTCTTCAATGTTTTCTCGTTTTGTTAATATTTTCAATTTATTTTTCTACTTTTTTTCCACAATATCTTTTGTAGACTTTACTTGAGTGCCTTTAACCCAAGGGAAGATTTTTTTAGAAACATTTATATAGACAGTCAAAGTGTTTTTTTCTTTTTTTACTGCATTAACGATTTAGTTTTCTATAGTATTTTCTATTTACAAAATAGACAATAATAAAGAAAACAGAATCGTCGAAAAGTATGGCACACGTTTGAAGCAGAGGGGAAGGACCCCATCCATCAACCTGTTGACTGTGGGTGATAACTCATAATGCTTTAGCAGGGAATACTGATTCCTGAGCAGTCGTTGCCCTGGCAACAGGAGTGAGCACGTAACTTTCAGTACTCTACTTTGACCTTTACTGGGCTACTTGAGCAGACTATTATTAGCGAGTTCAAGTCTCACTGCGACCCCCATTCTTCTGGCCTTGTGCCAGTCCATAACTTTATTCTATCCATGAACAGAGTTTTATGTTTACTCTTGTTGTTAAATATTAACCTTTGAGAGGCCGCATTAGTTAGTGGATTTAAAAAAAAAAGGTATACAGCTGTGTCTTAAGGTAAACAAAAGACTGCGGAAATACCACGTGAATTGCGTGGGTTGGATCTACGAGGATGAATACGTTGGTGTCCGAAAAATATATAGCGACGGGTGTTTTCAACAGAAGCAGAATGAGCACATAGCAGAAGGTAAAGGGCAGAGACACAAGATATCATGCAGTTTTGGACGTTGGTCCGGTGGATAGCAGGCAATTGGCTCTGGGTTGAGAGGTGGAGAAAAGTCTAAATGTACAAGTGAGTATGATCCCAAGACTAACCTGAAACGAAGATGATAAAATGTTTTAAGTCAGCTCTGTACCAGCATCGTGAAGGTGGAAGGCAAAGAAACGAAGATGAATGTTTTAAGTTAGCGCTGTGTCAATTCTCGTGGAGGCAAAGCAAATAAATAAGTCTCTCTGAATATATCGCATCTCAACGTAATGTTTCCCTAGCAGTTCCCAACTCTCTCTCTCTCTCTCTCTCTCTCTCTCTCTCTCCTTGCCAACCATTTTGCCTATTTCGTAATAAAAAATGAGAGATTACTTTTTATATATAGGTGTTATTGTCTCATTTATCTTTGCTATGTAACTTCACACACCTTAATCACAGGAAGAAAAAAAGGTTTTCCCTTTAACACTTCTTTCCATTATGGTAACGATCAAAACCCTGACTCGTAACATGGGTAAGTGTGTAGTTAACCCCTTCACTACATCATCAATTTTTTGTGTTCGCCAATATCCTGGGAGACCGAGGTCCAATCCCAAATCAAGTCATACCAAAGACTCAGAAAACGGTATTTGATGCCTTCTTGCTTATCATGCTACATTATAGCCATCCCTAGAAAGGAGTAGCGCTCTTCATTACACATTTGTGTCGTATCAAATGAAAAGGGACCCTTTCGGGTCGCCCAGATAACGGTTGCCAACTTTTCTTTTACAGCTGGTTTGAATTCACACAATCTTTTTCTAAGACCGAACGAGATTGAAGAATTCAGTCAGGCCGGCGACTTTTCCATAGCTGAAGGGAGAACAGATGGATTTATACTTTTACAAAGGGTATTAACGTGAAATGAAACGCAGTCAGTGTTTTCCACGATTTGACCTGCGGTAACCCATTACATTTTCTACTTTGATAACTGTTATGCTAAGCGCACCCGTATGTATGTAAAGATAGTTATTATTACTATTTGATTTTATTATATATATATATAACGTTACGGAATAATAAATATAATGATTTGGTTTGATTTGGTTTTATGGGATATCAACTATTGTAGGTTATTTAATGCCAAATCCTCTTTATACATATAATCAGTTCTATCTCATTTTAGTATATGTACACAGTTTAAATGTAAAAAAACAGTTCTATTTGAAGCAATTCAGTTTAACATAAGTACGCAGCTTAAATGTAAAAACAATTCAGTTTAGCATAAGTAGACTGTTTAGTTCTATTTGACCCATAGGTAAGACCTGATCAGGTGATAATACTCCGAGCCAGAATTGACCTGGGAGTGATGACATTAAAGAGGTACTCCGCATCGTCCAAACCTCTAGCATTAGTGGATCTTCACCATTAGATTGTTTAGTCTCATATCAGGACACTCGTTGGGGAAGTCTTATCACTCTGCGGAGATGCAGTCGGTGTATTCTTCAGCCTCTGCCGACTGAGCCATAATCTAATGAGGGTAACACTTCTCCCACAGATATGAATAAGGAACACATTATGAAACGTCGTTACATTTGTCAAAATACAGGAAGAACCCAGTTGTTTCGTATACGAAAGTTTATTTTCTGACAGTAACACTCGTTGGGGAAGTCTTATCACTCTGCGGAGATGCAGTCGGTGTATTCTTCAGCCTCTGCCGACTGAGCCATAATCTAATGAGGGTAACACTTCTCCCACAGATATGAATAAGGAACACATTATGAAACGTCGTTACATTTGTCAAAATACAGGAAGAACCCAGTTGTTTCGTATACGAAAGTTTATTTTCTGACAGTAACACTCGTTGGGGAAGTCTTATCACTCTGCGGAGATGCAGTCGGTGTATTCTTCAGCCTCTGCCGACTGAGCCATAATCTAATGAGGGTAACACTTCTCCCACAGATATGAATAAGGAACACATTATGAAACGTCGTTACATTTGTCAAAATACAGGAAGAACCCAGTTGTTTCGTATACGAAAGTTTATTTTCTGACAGTAACACTCGTTGGGGAAGTCTTATCACTCTGCGGAGATGCAGTCGGTGTATTCTTCAGCCTCTGCCGACTGAGCCATAATCTAATGAGGGTAACACTTCTCCCACAGATATGAATAAGGAACACATTATGAAACGTCGTTACATTTGTCAAAATACAGGAAGAACCCAGTTGTTTCGTATACGAAAGTTTATTTTCTGACAGTAACACTCGTTGGGGAAGTCTTATCACTCTGCGGAGATGCAGTCGGTGTATTCTTCAGCCTCTGCCGACTGAGCCATAATCTAATGAGGGTAACACTTCTCCCACAGATATGAATAAGGAACACATTATGAAACGTCGTTACATTTGTCAAAATACAGGAAGAACCCAGTTGTTTCGTATACGAAAGTTTATTTTCTGACAGTAACACTCGTTGGGGAAGTCTTATCACTCTGCGGAGATGCAGTCGGTGTATTCTTCAGCCTCTGCCGACTGAGCCATAATCTAATGAGGGTAACACTTCTCCCACAGATATGAATAAGGAACACATTATGAAACGTCGTTACATTTGTCAAAATACAGGAAGAACCCAGTTGTTTCGTATACGAAAGTTTATTTTCTGACAGTAACACTCGTTGGGGAAGTCTTATCACTCTGCGGAGATGCAGTCGGTGTATTCTTCAGCCTCAGCCGACTGAGCCATAATCTAATGAGGGTAACACTTCTCCCACAGATATGAATAAGGAACACATTATGAAACGTCGTTACATTTGTCAAAATACAGGAAGAACCCAGTTGTTTCGTATACGAAAGTTTATTTTCTGACAGTAACACTAGTTGGGGAAGTCTTATCACTCTGCGGAGATGCAGTCGGTGTATTCTTCAGCCTCTGCCGACTGAGCCATAATCTAATGAGGGTAACACTTCTCCCACAGATATGAATAAGGAACACATTATGAAACGTCGTTACATTTGTCAAAATACAGGAAGAACCCAGTTGTTTCGTATACGAAAGTTTATTTTCTGACAGTAACACTCGTTGGGGAAGTCTTATCACTCTGCGGAGATGCAGTCGGTGTATTCTTCAGCCTCTGTCGACTGAGCCATAATCTAATGAGGGTAACACTTCTCCCACAGATATGAATATGGAACACATTATGAAACGTCGTTACATTTGTCAAAATACAGGAAGAACCCAGTTGTTTCGTATACGAAAGTTTATTTTCTGACAGTAACACTCGTTGGGGAAGTCTTATCACTCTGCGGAGATGCAGTCGGTGTATTCTTCAGCCTCAGCCGACTGAGCCATAATCTAATGAGGGTAACACTTCTCCCACAGATATGAATAAGGAACACATTATGAAACGTCGTTACATTTGTCAAAATACAGGAAGAACCCAGTTGTTTCGTATACGAAAGTTTATTTTCTGACAGTAACACTCGTTGGGGAAGTCTTATCACTCTGCGGAGATGCAGTCGGTGTATTCTTCAGCCTCTGCCGACTGAGCCATAATCTAATGAGGGTAACACTTCTCCCACAGATATGAATAAGGAACACATTATGAAACGTCGTTACATTTGTCAAAATACAGGAAGAACCCAGTTGTTTCGTATACGAAAGTTTATTTTCTGACAGTAACACTCGTTGGGGAAGTCTTATCACTCTGCGGAGATGCAGTCGGTGTATTCTTCAGCCTCTGTCGACTGAGCCATAATCTAATGAGGGTAACACTTCTCCCACAGATATGAATATGGAACACATTATGAAACGTCGTTACATTTGTCAAAATACAGGAAGAACCCAGTTGTTTCGTATACGAAAGTTTATTTTCTGACAGTAACACTCGTTGGGGAAGTCTTATCACTCTGCGGAGATGCAGTCGGTGTATTCTTCAGCCTCAGCCGACTGAGCCATAATCTAATGAGGGTAACACTTCTCCCACAGATATGAATAAGGAACACATTATGAAACGTCGTTACATTTGTCAAAATACAGGAAGAACCCAGTTGTTTTGAATACGAAAGTTTATTTTCTGACAGTAACATTTCATTAAGCAGTCTTCACCGAAACGAGAGAGAAAGATAGTTTAAAAGAATTACTGGTGTTTATTAGAAACTCAGAGACTTTCATCCTTTGGAGAAGAACGATCAGAACATAGACATTCCTTTTCTTTTTCCTCGACCAATGTTGTAAAGTCATAATCATCATCAATCACAACAGTACATATACATATGCAAAAACATAGGCGGACTCTAATACACAAACATACAGGCGATTCCGTTGTTCATGTACAAACGTTTTATTAACTTCTTGACTTCGGTTCTTTGATACGAGGAGAGAGACAATTCTTAAAAGTCTTTCGTATCATACTATGCTAACAATACCCCCAACGTTCGGCACATCTCGTGGTCCAATCTCAATTTCTCAACATCATGGTCGGACTCAAACTTCAACTGTCTGCTATTGAGGTAGACAACCCAACTGTTTGCCTACGTGGCCCAATGTCAACTTTCAACTGACTTTTTTTCAAAATCTTCAAATTCTCACGACCATCACTTCCGGGCATGACGTCATTTACACTCTAGCCCCATTTTCTGTCTGGGGTTTATTAAGACAATTGTGATTGACATATTCTTTGCGCGTGAGCGTAAACTGTACCCAATGCTATGTACCTGAACTAAGAGCCGAATAGTTCAAAACCCAACCAAACTGAATGATAAAATATAATTAACGAAAAATGAATAATATAAAAAATCATTCCGTAATTATATAACACAATGACGTGCACCCCCAAAGGGACGCTCCTCTCATCTCTTGACCCGACACGAACCCAACGACCAAGAGTGACCCTCTCTGACTAACCTTACTGACTCAACTAACTGAATTCACTTCGAAATCTTCTTTTTCTATTTTCTTCTAATATTTCTCTTAATTACTGCGTAAGTAATTACTAAAAACACGCCGCCAAGATATATAAAATGTTTATTTCAAACATTCTGTCTGCCGCAGATTTCAAAACAACCGGTCAATTACATATACTGCAACACGTGCACCATTTGACCTTTCTCAAATATGACTTACACTTCAATTCAAAGTTCCTAGCCAACTCACAATTTATTACAAGAAATAAAATAACTAAATAATATAATTAATTGCCTTTATTGTATATATATATATATATATATATATATATATATAATATTATATGAGGGTTCGTTGTCACTAAATCCCTTTGTGCGTATGTGTTGAACCAAGTGCAATATAATAAGGAGAGTGCTCAATATCTAGGATAGAGCAATAATAATAATAATAATAATAATAAATAAATATGTATTAGATATATATATTTTATTCATGGAATATAGACTGCGACCCTAGGTTCCATGGGTTTTTTGCAAAACAACAATCATCAGGCAGTTAAAATGCATTTTCTTAACTACCTGATGATTGTTGTTTTGCAGAAAACTTCATGAAACCCAGGGTTCGCAGTCTATATTCCATGAATTAAATATATATATATCTAATATATATTTATTTATTATTATGATATATATATATATACATATATATATATAGAAGAAAGGAGAATTTTGTTTTAGAAAAATGTCTCATTGGTGGTCAGGTATTTTTTAAAGGAACATGAATTGGTCACCAGAGAGAGAGAGAGAGAGAGAGAGAGAGAGAGAGAGAGAGAGAGAGAGAGAGAGAGAGAGAGCGATTTATTGGTTTCTTTGTTTAATGGCATATGAACCTTGGTGTGTTATTTAATGTTAAAGCAATTCTTGCAGATAAACAGCTTTGATACTATTTAGCCCATACCTGGGGGAATATCTTTCTCCTGGGGCATTCGTCCAAAAGTGAACGTAATGGCACCACTAGAATTTGAACTCTCTAACTACGGCGTCACAGTCCCGCACGTTAGCTACTACACAACGGGTAATCTTTGCGAGGGGAGAAATATGGGAGAAGAGAGAGAGGGAGAGAGAGAGGGGGGGGGAGAAAGAAAGAAAGAAAGAGAGAGAGAGAGAGAGAGAGAGAGTATGTGTAAGTGTGTAAAGACTGATATTTTCTTAATGTACATAGACATTGAATTCGTTTATCTATTTTATTATTTTATTAAAAAAAATTTTGCTTCAGTATATATAAATTAAAAAAAAAACTCTATTCCTCTTTTTTTCTTTATATCTTAGTATATCGAAGTCTCTGGGTATAATGTTGGTGAAGAAAGAGGATATTATATAAAAGGTCAGAACGTAGGTTGGCAGTAGGTAACTGGGGGATAACTTTCTATGAAATGTCATCGTGATATATGTGTTCTTTTTTATTTACTTTTAATTAATTTTTTTTTCAAAGTTATTATTAAATCTGTTACAGTGCTATACCGTCGTATCAAATATGCTTATTTTCGAGTCTCTGATATTTTTCTTTTTTTTTTCTTCAAGATTCTTAAATTTTCATGTGATTGAATTAAACGTATCTGAAATTAGGATGTTTTTCTTAACTGTCTTTACTCATAAGGAGTCATATATTTTAACATATTATTTTTTGTTATATTGTATAATTTTCATATGTATTATATCTTGTGGAAGTTGTAAAAGAAAAATAAAATAAAATAAAAAAATATAGCAGGTCCCAGAAGCCTCTGACGGGAAGCGAAATCTATGTATGCCAGAAACACAAACTTACCGACACGAAAAAGAAATTCGTGTCAGTTCAACCTTCACCGCAAATACTCTTCCACTAGGCGTTAGCAAGGTAGCATACCTGTTTGTCAAGCCTTGGGGCTTTGCACCCGGCTTTGTCTGCTGCCAGCAAACTGCCACAGCAGAACATATCTCACCAAAACCACCCATAGGCATAACATAACCACTGACCTTAAACTCACCAACCACCGAAAATGAATTCTAACATATTTTAACGTCTTGTCTGGGAAACGTGGCATACTTCTACTGGTTCAGGAAAACTTTCCACTCCATAGCAAAGTCATTAAAAACCCTAAAATAAAGTTTTGAGTTGATAGGTATCTTTGTTACTTTCCTTCGTTCCTTCGTTAAATTCTCTTTCAGCATTCCATAGACTAAGAAGCCAACTATTTAAACGGGTCAAAGAAGAACAAAGGAGTCCGATGCATAAACCCAAAATCAACGAACATAGACCTACGACCAACGACTACTACCAACTAACAAATAACAACCATTAAACCTTCTTATACCTCATAATCTTTTATATTGATTAAGATATAATCCTCATCATCAAGGCGGACTAAAAGCATAGATTCCTTTGTTTCTCTCCCGTCTTCCGTCTCTATCAGTCATCGCACTTGCTAAGTTCATACAACGGAACCCACTGTTCACATAGAGCTGATTCTGTAAGTTTTTGAAGGTCTACCAACATTAGAGCGTCCATGTGTAGTAGTCCATAGAAGAACGTCACTTATGAATTTTGTCCCTGATTCTTCAGAAGTGTCCAACATGTTCTGTTCGTCTTCTGGGAGTGTGTGTAAATTGGAGAGCCGATAAATGGTCATAAAGTTACTGTTTTGTAGGGTTATGCTTCTAGGATTTGTTCAAAACAGCATGCATCGTCCTTGTATAAAAAGAATGGTTGGTTTGGTTTAGTTCCTTTGTTTAATGGCATGTCAACCTTCCTGGTTTATTTAATGCTAAATCTTTCCTTACAGAAAGACTGTAGGGCAATTTAACTCACAGCTGAGGAAGATTAGGAGGTTTATACCTTTCCCAAAAGTATTTGTTCGAAAGTGAACCCGTCTGGTTTTCTTAGTCCAGCACGTTAGACACAACTTTATGGGGATTCTCCCTGCTTAAGTGAAAGACTAAAACATTAACATACCGTATTTTAAACACATAAAAAATGCTAAATACTATAACCGCTTCAGTCAAAAATATAGATGAATTTTCTTTTTTAATTTCCTGGGGGGTATTCTCTCCATTAAAGCCAAATCCCGCCAAATTAGTGATAATTTTTGTATATAATTAAGAGTTTATTTTCATTTCGTAAATACGAATTTGAAAAACAAATACATTTAAGCAGCAACAAAGAGAAACAAGATTCCTTTAATCAAATCTGACTTTTGCGAGAAGGGGAATTTTATTGATTTACACTTGAATAAGATAAAGAGATTCATGGTGACAGAGAAGTCCATCTTGAATCAAAACCTGAAAATGTTCAAGATGCTAAAGACAATTTTATTTCCGAATGAAATATCCCATAAAGAAGTTTGAAAATCACGTTAAAATTGAATTCATTTTTGTTTTAATCAATGTTCTATAATCAGATTTGATTAATTTTGCTTCGTTAGGGATGCCAAGAAAATGGAGAAGTCTTTGACTTAGTGTTGCAGGAATAAGTTGGTTAATCATTACAATTAGGAAGAAGAAAAAGAGGAAGAAGAAAAAGAGGAAAAAAAACACAAAGGAAAAAGAAAAAAGGGAGGAAGAAAAAGAGAAGGTGAACAAAAAGGAAAAAGCAAAAAAAAAAAAAGAAACAGAACAAAAAGGAAGAAGAAAAAGAGGAAGAAGATAAAGAAAAGTAGAAAAAGACGAAAAAGAACAAGAGAAACAGATAAAGAGAAAAAAAATTAAAGACGAAGAAGAAAAAAAAAGAACGAGAACAAAAGGGAATCGAACAAAAAATAAAAAGTAAAAGGGAACCGAGAAAAAGAGGAGAAGTACAAAAAAGAAAAAGCAAAAAAGAAACAGAACAAAACGGAAGAAGAAAAAAAGAAAGAAAATAAAGAAAAAGTATAAAAAGGAAGAAGATGAAGACAGAGCAGAAAAAGAGGACGAGGACAAAAAGGAATAGAATAAAAAGTAAAAAGCAAAAGGGAACGGAGAAAAAGAGGTGGAGTACAAAAAGCAAAAAGAAAAAGAAAAAAAAGGACGAAGAAGAAAAAAGAAAGAAAAAAAAAAGAAGAAGTGAAAAAAAAAACAGAAAGGAAGAAAAAGAGAAATGGAAAAAACGGAAGAAGAACAAGAGGAGGAAGACCAAGAAACTAAAGAAAAAGAGGAAGACAAAGAGAGGAAGAAGAAAAAGAGAAAAAAGAAAAAATGGAAGATTGAAAAAGAGGAAGAGAACAAAAAAGAGGAAAGAGAGGAAGAAAAAACGAAGAAAAATAAAAGAGAAATGAAAAAGAGGAAGAAGGAGAAAAAGAGGAGAGGAACAAAAAGGAAGAAGAAAAAAGGATGACGACAAGATGATGAAGATAAAGAGGAACGGGAAAAGAGGAAGAAGAAAAAGAGAAAGAGAAAAAAGAGGAAGAAGAAAAATTGGAGAGAAAGAGTGGAAGGAGAAAAAGAGGAAAAGAAAAAGAAGAAAAAGAGCAAGAGAAAAAGAGGAAGAAGAAAAAAGAGAAAGAGAGCAAAAGGAAAAAAAAAGAAGAGAAAAAAAGAAGAAAAAGACAAAGAGGAAAAAGTAAGTAGAATTCAAAGAGAAGAAAAAGAAAAGAGAGATAAGTACTAAGACCTTGCTTGAGAGCTAAAAATATGGAACAGGAAGGTAACGGTGATACCAGTTGCCATTGTCAACTCAGCACAATCATCAACGGCTTCTTAAAGGGACTGGAAGACTTCAGAATTAGATGACAAGTAGACTTTCCAGGCTACCGCATTATTAAGATAGGCCATAACACCAAGAAGAGTCCTGAAGACTTAGGGAGACTTGCTGTTACTCAGACTCCAGTGAAAGACCATCAGCTCACGTGGGTCTGAAAAACTCTCAAAGAATTATAATAATTCGGAAGGAGCAGACGTTTTTCCAGATGACCTATGGACTTTGAAATCCCGTGCTCGCCTGATACTCTCCGAATACTTCTCCCTGGATTTGCCTTCATGCCTTTGATAGTGTCCTTGCCTGATTGTCGTAGATCTTGCAAATTTCTTTCTTTCTTTAGCGCATTAATATTCGTAGATTATTTAGAAGAACAGTTGTTGTTGGCGACCTTAGTCAAGGTTGAGCCGAATGCTCCCTTTTCAATAGCTACTACACCAAGGGGTAGGTGAGGGCGCTACTCCATGGAAGGATATAGGGAGTTCATACCTTTACCAAGAGTATTTGTCCGAAAGTGAACATTATAGTGTAATTATAGGTCGAAATCACTTACAACGGAAAAAGAAACGGAAGTATGTAAGTTCCGATAACCAGCCACAATACGGTAAAGGCAAAATTGCTGGACTCGAAGAAAGCAGGCTCGAATTCTAATCGCTCTTTTCCATTCCCTTTCGGACAAATACCAGTGTGGACGGCATTGAATCCCTTTACAGTTGTTCTTCAGCAAGTACAACTTCGGCAGTAAATAACCCACGAAGGCTGATGTGACATTAAATAAAGAAAGAAAAGCTAAACCCAGGAAGACCAGTGGCTGCAATCTACCCCCAATAAAAACAAAGTAAAACAAACAAACAAACAAACAAAAAACAACAGTGAAAATCAAAAGATGATAATTATAATTTATTAACAAGACTTCTGATGATGTTTGCAATCTTAAAAAAGAAGTAGTCCTGTGGCTGGGTTTATAGAATACATCGACTGCATCTCTACAGAGAGGCAAGACCCCATCCAACGAACGTCCAGGTGGCCCAGTTGGCTGGGGCAGAACAATACACCGACTGCATCTCTACAGAAGGATAAGACTCCCCCAAACGAGTGTACAAGTCGCCCAATCGACTGAGGCAGTAAAATACACCGACTGCATCTCTGCAGAGGGGTAAGACCCCATCCAACGAGTGTCTAGGTGGCCCAGTCGTCTGGAGCAGTAGAATACACCGACTGCATCTCTGCATAGGGGTAAGACTTCCCCAAACGAATGTCCTAGATATGACACTAAACAGTCTAATGGTGAGGCTCCAGCTGGACTATTGGGAGACGCAGAGAACCCCTTCAGTGCCATCGCTCCCAGGTCCATTCTGGCGCGGTGTGGTAGCACCTGATAGGGTCCTATCTATGGGTCAAATAGAACCGTTTGACATTTACATTGAGAGTAAACTAATCACGTATGCTAAATTGATTTGATCATTTAACTGTGTGCAAACAAATGACTGATGTTTAATTGAATTGTTAATGATTCATAGCAATACTTGGAACCATTTAACTGACTCATGCTAAATTGAATTGTTAGAAATAGAACTGTTTGACATTTCACAGTGGGTAAACCAACGACTGATGTTTAATTGTATTGGTATTGATATATAACAATACTTGGAACTATTTGACTTTGTTGACTGATGTTTACAAATCATATACATTATGTATCTACATAGTTCGGAACGAGCATTTCTATTCCTAACAATTCAATTTAGCATGAGTCAGTTAAATGGTTCCAAGTATTGCTATGAATCACTAACAACGTAGACAAGATAGAATATATATCCTTTAATCAAAGAGGCGATATCTCCATAATAAAGGGTGGGCCTTTGAAACTTGTGTACAAGTTCACCTACCTACGAACCAGCGTCTCATCAAACGAAAATGACATCAACACGCGACCAGTGGTCATATGAAGGTCAGACCTGACCGATAAAATAAAACACAGTTTTTCTAAGCAGCGGTCGTGTCAATACTGCTATATGGATGCATTACATGGACGCTAACTAAACGTATGGAGAAAAAGCTTGACGGCAATTACACAATAATGCTGCGATCAATATTGAACCCCACAAAACAGCAACGGTACTGCCACCTACCACCTATAACGAAAAGTATCCAGTTAGACGAACCAGACATGCGGGACATCGCTGGAGAAGTAAGGACGAACTCATAAACGATATACTCCTGTGGACCCCTTCACATGGATGAGCAAAGGGAGGACGGCCAGCTAGAACCTATATACAACAGGTCTGTGCCGATGGAGGATGTAGCCTTGAAGACCTACCGGGGGCGATGGATGATAGAGGACGGGTGGCAAGAGAGTGTAAGAGAGATCCATGTTGACAGCGTGACAAGATGATCAATGTATAAAGAGGATTTGGCATTAAATAACCTACAATGGTTGATATGCCGTAAAACCCAAGCCAATCAAATTCTATATATTTAATATACATGTATAAAGAGGATTTAGCATTAAATAGACTAAAAGTGTTGATATGCCATAAAACCCAACCAAACCAAATCCTATATATTTAATATATATGTATAAAGAGGATTTGGCATCAAATAACCAACAATAATTGATATGCCATAAAACCCAATCAAACCAAATCCTATATATAAATATATATATATAAAGAGAATTTGGCATTAAATAACCTACAATGGTTGATATGCCGTAAAACCCAAGCCAACCAAATTCTATATATTTAATATACATGTATAAAGAGGATTTAGCATTAAATAGACTAAAAGTGTTGATATGCCATAAAACCCAACCAAACCAAATCCTATATATCTTGTATATATGTATAAAGAGAATTTGGCATTAAATAACCAACAATGATTGATATGCCATAAAACCCAACCCAACCAAATCCTATATATCTTGTATATACGTATAAATGTTATGGGGACATATCCTACCATACACCAACGATGGACTCGTCCAACCTAAACATATTCTCCGAGCTTAGTCTTTTATGACTTCCTTTTTCTGCTAATACAATAACGTTTACCTATCACCCGTTGTTTGAGTTATTCTTCCACCAGTCTTATCTGAAGACCACAACAATAAAGAGGATTTGGCATTAAATAACCTATAATGGTTGATATGCCATAAAACCCAACCAAACCAAATCTTATATATTTAATATATATGTATAAAGAGGATTTGGCATCAAATAACCAACAATAATTGATATGCCATAAAACCCAACCAAACCAAATCCTATATATCTTGTATATATGTATAAAGAGGATTTGGCATTAAATAACCTACAATGGTTGATATGCCAGAAAACCCATCCCAACCAAATCCGATATATTTGATATATATCTATCGAAAAGATTTGGCATTATATAACCTACAATGGTTGATATGCCATAAAACCCAACAAAACCAAAAAGATGTAATATCAGAGTTAAATGAAGAAGTTGACAAAATGAGCGCCGGTAAGGGATGGTTTGATAATTGCAAATAGAGAGAACTCTTAGAATGATTTATTTTGAAGATCAACTGTTCACATTGGTTTTTCGTGCTAAACATGTTCACTACTTGTGGATATTACGCTTCGAGAAGAATCCTGATGGAAACGTGGTTTTTAAGACAAAATCAAAAGAAAATAAACTTTTTGAAAGTTTGGTGAAAGAGCCGCACCATTTGATATTGATAGCTGCATCTGAATCGTGAGACGTGGATTGGGAAAACCTTTTATACAAAGTTTTTCCGAAAGGTGGAGAGTCATTAAATATCTCTAAAATAGATCGCCCAACCTATTCTTCATGTTCTGGGTAGAAATTTTGGGAAAAAAAACAACAAAAAAAAAACAAAACTGCATTATCATAATCTGTCATTCCTAACTCATTCAATATTCAACCCTCTGCTGCTATTGGATTTTCCAAGAAGATAATAGCCGTGAACAAGATTAGGGAGAAAATAAGGAGGCTGATGATTGGGATACGTTAATCGATTTTTTTCATTGTAGTTGAAAGGGATGCGTTAATGACATAGGCTTGCCTGGGGTTCGCTGCGGGTAGGTGTTATAAATTTGATTCACCTTGCCTCTGAGGCTCTTCCCGCTGCTTATTGACCTCTGACAGAGCTGTATGTTCCAGCTGTTTCAACAATGTGATTGCAGGACGCACCAATGTAAATAAGTGGAAACACATCACATTGATAACAGCCGAAATAGTTAGGCGTTGTGAAATCACATATCTCACAGCAGATACGGGGAGTCTTGCAGGGGTCAGTTTTCAATCTGGAGTTTTGGGTCTAGATACAGTCAGTCACCGTGGGGTAACGGCCCGCTGTGTTCCCTGGCCGGGAAACAGAACAGGCAAAGATGTAAGGCCCTTCAGGTAACACAGCGTTGTAAGGTCCAGAGAAGAAGTTATGGATGAACATGATAGTCTGTCTTCGTCTTCTTCCGTCTCCGTCTCTCTCTCTCTCACTCATACGCCAGCTACGACTTCTTTCGAGAAATAAAGTATAGGTGTTATATTTCTATTCAGAAAAGTGTTATGGTAATTCTTCCTCCATGTTTACACTTCACTTCATCTTCATAGTGCTTGATCATTCATCATTATACCGGTAAGGATATACAATACTTCCCAATAGATATTACCAGATGTGGAGAATTGAGTTTATAGCTGGGCGCCTGAGGCGCCCTAATATGGGGAATACTGAAAGAACCAAACTTTTCTTGTGACGGTCGTGTATGAGTCTCGATTTGAACGTAGCTCCCCATCATTAAAAAATGACCCTGCGTCACGTCCTGGCTTGGTGGGAAATCAATTCAATACCATTAATTGAAATGGATACTTGGATAAGTGTCTTGGGTCTGAAGAGGAATTCTGTAACGGAAACTAAGGCTATTTTTCTGTTCCTATTAGATTGTTGCGTAATTTCCGGACAAATATGAGCAATCATTGATCATTTTCAAAGAAAAAAACCTTATCTGTAGAATATGTCAGTCTAAAATCATATTAGTGAAGCTGATGAGAAAAGAAAATAAGTGAAAAGAAAATTTATGAGAGGAAAAAAAAAAAAAAAAAATTAAAAAAAAAAATTTATTTGCATCAATTTTTTTCTTGTTCATCTGAATAAATCGACGTGAAATGTTTTAATTAGCTGGTGTTATCAGAATCAGAAGAAACATTTTCAGATATCGACTGTAATTAATGTGTCATTGATTAAGTGACACTGATGACTGAATCAGTTCCGCGTGGACAAAATTGCATTTCATTTCTTAATTTTTTCTTTTTCTTTTTGTTTTTAATTTTGTATTGTTATTTATTTTTTTTTTTTTTGCAAAACATCTTTCTTTCTTTCTTTCTTTCTTTCTTTGATCCTGTTTTTTTTTTTTTATCTGATCTACTTTTTTCTTTATTTTCTTTCTTTCTTTTTGGAACCTCTTACCTTATTTTGTCGATCCTCTTTCTTTCTTCCTTTCTTTCTTTTTGGATCCTCTTACCTTATTTTGTCGATCCTCTTTCTTTCTTTCTTTCTTTCTTTCATACCATTACTTTCTTTGTATTTCTTTCTTTCTTTGCTACCATTACTTTTTTGTTTTTCTTTCTTCCTTTCTTTCTTTCTTTCTTCCTTTCTTTCTTTTTGGATCCTCTTACCTTATTTTGTCGATCCTCTTTCTTTCTTTCTTTCTTTCATACCATTACTTTCTTTGTATTTCTTTCTTTCTTTGCTACCATTACTTTTTTGTTTTTCTTTCTTCCTTTCTTTCTTTCTTCCTTTCTTTCTTTTTGGATCCTCTTACCTTATTTTGTCGATCCTCTTTCTTTCTTTCTTTCTTTCTTTTTGGATCCTCTTACCTTATTTTGTCGATCCTCTTTCTTTCTTTCTTTTTGGATCCTCTTACCTTATTTTGTCGATCCTCTTTCTTTCTTCCATTCTTTCTTTTTGGATCCTCTTACCTTATTTTGTCGATCCTCTTTCTTTCTTCCTTTCTTTCTTTTTGGATCCTCTTACCTTATTTTGTCGATCCTCTTTCTTTCTTTCTTTCTTTCTTTCTTTCTTTCATACCATTAGTTTCTTTGTATTTCTTTCTTTCTTTGCTACCATTACTTTTTTGTTTTTCTTTCTTCCTTTCTTTCTTTCTTTCTTCCTTTCTTTCTTTTTGGATCCTCTTACCTTATTTTGTCGATCCTCTTTCTTTCTTTCTTTCTTTCATACCATTACTTTCTTTGTATTTCTTTCTTTCTTTGCTACCATTACTTTTTTGTTTTTCTTTCTTCCTTTCTTTCTTTCTTTCTTCCTTTCTTTCTTTTTGGATCCTCTTACCTTATTTTGTCGATCCTCTTTCTTTCTTTCTTTCTTTCATACCATTACTTTCTTTGTATTTCTTTCTTTCTTTGCTACCATTACTTTTTTGTTTTTCTTTCTTCCTTTCTTTCTTTCTTCCTTTCTTTCTTTTTGGATCCTCTTACCTTATTTTGTCGATCCTCTTTCTTTCTTTCTTTCTTTCTTTTTGGATCCTCTTACCTTATTTTGTCGATCCTCTTTCTTTCTTTCTTTCTTTCATACCATTACTTTCTTTGTATTTCTTTCTTTCTTTGCTACCATTACTTTTTTGTTTTTCTTTCTTCCTTTCTTTCTTTCTTCCATTCTTTCTTTTTGGATCCTCTTACCTTATTTTGTCGATCCTCTTTCTTTCTTTCTTTCTTTCATACCATTACTTTCTTTGTATTTCTTTCTTTCTTTGCTACCATTACTTTTTTGTTTTTCTTTCTTCCTTTCTTTCTTTCTTCCATTCTTTCTTTTTGGATCCTCTTACCTTATTTTGTCGATCCCCTTTCTTTCTTTGCTACCATTACTTTCTTTCTTTCTTTCTTTTGAACCTGTTTCTTTTTTCTTTGATTTACTTTTTTCTTTCTTTTCTTTCTTTCTTTTTAGATTCTCTTTCCTTATTTTATCGAACCTCTTTCTTTCTATCTTTCTTTTGTTGATTCTGTTTCTTTTTTCTCGGATCTAATTTTTTCTTCTTTTCTTTCGATCTTTCTTTCTTTCTTTCTTTCTTTCTTTCTTTTTGGATCCTCTTTCCTTATTTTGTTGATCCTCGTTCTTTCTTTCTTTCTTTCTTTCTTTTTTTTTGATCCTCTTTCTTTTTTCTTTGATCCACTTCTTTCTTTCTTAGAACGATTTCTATCTTTTATTTTCCAACCAGTTGGGATTACGTATTATTTTAATAGATTTTCGATTTGATCTCTTAGACAAAATTTCTTCTCTTGTCAACTCTTTTAATTGTTTCCCCTACATCATTTTCAATAATAACTGAGCACTTAATCTAGTCGTTTCGAAATTCATTGGATTGGTTATATATATTTCAACAGCACGTCAACACATCTGGGATTATCCATTGTCATGACATTAATGATTTAGGTACGTTGAACGTCTACACTGACATTTCTGTAGTTAAAGGTTTTGACGAGAAAGAAAGTTACTTAATAAGTAAGAGAAACTCACCAGAAAGTGAGTAGATAGAAAATGCTCCTTAGAAAGTGGTTGAAGCAGAGTAGAACGTTTATCCTGAGGTAGAGGGCAATGATGTGGTGGAAGAGGCAGAAATGGAAAACATGTAGGGGAATCTTTAATTCGCAATAACAAGCTAAGCAACAAGATTACCCAAACATTTTCAACTCTAATCCAAACTACGACAGAGAGAATTTTTGGTAAAAAAAACAAATTAAAACAAAACAAAAACTGCATTATCCTAATCTGTCTACCCTAACCCAGTCAATATTTAACCCTCTGCTGCTACTGGATTTTCCAAGAAGATTACAAAAAAAAAAAGGCTGGAAACTTATTAAAGGCACCTCATATTACTAATATTAAAATTAAATTCCATTTTAATTTTTCTACAAAGATAGAAAATAGTTTTGTGCAGAAAAAGATGAGATTTAATGGTTAAAAGTTATCAGGTAGATAAAAGATAAATTCTGATATTGATAAAATGAAAATCGTCTGCAAATTAAAACGATTCAGATGAAAGCTTTCTAGATGAAAAATTAAAAAAATTAAATCCCGAAATCCAATCTAAGAATTTTTTTTTAACACAAATAAATATAAGAATATATTTGCCTAAAATTTTTCAAGCGATATCTTAAAGATAAACAACGAACAGTTTTACAATATTGAAAAAACCTAAAATTCTAATATTGATACTTAAAAAAAAAAAAAAAGATAAAGACAATTTTATAAGAGTTTTCCCCCTTTTGTTTATGTTTGCTAATATGCAATCAGTTTGAAAAAAAAAAAACAAAAAACGAAAATATAGTTTTAAATAAATTTTTATCAAGTGATAATACAAATGTAACGTGAATTAAAAAACAGTCGTGTTGATTGCGATAGTAAAAAGAGAATTAATCTATAACATAAATCTTTAACAATATTTGTAAGAAATTTTCATTTTAAAATGAAACTTTCTACGAATTTCAGAAACATAAGACAAATATTAAAATTACGTCTTTTACTAACGTATTAAAAGGAGTTTTCAACTCGAGAGTGTCACCCTTTTTTGAAAAATGAACTTGCTCATTCAAATTACAATAAAAGATGTTTCTCAATACAGAAATAATTATGTATAAATGTTATGATAAAAGTTAGGATCATAATTTTATGATTATTTAAATTTCGATTTTTCTTAAACAGCTATCTATCTATCTGTTATGAAATAGCCGAGGGATTTCGGTTCATGCCTTTGAGTTTAGTTAGGCTGAGAACCTTTCGGCTCAGCACATGGGTTGGTTGGGTGTAACATTGAAGCAGGTGTTAACGCGGGTGCGCGCGGTCGGATGGAGGTGTCACTCAGATGTCATAACAGTCCGAGACGATACTGGGTGACAAGGTGCGGGTGACGTCACGCACCGGAAGCACGCGGAAGTTTGTGTGAGAATTTGAAGAAAATAAGAGTCGAGAATTAGAGGCCAAACGAAAAGAATCGATTTTGGAGCTCGTAGACGCGAGGCGAGTTTGCGCCCTATGGGGGGGGCGCTCGAGTTGGGGGCCAAATGAATAAGAAAGCAAAGAAGCTTGTGTCTCTCCTCCTTACGTCGAAACCCTTAACTCAAAGTTAATAAAAAGGTTTAGTACCTGAACAAGAAGTCGTTACGTGTTTTCAAATTCCGAGATTCCTATGTTCTTTATATATTCTATAGTAATGAAAATTATATGTCCATTTCGAACATAGCCTTAATTACGAATATGGTACATATCTATCTATCTATCTATCTATCTCGGTGCATAACTTTTGATGTATATTTTTATCTATCTATCTATCTATCTATCTATGAAGATAGCAGAAAAACATAATCCAAATAGGTGAATTTATGATGAGGTAAAGTCGACGTTGAACGTTTCGGTTTCAGTAGCCATCATCAGGACTTGGATATCAGAATTGTTCACATAGCGATGGATGCTTGCTGAGATGACAGGAGCAAATGAGAAATATACAACGAAAAGATACACAAACGTGCACCTAGCGTTCATAAGTCAAAAGTCATAAGAACGTGTCTG